>OX451405.1:17466611-17876191 GCA_949629135.1 Eremobia ochroleuca | reverse complement strand
ACTCTAAAGAAGGTCAAAACCTACCTCTTCAAAAAAGTGAAGATTTTTCGATGAATCTTCTAAAAACTATACTTTTATTTTAACATGAAAAAGAACGTGATGCAAAAACAAAGAAAAAAAGGAACCTATTAGTTGAGAAATCAATAGAATTATGAGTTAATAAATTAACAGTGATTGTAATGGCGAAAAACACCAGCAATCCAACTCTCGTTTATATTATTGTTTAATTGATAAATATGTATTTATTATATGTACATACATCAAACAAACTCAATTTTTCTTGCTTTTAAGTTGGCAAAGATTTTAATTCAATCCTTTATTTTTATATCAATTTTGGATTCTATACTTATAATAGCTAAGTTTGTCAGTCTGTCTTGGGTCATGGTTGATCGAAGATAATTTTTTATTAATTTTAATTTTGAAAAGGATCGTTCACCTTCAGCTACTGTAACAGGCAGTGCTAAATAATAGGCCTTTACCTATGAAATTGCCGTTTTGTATGAAAAAATTTAAACGAACTTTTTTCATGTATTTTTTATTTGTATTAATCGAAGTAATCACCCATGCAATCAATGCATCTTTGCCAACGCAGTGGCAGATTATTGATGCCCTTCTTAAAGAAATCAGCTGGACGGGATGCAACAAATTCTTCAAAGGCATTTTGTACTGCCTCTCGGGTATTGAATTTTTTTTCCGCCAAGAAGTTATCCAAATTCTGGAAAAAGTAGTAGTCTGTAGGCGCAAGGTCTGGTGAGTAGGGCCGATGACGGAGAGCTTCCAACCCAAGTTCTTGCAACTTGGAGACCGTCTGCTGTGCAGTATGAGGTCGCGCGTTGTCGTGCAGGAGCAGCGGAGACGAGCGATTGACCAATGCTGGTTGGAGATGTGCCAGCTTCTCCATCATTGTGTTCAGTTCTTCACAGTACACATCTGCAGTAATGCTCACCCCGTTTGGTAAGAAGCTGTGATGAATCACACCGGCGCTAGACCACCAAACAGTGACCATGACTTTTCTAGGGGTAAGTTTTCGTTTAGGGCATTGTTTAGGTGCTGAACCAGGATCCAACCAACTTGCTGAGCGCTTGCGGTTATCAAACAGAATCCATTTTTCATCGCAGGTAACAATGCGGTTCAAAATTCCTTCATTTGTGTGTCTCTTGAGCAGTGCAAGGCACGTCTCGACGCGTACTTCGCGCTGGCGATCATTGAGTTCGTGGGGCACCCATTTGTCAAGCTTTTTTACCTTGCCAATTTGACGCAAATGGACCAATATTGTTTTGACGCTAACGTCGAAAGCTGCTGCTAATTCAGCCGTAGATTGTGTATCATCAGCTTCCACAATCGCCTTTAATTCGTCACTGTCGACCAAAGTCTTCGGACGACCGCGAGGTTCATTTTTCAGGTCGAAATTTCCAGAACGGAAGCGAGCAAACCAATAACAGGTGGTGCGTTGGTTTGTAGTGTTAGCTCCGTAAACGTCGTTGATGTTGCGTGCCGCTTGTGCCGCGTTGCTGCCACGACGGTACTCATATTCCATAATTACTCGAATTTTTAACGTATCCATGATGACGAAAAAGATTGAAATGCGATGAAAATGTAACACTAATCAATAAACAAATTACTACTTTTGGAAACAAATTTCCATGTTTTTAAAATAAAATGAATTTGAAATTAGAATTCTTTAGCCAAACAAAAATTATTTTGATTTGAAATGGCCAGCACTGCAGAACGGCAATTTCATAGGTAAAGACCTAATATATACGTAGATATGTTGAGATATTTGGAAATGAGGACATTAAATTATTAGAATATATATAGCTTAAAATATCAGTGGGAGTACTTGCTGATGCATTGGGAAAAAATATTGGCAACAATTCTAATTCATTATATAAATCCTCCCCGTCAATATCAAATCTATTTTTAAATGTTAGTTTTTCTTGGAGCCGAGAACATTGAGATTTTTTTTCATGCATCTCTAATTTCCTCCAGCATTCAATGTTTTGGAAGAGTGAAAAAACTGAATTGTGTTCCGTCAGCAAATCGAATCTCTCATTTAATTTCGAGATAGCAGTGTCCAGTAGAAAAAAATAAAAACATGCTTTAAATTTGTTGGTTGGGTCTAAAATGGGCTCATCTGCAGCCTCGTAATCAAAATGTGTTTTTCGGGGACGTGGACGAGCAGTTTCTTTAAATTCTGTTTCGCATTCTAACTCTTCAGCAATTATTTTTGCATCAGATAACAACTGTTCAAACGCAGTATCAGTGCGGTATTGCTCCAAATCTTTTTTAACCAGATTAATCATTTTGGTAGCCTCTGAAATAATTACGTCTGATTTTTGCAAATTTTTGCTTACAATATTAATCTTTAGTAAAATATTGTACCATATAACTACCGAACATATGAATCTATAAGACTTTAATTTGGCTATTAATGAACTCGCTATGTTGTCGCTATCATACTTGTTATTTGTAAAAATAGAGTAAAATTAAATTTTGCGCATACGTATTTGTCGTAACCTGTATATGAAACTGTGCAATGGCGTTAAGTTCAATGAAATATCTAAATATTCAGCGTTCGGCAGGTGCCCCCGGGCGCTCTGCGCCCGGGTGCACCGCACCCCTTGCACCCCCGGGTAAAGACGGCCCTGGTAATATGAGTAACTATCCAGACCGTCTAAATTAATTTTCTTTATTTATTGTCTCACTTTGCCATTATTTTAACAATGACATGTACTTTCGGGCAAACTCTAATCGAGCATTAATATGTTGGAGAGTAAATGGAGGTTTTCTCTTTAATTTTCTTCTGGAAATGGTGCAGGAAGATTTAAGCAATCTTTGTACGTTTCGTACGTTCGTCTGCACACCTGCTTCTTTGGCTATTGCCGATGCAGAAAGCATAGCATTCGAGGCAACCCTCAAAATTGTTCTTTCTTTACGTTTGGAAAAGCTCGTGGGCGGCCTGGCGACTTTTTAATTCCATAATTCTCCTTATTTTTTACAAAATTATCAACAACATTGGCACTTCTATTAATTATTTTTTTTTATACTATTTCTCTGTTGCTAACATCTTTATTTTTTAATGAAAAAATTTGTCCTTTCTCCAAATCTGTCAAACTCTTTCCTCTGCACATTAGAAAAAATAAAAAAAATAGTGTTGCGTCACAATACGCAAGCTGTGCGAAACACGTCCGTACACGTACGTATCTTATCAAATAACAACTGTCAAACAATTGAGCATTGAGTCATTGAGCATAGCGTAACAATATGGTGCCCCTATCTTTTTATCGCGTCACAGAACTACCTTTAAGGTACTGTTTAGATAAATTCAACTGAAGATATTAAAATAATGTAATATAAAAATTGGTAACAACTATTGATTTAGTAATATGGCATTTATGCTTGTCATATTAAGTTTTTTGATATTAATAAACAGAAAATATGGTTGTCTCTATATTTTTGTCGTGGTCTGATTTTTACAAAAACTGGCTATCTAACCTTTTTATACTAATCAATAATCTCCACCACTATTAATCACTCGCTCCCAGACCGCTGACAAATCTTGAACACCATTTAAAGTACCATTTTCATTTAATTCACCAATAATGTTCTTTAGTTTAATATCTAACTGCGTTTTGCTATTGTATCGAGTACCAAACAATTTCCTCTTCACATGGCCAAAACAATTAAAATCACAAGGATTCATATCCGGGGAATATGGCGGCTGAATAATTTCTATCCATCCTTTATCTTCAATTAAATTCTGAACTACTTTTGATTTGTGCGCTCTGGCTTTGTCATGTGAAATTATAGGACTCTTTATATGATGCTGGTGTGCCCAAATAGGGATATTTTCTTCCAAAAATGACTTAGGTATATCGCTCTCCAGTAATAGTCGTATTTTCATCATAAGTTCTCCAAAAAGCAATGCCTCTGACATCCATAGCTACTATCAGTAGTATTTTTAGTTCATGTAGCTCTGCACGTGGTAAACGTTTAGCTGAAGTGCCCGGTTCTACCCAAGATCGTGACTGATGTCTTTGACGAGGAGTATAAAATTCGACCCAAGTTTCATCAATGCATATGAATCTTTTAAGTATATTTTTTTTACGGCGGTACCACGCGAAATGGCTACGCGCAGTTTCATAACGAAACTCCTTCTGATCCGTGTTCAGGGTGTGGGGCACCCACACTGCACTTTTATTGACCAGACATAAATCCTCCGTGAGTGAGCACTTTATGTACAGTGGAATGAGGAATGTTAAGTTGAGTGGAGAGATCACCCTTCGTGACTGACGAAGTGCTTCCTCGATTTTTTCCCTTGCTTCTAATCTAGTCTATGATAATGATTTAGGTGCTCGCGGCTAATCTTCAGCTTTGGTTCTTCCTTGTTTGTAAATTTCAAGCCAACGCTGTACGGTTCTTTTATTTAATGCGTTACGACCAACACATTTCACTAGTAAGTCGTGCGCGACTCCTTCAGAGTAGTTGAGTAAAGCAGAAAACTTTAAGAGTACGTTGCTCCACTACATTAACAGATTTTTTAAATTTTCAATTTCCAATCTATAAACGTCTTGACAATACAACACACCAAAATAAACTAACATGATTCTGCAATACAATACATATATTAACTATTGCGTAATATTGCGCAACACATAAATATTGGAAATAAAAAATATGACACTGGAAGTTGACCTAATATTATAAGATTCCATGGCAAGCACACAAGTACTTTTTTCACCTTATCTTTAACTTAACCGAAACAATGCGGAAATTGCTCACATTCGTGGTCGGTCTACCTTATTGTGACGTCACAGACCTCAAGTTATTTAAACATTCTCGGAAGGTGAGCAGGATCTCCTTGATCACACCGTACTCCTACTGAATGAAGATAAAAAATATTACTTGTTACCTCCATTACTTAAATATTTTATCGATGTCATGAAAATGGCTTGTGTTATTTGGGAAGATGAAGTTTTGCTATAGGTGCGGTCAGAGGATACAAAACGGGGCTGCACTATGAAAAAAAGGTTACCGCCAAGATGGAGGGACCAAGTCTTGGATTTCAAATCAGCCTACATAAAAGCTTAATAATAACATCAACAACAGGTACTTTATATGCGTAGAATAAGTTAAGTTAATACCTAAGTTAATAATAAGTTTATTAACACAAAAACCTTAATATACAAAGCTCATACAAATACACATAACAACATTAATCTATGGGAAATTAAGGTTGCTTAAATGGTGAAAACCCTGCTTCCTAAACTAGGGGGGACCCTTTGATTATATAATGTCCAAAAAATCCTTTATTCTATGTGTTATAATATTGTGAACTTATAATGAACTACGGCTATTAATGTGTAGGTATGTGTGTTAAAGGAGGAAGATGTGATGTGATGTGGTGTGGTGTAGTTTATGAAAGTGGGGGGCGGGGGGTTTGGGTTTGTGTTTTGTGGGGGTATGTTCTGATCTTGTGGTGTTGCATGGGTTTCTGTATTCGGTTTTGTAGAATAGTACGTGCCTACATTATGTTATAAATAAGATCTTCTGTACGAGAATAGTCCTGATCATACAGCCAGTTTTGTAGTTTGGTTTTAACTTCGTGCTTGTTTAAATTCCTTATTTGGATATGCTTATTCACCCTTCTATAAATGAGCGAGCTTATTACATAAAGCTGGGGGCCAGCGAAGGCTGTTTTGTAAGGGACATATGGACATACAGATTTGGCTGTACGAGTGGTTGAATCTAACAGAGGAACCTGACTATGCTTTATGAGGGTGGCATTAAGCACAAAGAGCTGTCGCACAGTAAGTACACTGCACTCCGTATACAGTTCCCTAGTGGGGAACCTATACTGCTTGCTGAGCATCACCTTAAGCACAGCCCTCTGGGCTCGCTCCAACCCAAGGAGTTTAGTTTTGGCGGTGCCTCCCCAAACCGGAATGCAATAACTGATGACAGACTGGCAAAGTGCACTGCGCTGATCCCAAAATACTAAAACTGGTCTACAGTTTTAGTATTTTGGGATCAGCGCAGTGCCTAAGAGACTTGAAGATATAAGTAAGTTTCCTCACCCTTGACGTTAGGCTTTCAACGTGAGAGTACCACTTTAGTCCGCCATATGGACATGAGGTGGAGCCTACGCAGGAATGAGCAAAGATTTTCAAATCTGATGGGGCTTTGGTCCTGTGACTAATAGAGAAAGGAATGTGGTTGGTGTTTGACAAATGTGATAGGTTATTTTGCAGCCACCTCATGACTGTGTTTAGGGATTGTTCTGCATAATATTTCACATCAGACCATGTATCTCCATAAACTACTAATAATTGGGACATGCTTATTGTAAGAATTGATATGATGATTTCACGAGTATTTTTAGAATATAGAATATTAAAGGTGTATTTAAAGCGTATTAAATAATAACTACACTGTTATGAACATGATATTTAATCATTGATTAATGTATCAATTTCATTTTTATACAAATAGGCAGGTACAGACGCCAGCACATCAATCTACTACAATCTGTCAGATTTCTTTAATAGATTTTCAACTTTACCACTTAAGCATTAGGTTCAAAGTTCATTGGAAAAATTTGACAGTTTCGGATAGCTTGATGTGCTGGCGTCTGTACATAAGTTCAGTCTTTAAAGCTGGCAATGGCAGCACCTTCTATATCGTTCATAATCATTGTCAGTGCCCGTCATTTTCATGCATTTGTCATACACTACCGTCCAAAAGTTTGGAAGCAGCAAGATAAAATCAAATAAAACAAAACAAAGCTATTTAAATTTCAATGTACCTATTGATAAAAAATTTAAAATAAATAAAAACTACTTAATTTAAGCAGAACAAAAATTTTAAATACAATATAAAATTAAACTAAATTTTAGCTTCATCAAAATGTCCTCCTTTTTCCTTTACATCATCATCACTATCGTCGTCATCATCATCATCATCATCGTCATCATCACCATCATCGTCATCACCGTCTTCGTCATCATCATCGTTGTCGTCATCATCATCATCATCGTCGTCGTCATTCATCATCATCATCATCGTCATCACCGTCATCGTCATCATCATCGTCGTCGTCATTCATCATCATCATCATCGTCATCACCGTCATCGTCATCATCATCGTCGTCGTCATCATCATCATCACCATCATCATTGTTGAAACACAATGTAATACTCTATTTAATACTACTCTTTAATGTTGGTTTTGTAAGTTGGTAACACTTTTGAGGAAAGAAAATATTTTTTTGGTTTTGTCAACCCCTTCTCTCTTCTCAAATGCTATGTAGTCTTTAGTACATCGTGTAATAAAATAATTAATAATAAAAGGCTCAGATTTTATTTATAACGACATCATCATCATCGTCGTCGTCATCATCATCATCATCATCGTCGTCATCATCATCATCATCATCATCATCGTCGTCATCATCATCATCATCATCATCATCGTCGTCGTCATCATCATCATCATCATCATCGTCGTCGTCGTCATCATCATCATCATCATCATCATCATCGTCGTCGTCATCATCATCATCATCATCATCATCATCGTCGTCATCATCATCATCATCATCATCATCATCGTCGTCGTCATCACCATCATCGTCATCATCATCGTCGTCGTTGTCATCATCATCATCATTATCGTCGTCATTATCATCATCATCATCATCATCATCATCATCGTCGTCGTCATCATCATCATCGTCATCATCATCGTCGTCGTTGTCATCATCATCATCATTATCGTTGTCATTATCATCATCATCATCGTCATCATGATCGTCATCATCATCATCATGATCTGACTGTGCCCACCGTTTCACAATTATGTGTGTCATGCATGAACTAACCTGAAACGTTCTTTAAGATAAGAGGGGGTTTTAGGATTAGGTAAACAAAATACTGTAGAGCTGAAACAAGGTATGAGAATTCTGGCGAAGACGTATGGGAAGCCACTTGAGCTTGAACTGTAATGTTTATACCATATATATTAGGGTGGTCCTTATTTTTCGACTCTTAATTTATCCCCGGGGCACTTTCTCATTTGATTATATACTTCTAAATATGAAATAAGTTTTTTTTGTTTTTTTTTTTTTGTTAAGATTTAGAGGTCGCTACTAGCTGTCAAAATTTTTACAAAAAGCATTAAAAAACATCTTAAATGATGGTTTCATTTAGGTGTTTATATCATATTTTCCGTGCAAGTAAAACTCGCATAGACAATCATTATCATCATCATCATCGCTCATCAGCATCAATCGCTTTTTATCCCTTCCTCCTCTCGACCTCTCTTCTGTACCGACGCGTCAAGATTTAGACCGTTCACACAATCAAAAAGATAAGACGTACGCGTGCACACTAACATCATAATACGTTAAAAATTGGTTTGTGCGCATTCGTAATTGCGTATGTTTCAAATTGTACGTCTTACTTCACTTCTTACTACACTTCAGGTCTAATACGTCATTAACGAGAGCGTACGTGTTTTATTTGTAAAAATCATATTAACGTGTTTCAACTTGCAATGGCGTCTACAAGTAGCGGACTCAGTAAAGCTACTAGAAATCAAAGTAAAGTTTGGCTTATTGGAGAATTATTATCCGAATTGAACCAATCAACGTTGCCATCCATCGGTGAAGTTTTGCGTTTTTTTTTTTTACTACAAAAATGAAGAACAGAAAAGCATACGTGAATCTGCGACTTTGACGGCTTGCGGAGTTATAGTGGGAAAAAGCTAGTATACCAATTCAATTAAAAAAACATGTCATCAGTAAAATTGAAAAGCTATTCAAAGAATGGCAGAATCTAAAAAAAAAATAAAGAAAACAAGAAAAAATTCGAGTTTTTATTTAAAATTCAAACCTTGGTAGCGACCTCTAAATGTCATTTAAAAAATTCAAAAAAAAATACTGAAATACTTTCTTATGGTATATAATCAAATTACGTGGTGCCCCGCGAAATTAATGAAAAAAATTTTTTTTCTTAGGAATAAAGACCACCCTAATATATATGAAGGAAACGACGACATGATCTCGGTACTGAATTAAATAATATTAAAAAAAAAAAACAACGGACGTGTACGTGTTCCACACTGTCGGCGTAGTCCTGAGAATTATTGGCACCACAGTCCACAGATGTGGCAGTTGCGTCTGCAGAAAAGGGTATTTTAGATGACACAAGAGCGGTTTTACAGTTCTTGATATTCTCTCAATTGATAATGGCGTAGCTGATTGGTTGGATTATATTGGCTTTAATTCAAGATGAGATAGGACCAGGGCTCACCTAAATTTCAAAGAGTACTTTTTAATGAAAAACTAAATATGGTTAAAATATGTTCAATAAGTAAAAGGCAGTTTGTGAATGGAAAATATAAGCGGTAAGATGCTACAATTTTAAAATAAAATAAAAATACTTTAGTTCAGACTTTGATCCATATGATGTTAGTAATACACACATAAACTGTGTTAGAAAGTAAAAAATGCGGGTAATACGAGTACAATATATTTTTTTATTAATTCATGTATCTGATGCACTCACCTGACGCACCGAGTACATGCACATGCACATGTACCCAATGCGCCATAATGGCGCAACATGGCTTCTCACTGATGACCTTCAGAATTCCGTTGACGCTCCCCCGCACTCTGCGCATCATGGATGCCATCCTTTTTCGCAGGATGGTATTGAATCCATAAGTATGTGCTTCGGCAAACATTCCTGATGTACTGCAGTAACGTGGAAGCCCCAGTAACATTCTGAAGGCATTATTATATTGAACTCTGAGGGCGTTGTACCTATGCCCTTTGCGTATATCGAACCCACAGAGTGCACGTGTATAGAGATTGGCAATAAGCCTTAAAAAGAGTCACTTTAACTTCTGGTGTACAACGTGCAAATCTGCGGGCCAACATATTGCATCGGACAGCCAACGCCCTCCGTTCGCTTTCCATAAAGCTCGCTAAGATCGCTCCTGCTTTCTGCATTCTCAATAAGAAAACTTGCATGTCGGGGCGGGGTGCCCCTTTATTTATATACAAATCGTATGTCTCAGCAATCTAATAACTACTTTTAATTCACATACTTTAGGTACGCAAAGGACAAGGGTTTCGCAAAGATTTGCCACCCGGAGCCTCCTCGCAATGGTTAAAGCTGCCGCAGCTTGTCATCCTGTCAAACCAACCCAGTGACTTTGTTATCTAGACAGAATAAATAATCAAAAAAACCATCATGCCTGTATAATTATTACGCGACGGACTAGTTAGGCAGATATTAGTGCTACACATTCTGACAGATACCTACGCATGCGCTCTACGCATTCTGATTTTATGTTTATTTAGGTCCCAAGTCCCAAATATAATTACTTACATATCTATGTAATTACTCGTATATAAAACAAAAACATCACTTGACATCAGAATCTCTATTCGTTATAATTAATGTTGTAATAAGTGTTGTAGCCTACCTGACTACAATATAGCTATTAGCCATAGAGAAATTACTACTATCTACCACGGTTGATCGTTATGTTCCAATCGTCTTGTACCGTTTCGCCACACTTTGTGCGCATATCCTAATGAGCGCGCATCATTATCTAAAGCTGATGCGTCGGATGACAACAGTAATGACAGGATCCAAGGTGAGTCTTACATAAGTCCGTGCATCTTAGTAAGTATTTATAAGAATATAAGTACTTGAACATTCTAGACGGATGCATGCAGATAATAATCGTTGCATGCTTGGTGGGTTCAAAATCAAGTACATACCTACTACTCGTCGCCTAGCCACATTAATTAGGTATGCTAGGTTATTATAAAATATTAGAATATGTTTCTTGCTGACACCGAGGCCGAGGAAAAGATGGCGGGGCGAGCTAGACGCCTAGGTACAGGATTGGTCCACACTAGCTAGAAAGATAGCTAGGAGAGGAGTGGAAAGGAGAAAGTGAGGCCGTTGCCCTGCAGTGGGGCCCTAGTTGCCTAAAATAAAGGAATAAATAAATAAGTAAAAATAAATTTAATTAATGTTTCTTGGTCTGTCTGTCTGTGTCTTGTCTGTCCGTATGAACATCATACTAAGCCTGAGTCACAGAGGAGGCCTGACTACCTAATCTTTGTCAAATGTAGAGCTACAGAAATGCCCATACTTACCTTTGTTTATTTTACATCTCCAATCGTTTGCAATATCATACCAATTAGGATATTACATGAGTATACCACCTACCACGAGATCGACTCTCACGGGCAAACCTACCAATTTTACCTACCTACTAAAAAAGCAAAAAGTACCTAGGGATTGGAATAATTATGTAAATACACCGCGAGGGAGTCAATACGTGTTAGCTGCACCGAGTTAAGTGTAAATGATATTCGAAACAGCTTTATGATCTCATTGCGAATGGTGGGCGGTGACCCACAAGCGATACAGCCTCTCAGGCAGTATGAGTGCGTGCCTTTGCCTGCCCTGTGCTTTCCTCGTTGTCTCTGATGCGCGGATATTTTTTGCGCGCTGAATTTGAATTTCTTATTAGTTAAAAATTTTTTTCGGGAAACTTTTGAGTTTAGCCATAAGTTTTTATTTTATTTATTTGTGTTTTAAGTGTGCATACTTGTGCATAGTGGATAATATTGCTGTAATAAACTGTTGAGTGGTTGTGTGAATATTATTCTCATGGGAATTGCACGGTGTGTTGGATTCTAATGTGTGGACTACGGAGTGCAGAAGGAAGCATATTTAAACGTAAGTGCACAATCATTAGTAGCAAAATTCGTTTAACGCTAAGCATATTTTTAAAACACCATTATGTCTCTATAATTTTCAAACTATTGACAGAAACAGACGTAATGTTGGTTTTAAATTCGTTTATAAAAATAAAATAAAACTTTATTGTCAAAAAGATTACAGTGATTTTACATTGGCCTCAAACTAGGCAAGCCTGTATTTTGGGCACCAATATATGGAGGGTTTACCAAACAATGCAATATTGTATCAGCGGCTGACATAGAGCTATTTCGATATTGTTTTTTACATCCACTGATATGCACTATCCCGTATCATTTTCATTATGTTGAATTGCTTCCAAACGCGTTTAACAAATTCCCTAATATGCGGTTTGAATGAAAAGTATTGGTCTATGATAACTCCTAATATCTTATTTCATCTAAGTACCAAACGCTTTTTATGCTAAACGTATTTATTGATTTCTAATGCAAGTGAGCCTAAAATATTCAATTTGCGACTAACTTACCTAAAAGCTAAGTGACGAAGAATAGTAAAAACATAATATCTAGTATTTAATTCATACATATAATGATCGTCATCATCCGCAACCCCACTGCTGTGCATAAGCTTCTCATGTGCCAGCATCAGCCAGGTTCTACCCGTGATGGTAACAATGTCTGTCCATTTCGCCGCCGGACGACCGACACTTCGTCTGCCACTCCTTGGACGCCACTCGGTCACTGCCTCACTGCACCTGTCATCACTGTGCCTTGGCAAGTGTCCTGCCCAACCATTTGACTTCCAAAACTCGGTTTTCCGATGTCTAAACCTTCGTACGTTTGTGGGTTTGAACGTTTGGGACTCTATTTGTAAGCCTTATGCCAAGATTGGAATACTCCATGCCTATCTGTGCCACTCTCACTGTGTATACGGCCACTTGCATGAGCGTCCACGTCTCAGCACCGTACGCCGTGGTGGGCAAAACAAACATACTGGTGTTAGGGACGGGACTTCAGACATCGTGGAATTTTGGTCGATTTCAGAATGTCGTCCAATTTGCTAAATGTGGCCCACCCAAGCTAAATTCTTCTCGATATCTCTGGTTGTTGATTTTCTTTGCCCAAATGAAAGAATACGACCAAAATAAACATACTGGTCCAGCATCTCCCGCATTTAATTTCCGACATTAACACAGGGATTTGAATTGCTGAAGATGTTTGCCATAATCTTCGTCTTGGCCATATTCATCCTAAGGCCCACCTTAAAAGAAGCATCATAAAGATGTTGAAGCAATCATACATTTACTCTGAGATAACGATTCCAGAACATTGGTTCGAACCTTAAGTACGATGGCTTTACAAAAAGATGGGTACCTACACAAAAAAAATAGGTAAAGATGGGTGGGGACTTTATTTCAGAGGCTTCATTCAAGCAAGAAAATGTACAATGGTACAATCCCAACGAGAGAGAGAGAATAAGAAACTAACGTTACATTTAATATTAAACAACTGTAAAGTCGAAATAACAACACGTCGCGACCAGAGGATCTAACCCAGGACCTTCTGCTCAGCAGTCGCGGCCGCGACCATTACAACACGTCGCGACCAGAGGATCTAACCCAGGACCTTCTGCTCAGCAGTCGCGGCCGCGACCATTACAACACGTCGCGACCAGAGGATATAACCCAGGACCTTCTGCTCAGCAGTCGCGGCCGCGACCATTACAACACGTCGCGACCAGAGGATCTAACCCAGGACCTTCTGCTCAGCAGTCGCGGCCGCGACCATAACAACACGTCGCGACCAGAGGATATAACCCAGGACCTTCTGCTCAGCAGTCGCGGCCGCGACCATTACAACACGTCGCGACCAGAGGATCTAACCCAGGACCTTCTGCTCAGCAGTCGCGGCCGCGACCATTACAACACGTCGCGACCAGAGGATCTAACCCAGGACCTTCTGCTCAGCAGTCGCGGCCGCTACCATTACAACAACGAGGCAATGACGAGAACTCTAGTTTGAGAAATAGAAACAAAATAAAATGATTAAATCTACGTACGATCTACATACTTAAAGCAGTTAAAAACAAATCGCTTAGCCTGTGTGCTAGTGAAATCATGTATTTTTAGCACAAATTATAGTTTATAGTGCCTGTATCCTCGTTTAGCTGATAATTATGATTTATCTATGTGCGTGTCGGATAAATTAAAATGGTAATATCAAATATATTTTTCTTTTCTACTATTGCACAGTTGTTTGTTTCTACTATTGCACACCAACATGTTGAGTACGTATTATATTACATTTTACTGAGTTTCTAAATAGTAATACCTATTACTTACTTCACACTTTGCATAAGTACTTATGACACCTATTTCTGTAAAACAACTTACATGAGTAATTCCTTATCATAGGTGTCAGCGTATCGAGTATATCCAGTACTTGTTACTGCTGTCTGCTCGCGACTTCGTTCGCGTGGAAGTCGTAAGACACCACAGTATAGGTACTAAAATAACAGCCACATTTCCTGCCTTCGCTATTCCTTTGTTTTTTATACGAATATGTCATCACCTTTCGATTCTACCCGTGTTTTGATTGACTAATTTAAGCTAAAAACGGTTATTGTGAATTCACTATTTATACTTAGATGCCTATAATACTTAGAAGCCTCGCGGACTTTTTTGTGGGTAATGCTGAGTACTATAAACATGTAAGTAGTAGATAATACATTATTTTATGTATCATCATTAGTTTTCGCAGCGCACGCCAAATAATTTTTATAGGAAAGTTTTTAAATTAAATTGAAATCTATTTTTTCCTTTTAATTTTTTTTTGGGGTTAATTTTCGTAGGGATCTCTAATTTTTTCGAAAAATAAAATACAACCCATGTTACTCGCTGATAATGATATCGATATTGATATCGACTGCTTTATTCGTCTAGTGGTCGTTATTGCAACAACGGTATTAGGCATCAACAGAGTGCAGGGTATATTACCTACAGCATGGTCCCCCAAAAGTATGAAGAGCGAATATTGAGTGGGCCCCGACTGCAGAACGATACACCGGCCAACCGAGCCATTTGTTTGTTTGTTATTTGAAAAGTCCTGTATTCATATTGGTAATGGTTAAATTTCCTAGAGGCTTTTTTCGTAGCTCAGACAACTTTGGGAACCACTGACCTACAGGGTTCGTTCCCCAGCTCTGAGCTCGGGCACTTGTTTTGGGCTTTTTGGCGTCTGGAATTGTGCCTGGTTGATGGCATTGTAGGCTTGCCTCGTGTCCTGGGACTAATACATTAACTAGCGAGATTAGGGTCTGTCACCCCCTTCGGGGAATGCGGTCTCCATCTGGGCGTGTTCCGCTCTGCAATCTTAGAAAGTTGTTTAAAACTCCTCGCTTACTTCTTACCTAATAATCACAAACATTACCATACCGCAAATATTAGTGTTTCACTTTCAATCCTGCATATTTACGTCCATGTCCGCCGCCCACCGCCGGCTAGTTGAGCGAGCCTACGTACAATTATGCTGAACAAGGCAATAACGCAGTCCTTGAGGTGCAATCATCGTAAAGGCTCGAAGGATTTGCACTCAATTTGCATAACTTGACGATAGCGACGCTAGTTTGAAATGTACGAATAGCTCTAATACAGGTATTACTACATCATCTGGGAGAATAGGCTTGAAGGCATTCTTGGTTTATATACATATCGTATAGCTAGATGATTTTTCAGTGGGTCCTACCCACTGAAAAATCATCACAGGATTCCGGATTTATTAATTGTCTCTTCTGTGATACCAAGTTTACTTCATTTCAAGAAAGATTACTTATGACGCTGATATCCCAATAAGTGTGGTTCATTAACAGGCATGTCAGAAATGTTATTAAGTTCCTAACGCCTGCAGGAGGTAATGCAGACTCCTGTACACATGCAATTTTCATCAGATGTTATCGAATACTAACAAATACTTACGAGTAAAATATGTAATTTACTTAAATATTACTTTCTACAGGCATCTTTTTGAGTAGCAACACGAGGAACCACTAAACATCGTCCAAAGCCATGTATAGCGACGCTTTGTTCCAAACTCGTAATAGTATGTAAATATTGACAGGTTGCTACGTCTTCTACGGAAGAAATTTAATCAAAATATGCCATTTAACGACTTTTGCACGCGGCTCCGCCTGCGTGGGAGACCGCATTAACTGCTAACCGCGGATCTAGTGAAAGTCGGGGAGTATCGATGAGTATCACGGGTGTCAGGCAGGAGTGTCACGAGTGTCTGACGAGAGTGTCACGGGTGTCAGATGAGAGTCTGGGGTTTGTTTGGGTACTCGTTTGCGAATTCGTAACTAAGTTACTTACTTATGGCTTTTAATGGATACTTTTGCTCATTTAGTTTTAAATCCTTAAGTATGTTTAGCTAATAGGGGAAACCATACAGTTGTTAGCCTCCTCATAGTAATTGGCATAGTAAATGGAAATGACGTGACTTAGAGTGAGATAAAACTAGTGCCAATAACTAAAATTAAATGACCAATAACTATACTGTTTTCCCTACTTTTGAAAATTCCAGAGTTTTCACTCACTCCATAGTGCCCACTCTGTGCATAGACATTGAATTTCGACCCCAACTGATATTGTCCATATCAGACTTCGATACGCTTAGATTATGGCAGTTTTCATGTTACTAATGAAAAGGGAATACACACACACATACACACACACACACACACACACAATGGCCAATAAACTTGCAGAAATCAGACAACATATACACACCATATAGTTAGCTGCGCTTAAAATATTCATTGGAAAACATGCATCTATGATGCCTGATCTATAGTCAAGTTACTGTGCGAAGTGCGACTGAGGTAAGCAATAGTCGATCTCAATCTAAATAATTAGGGCGAGGCCACAACACTGCGTTGCGGCGTCGTATCGCAAAAACGACGTCGCACAGCAATACAATGCGATGACGCAACGCAAAAATTTCATCGCATACGACATCGTACGACAAGACGCTAACTGTTATGTCAGTTTCTAAAAAAAAATTGTCTTTGTAGTCTGATATACTTTTGTCCCAAAGGACGGGACGTTCCTGAACTAAGGATATCAGGTAATCGATATCGTAATCCGCCATCATGAAACGTGCGCACCTCATTCAATGTGGACACTAACTACGAGGCGCGTCGTCGCATTGCAGATTTGTACGTTGCGTCAGCGCATCGGAAATTTCCACGATGCGTTGTGCGGCGTCGTAGATTTTTACGATGCGACGCCGCAACGCAGTGTTGTGGCCTCGCCCTTAGTCTCGCTGTCTCTTTGGCACTTTTTTATAGCGAAAGGTAAGACTATAATCTGATTTCGAGTAGAACTTTGGAGCAGGGCTCAAACCGGCACTAAAAGTACAGGTTCTGTGTCGGTACTCAGCTGTTCTTGCCGTTTCTGTACCTGCGTACCTACTGGTTCCGGACGGGTACCGATACCAAATTCAGGTATCCGGCACGTACCACAAATCGTATATTTTTGTACGATGAACCTCGTACGGTTGGCATCACTTGGCACACTTGAAGGCATTTTTCCAATATCTATTAAGTACCTAACTATCCTTTTTATTTACTATTTTGGCTTTCTCACTGTAACTTAGGGAAATATTTGTTTGGCAACGGTACAGGACCGATAGTGATATGAAATACCAAAAGTAGGTACATGTACGACTCTGGTACCTACCGGTATAACACCAAGGCCAATACGAGGGCTGCCTTTTAAGTTGTCGTTTGAAATAAGTATAGACGATCTAATAGATTATTATCATTTAATGTTTTTCAAAGAATTCTCTGCGATATTTAATACACTTTTGCATGCGTTCAAACCAGTTTTTAAAACATTTATTCCACTCCGAAGTGGGGGTAGTCAAAATGGTCGATTTGTATGCGTCAACAGCATCTTCGGGTGAGCTGAAACGTTGACCACGAAGACTTTGCTTAATTTTGGGGAACGTAAAAAAATCGTTAGGGCTCAAGTTAGGGCTGTAAGGCGGGTGGGTGATCTAAAATTTCGACATTTTGGGTGCTCAAAAACATCTTTGTATCGCGGGCGGTGTGCGAACTTGCATTGTCATGGTCCAGTATCATACGACGTCTTGAGTTGTTTTTCCGAAACTCTGTGATGACTTGTGGCAAACAAACAGTGGTATACCAGTCAGCGTTAACTTGCGATCTTCTAGTACAATAGTGGCGACGTGACCACCCTTTGCCACAAACGAGGCAGCCATTTTTGAAGTGTTCCTTGAGCGTATTACTTTGGTCGGTTTTGACTCATCTTGGAAGACCCAGACAGTTGACTGCTGCTTGGAATCTGGATCGTGAGCATATATCCAAGACTCGTCACCACTAACCATATCATAAACGTGTTTTGACTCTCCTCGACTGAATCGCTGCAGAGTTTTGCGACACCATTTAACACGGGCTGCTTTTTGGTCGTCGCTAAGCAAATGTGGTATCCAACAAGAGATCAACTTTCTTACGCCGAGTTCTTCGTGCAGGATTTTTTGGATAGTAGTCCCTGAAATGCCTACGGCTCCCTCTTTTTCACGGTATGTCACATGACGATCGCACGGCGTCGATATTCTCTTGTGTCATGGCGGTTTTTGGACTACCTACACGTGGCTTGTCACCGAAGCTAGAATGCCCACGTTGAAATTCGAAATACCAGCGTTCTAGAGTCCTAAGACATGGTGCTGCATCACTAAGCACAGAAGTGATCTCCTCAAAGCACTGAAGTCGCGTTAATCCCCTTTGACAATTGTAGAAAATTATCGCACGCATATTTTCCTTTGATATTTCCTATTTTACAACCGACTTATCACCTTTGAATAGACGCTACAATGAAACTATTCGACCGATCAAAAAACATTCTTTTGTTTTCGAATTCGAAATTCAAAAAGATGAAAAAGCCATGTTTTTTTTTTATAATTTCGAGAAGTTTGCAAACGACACGACTCAAAAGGAAGCCCTCGTAGTAGGTACCGGTTCCTAAAAATATCGGTATTTTAAGCCCTGCTTTGAGTAGCTGATACAGCCTGAACTTTCCCCAGTTTTTCGAACCGTCACTTTAAGTTCAAAAATATATTAATTTATTGGGTTGGCACAAAAGTAATGAGACTCTCAACAAAACTCTATACATTTCCTTTTCAAGTTAATTGTTTTCGATAATATTCTAGAATGTTGTAGAACATTCTAGGTATTTGTGATGTGGGGGTATGTAAAACCGCCCTCGCGATCGGTTAAGTCAGTTTGAAGAAAAATGGACGAGCGACAAGTTCGAACACTAATACTTTTACGAGTACATGTTAGGCCACAGTGCGCGGGCTGCGGCTGACAATATCAACACTGCATTGAGAGCTGGAAGTACAAGCCCTGTGACGGTGTCCCGATGGTTTGACCGTTTTAAATCAGGAGACAGAGAGTCCTTGAGAGTCAGCCACGCTCAGGACAACCACCTGCAGTGCATTATGATGATTTACGCCGAGAACTGCAGTGGAATCCGGATGCTACCACTCGTGAATTAGCGGAAGAATCTAACTGTTATCGAAAAGTTTTGCCGGGGTGGGTACTGCACATCCTTACAGACGCCAGTCGTGCAGTCCGTGTCGCTATCTGTCAATCACTTATGCTGCGACCCCGACGTAAAGAGTTTTTGTCTGATCTGGTTACTGGAGATGAATCATGGATTCATTACGAGTACGAGACACGTCGTGCTTTTTGGCTGTCTCGAGAAAAAACGCCACCAACTCAACCGAAGCAGAGTCAAAAGAACCGCTTAAAAGTTCTGCTTTGCTGTTTCTGAGACGCCCAAGGCATGCTGTTTTATGAACTGTTACACAATGAAACTATAAACGCTGACAAATATTCAACCCAGCTCACCAAACTGTCTGCTGCTATCAAGAAAAAACGTCGAAGACGAGTCAATGTAGTTTTACTACACGATAACACTCGACTTCACGTCGCATCTGGCGTTCGCCAACAGTTGGAGAACTTGGGCTGTGAGACTATACCCCACCTACCTTATTCCCCAGACCTCGCCCCTTCAGACTATCATTTTTTTAGAGCCCTATAACAACATTTGCGGGGTAAACAATTTAATGATTTCTCTGATGTAGAGCCGGAGTTTAACAACTTTTGCGGGGCACAGCCATCAGAGCTCTGGGCGAAAGGCATCCAAACTTTGCCGGATCGTTGGCAAGAAGTCTTAGATGCTAATGGTGATTACATCATTGACTAAGCTTTTTGTATTTTAATAATAATAAAAAATATGAAACGTAAACCAAGTGTCTCATTATTTTTGTGCCAACGTGATATTAAGTATGATATATATGATTATGATTAAATTCCTTCTAAAATTGTGTGCCAGGTAGCCAGGTACATACATGAACTTTCATGTACAAGTATCCCGTAACTCAATAATGTAAGCAAAGGAGTTGATGCCTACACCTCATTCACCTAATAGGTACATAAATGGAAAGCTAGGAAAATCCTTATAATAATTAGATGTAAGATAAACGTGGGTGAACCTGCGCAAGCGACGATCGTAATGAGACTACGACATGAATGTAACTGCACATGCATAGCTTAGCTATACATAATTAAACAATGCATATTAAACGTTAACGCATATACGCAACTGTTTTAAAGGAATTTCAATTATTTTAATTAAATAATAAATTATCTTTCAGTTTCCGCTTCGTTGAAAAAGGATGTGTTTATTTATTTTTACACAGTGATAATTATCCAGTAGGCATAAAAAATGGTAGTTAGGTAACATGATGTGTTCAAAGCGGATAGTGTTACAAAAGGTTAGTCAAATAAAATAATGTCTTAGATTTCACTTACATAGTAAAAGTGAATGCGGAATTATTGTGTGACGTTATTACATAACAATGGTCACATTATTCTAGTAGGTAGGGGAACACTTAATTTTGTTCGCGAAATATTAGCACAGCTCTTGAGATGACAGGTACAAGAGTACAAGACTCTTGAGATCGTAACGAACAAGACATTAACCCGCCGCCTACTCAGAATTAATGAATTACCTATCGATGTCAAGCGTATGACAAGTAATATAGTGCAGACACCAGCTCATTACAAAACATTAGCACAGGTTACTGCCTCACATTATCAACTAATAAATCCGTCGTTGTTTTTGCTCAATATTATTTATAAGTTGCCCATATCTGTGCACAATGTGATTCACAACGCCGTGGGTGCTTCCCACGTGCGCTCAGCATAATTATTACAATGCACACAATAAAAACACGCATTTTGGTCCGTAATGTTGGCAACACAGCGCATTATAGCTGAATATAGCATGTTATTTGAAGCACGCCTCTTACTGACAAATTGATTTTTAGCTAGTGATCTTGTAATTATAGGGTCGGATTGTTTTAGACTAGTGATGGATTATCCATTGTAGCAATAATTTATGCTCCTGTAGGTAAGTACGTAGGCTATTTGATATTGAGGTTTTAAATCTCAAGGGTTTTTATTTAGATAGTCGTCACCGGATCAGCAGAGCATAGCTTCTCCGGGAGGGGCCAACAATGTGTGCTGACCAAAGTCACGGAATACTTAGATATATACCGCATATAAAGTCTCCAACAATGTGCGTGGTGTGAAACAGGGTCCAACTAGAAGTGGGTTTCCCAATGGGCTCCCAAATGACGTCTTACTAACAGCACAACTATTGGAAATTGATGTAAAATATCACTTACAGACTTACAGTATTACTTACTTAGTCGGTACCTTGGTATTGAGCATGGGTTGAGCTCCAGCCGCTCTCTGCAATAGCATGGAAATGATTTTCTTTACTTAGTACCTTAGCATTTGAGCGCATAATTGGAGGCATAACGTTATGCGGTCACCGGCGGCGTCCCACGCGCAGGTATTGCCCACTGCCATTACACGCACAAGTTAGGTAAAGTCTTGCAGTTTTATCATATTCTTTGAATAATTAGATTAAGTTAATTGAACTGGGAGTGACGGTGTTGAATTGAATTAGATCGCTCTAGGTCGAGTGTTAGTTGAAGCGATCAGCTTCAATCGCTGCTACTCACCCACAGAGGTGCTCTTAACGCCCATTGACTTATAAAAATACATTTATGACGGACCTGGTCCTAAACATAGATTTAAGTCAACCTGGTCCACACTAAGCAATGAAACATAAAGTGAAAAGCTTACAAGACAGAAGACAGACCGCCTTTAGGTGAAGACTAGATATAGCGCATCTTAAGTGCCATCTTAGTACTCGCAACAATGTTAATGTAGGTAATTCATGAAATCCGTTTAAATCCTCCACACATTGCAGAGATTACAATTAGAAATGTTTACAAGTCGGATCGCCGTTGGCAGATAATAATAGAATCTGAATTGAGTCATTTCCTGTTTTTAGTATTAGGTCATCCCACTTCCAGTGTCATATTTTTTTATTATTATTATTTTACAAAAACTAACTAAGTACTATACTATATAACCTTGTGACACTAATCTATAATCTCCTCCACTATTAATCACTCGCTCCAAGACTGCTGGCAAATCTTGAACACTATTTAAAGTACCACTTTCATTTAATTCATCAATAATGCTCTTTAGTTTAATATCTAACTCCTTTTTGCTATTGTATCGAGTACCCGACAATTTCCTCTTCACATGGCCAAAACAATTGAAATCACAAGGATTCATATCCGGGGAATATGGCGGCTGAATAATTTCAATCCATCCTTTATCTTCAATTAAATTCTGAACTATTTTTGATTTGTGCGGTCTGCCGTTATCATGAAAAATTATAGGACTCGTTATATGATGTTCGTCTGCCCAAATAGGAATATTTTCTTCTAAAAATGACTTATATCGCTCTCCAGTCATAGTTGTATTTTCATCATAAGTTCTCCAAAAAGCAATGCCTCTGACATCCATAGCTACGAGTACTATTAGTAGTATTATTCATTCATGTAGCTCTGCACGTGGTAAATGTTCAGCTGAAGTGCCCGGTTCCACCCAACATCGTGACTGATGTCTTTGACGAGGAGTATAAAATTCGACCCAAGTTTCGTCAAGGCATATGAATCTATTAAGTATATTATTCTTACGGCGATACCACGATAAATGGCTACGCGCAGTTTCATAACGAAACTCCTTCTGATCCGTGTTCAGAGTGTGGGGCACCCACACTGCACTTTTATTGACCAGACATAAATCCTCCGTGAGTACTCTATGTATAGTGGAATGAGGAATGTTAAGTTGAGTGGAGAGATCACTGACACTGACCCTACGTGACTGACGAAGTGCTTCCTTGATTTTGTCCCTTGCTTCTAATCTAGTCGATGATAATGATCGAGGTGCTCGCGGCTCATCTTCAGCTGTGGTTCTTCCTTGTTTGTACATTTCAAGCCATCGCTGTACGGTTCTTTTATTTAAGGCGTTACGACCAACACACTTTACCAGTAAGTCGTGCGCAACTCCTCCAGAGTAGTTGAGTAAAGCACAAAACTTTAGAAATATACGTTGCTCCACTACATTAATAGATTTTTTTTTAATCTTCCATTTTAAATCAATGCACGTCTTGACAATACAACACACCAAATTAAACTAACATGATTGTACAAGACAACACATGTATTAACAGCTATTGCATACCATTGCGCAATACATAAATATTGGAAATAAAAAATATGACACTGGAAGTGGGATGACCTAATAGTATGTATTGTTTTTCTATGGACCTTAGTTGCCTGAAATAAAGGAATAAATAAATAAATAAAGTTATATGCGAGAGCCATGTTGATGTTGGTGCTCGGTGAGACGCGAATTGATTTTATGATAACGGATGGCACCGCTTTCGTGGGTGATAAACAAATAGATATCTAATGAGAATATTATTAAGGGTTTTTAGGTATTATTTTACGTATTATTATTATATTTATTAGATTAGAGTAAGTTCTAAGATGGCTTGAAACCATAGAGAATATAACCACTAGAGAGCGTATGGGCCGATTTCTTCGAAGCACACGACTCACTACTGCGGGCCGGGGGATGAGGAAGAACGCGCGGCTGCAATTGGTCAGTTCAAGGTCAAGTTGCATCGTTAGGGCTGCTTTACTTCATTAAGAGAAAATAGTCGATATCGATAAAATGGATTTTAACATTATAATAAATACTAAATCAAAATCATAGAAATAATATTTAATCAAAATCAATCAATTACAAAAAAAAAACCCGGAAATGGACTGATCGGCCCCGGTCGGGGACAGAAAGAACTAAAAAATCCCGGAAAATACAAAAAAAAAAAAAACCGGCGAACTGAAAACCGAGGAGGTTCTCAGTTCGTCGGTATTTCTTTTTTGAAGTCGGTTAATAGTAGATAGTTATTTTATTAAAGTATGTGAATTGAATAAAAAGTGTATTCATTTTATTTTTCTCGATATCAACTTTCAGCTATTAAAGATAACAGCACTATTTTTTACGATAAACATACAAAAGGAAAGAAAGGGATAGAAGCATTAGAATTATCTAATACAAGAACGAGACTTTTCCAAAAGACATCAACGCGCGACTCAAAAAGTGTGCTCGTTTACCCAGCCACCATTTTAAATAGACCCCTGCAGTGGCTTATAATCTGATTAAATCAAAAATAATTTTTCGTAATGTTTATGTACCGATGAAAAGTTATGTCATCCTTTTTGTAACTAGATGTCTAAGAATGTTTCCCACACCACTTCACCGCGCATGAAGGCATTTTGATGCGTTATAATTGCATAAACGTTATAAAAAAATTATATTAATTTAGCGTACACGCAGGTCTAACACTTGGACACAACTAAAATTGCTACTAGTACCGTAGCCTATACATAGGCGACAAAATACTAATAGTTTTCGTGCGTCGGGGCACTGTATACGCAGTCAAGTGGTTATAATAGTCTTTGCTTGAAACTTATTCTAAATTCTAATTAATCAAAAATAATATATTTATTAAATCTTCTTCTTATTCAATTGAATATCTGTTGTCTGCTGCAGCACATAATGTAAATTCTGACTGTTGTTTTTCCATCGTCACTGTACGTAAGTAGGTATAAATACGTATATAAAAATAATCAACAGATTTACAATTTAGCGCCAATTATGCGATGGCGGAAATAGAATTCGAAGACCTTAATAATTCTCTTCTCCAAATGGAGTAGATTTACTCCTTCAGATTAGATTTAAATCACGAAATAATAATCTACATCCGTATCCAAAGAGTAGAGATATACGGCAGCCAATTGTCGCGTATAGTGCAGGTCATCGCGCGGGTGTCGCACTAATGAGAGCCGAAGATGGAGTGTCAATGTTGGTCTTATCTGGTCGCACAATGATATTACTCGCAGGCAGCTCTGCTGTACAGAGTGGGCTGTTCACTTCATTATTTTTCTATGTTTGGATGTGTTACCTGAGGGCTTTGACGGGTGGCCGGTTGCCACCTGCCTTTCAAAGCGTTTCTAGTAGTTTGAACAAATAATTTCACTCCGGCTGAAAATCATAACATACATAATTTTCATACTAAGCCAAAAACTTTTGGGGATCAACTTCAACTAAAAAAAAAAATTAGCTGTATGGACATGGGAAATAATATAAGTCAGTCGAGTTAATGCAAGGTTTGGCCTGAATTGGACACTAGGTAAGTATGGATAGGAGGGCAAAGTGGTCAAGAGACCCATGAACTCAATTGTATAGGAATATAAAACTACATGTTTTGTTTTATGAAAAATCTTCTACCTGAACCAGGGATCGTATCTTCGCTTTTCGGTCTATCCAATATTTTTGTTTTTTAGTTTTCATCATTGTTACCGCTGACAGAATGTCACAGGTTCATTTGTCTAGCCCCTCAGGTTATTCATTTGTCATCTTAATTATACAGAAAATTGGGAAACAGCGACTCAGAGTAATTTTCTTTCTTGGCAGATGGTGTAGGTTGATGACAGCGTGAATATCCCCTCAACATTTATATACTTAGCTAAAATTGACTAGTGCAAGATGTCAATATCGAGGTAATGAGATGACCTGTCCGAAAATGGTGTCGAAGATAACTGATGCCACGTTGGCACGGAAACGCATTCAATTTATAGGGCTGCTGTAGGTACGTAAGGGCGGCTAAAACGTGTTCGGCACTGTGTGCTGAAAGATATGTTGAAGGAAAGTAGCTGGGATGAGGACAGTCAATGAAGTCTTACTTACTTCTTATTGGTACACACACCCACAAAATCAATTGAAGTACTAACCCAGACCAGTAGCCTGTGTTAAATAAACCACACCATCGAACAACACAATCAAACCGGTAATTGAGTCCAAAGCGAAATTGTTTCATAAATATCCTATATTGGTCCACAATCGCACCGCTTATTCGGAACAACGAAAGCGTCAAGATACGATATTCGGAACACAACGCAGCCCTATTCCGTGCAGTATAAGTGGTTTAAGGAAATAACGACGAGGCCGCTGGGCCTTTTGGGGCAACATCTAAAATGTAGGTATTTATATTTATTGGTTCCTGGTTTTGGCCGGAGCTGCGTACGAGCAGGCCGGGTCGCTCCAATATGGCGTTTTCATCGATCTCTGATGGCGATGGTAAGTTATTTAAATAAATTATAGCGCATTAAGACAAAGTCAGAATGTCTTCGTGAAATCGCTGGAAAATTGTTAACGTTTGTCTCGGTGCGTTTGGTCGGGTAAAACCATTATTTATATTTGTGAATAACTATAACATTATTGACTCTGTTTTGAGCGCATTTCAAGTTTCCTCTTACTGACTTCATAAACGTTCCTAAAGAAAAGAAAAGTGCTTTTATTCTCATGTAAAAATTATTCGAAATGACGCAATCATTGCAAGCATTCGTTGACTTCATGAAATATAAAATGTCTGTAGTTGGTGGTTTGCCAATTATTACGACACGTCGCTACAGCCCTTGAGTGTTGGGGAAACTGTGGAAGAAAACAAACATGGAAAATGTTAACGATTTCTTTCTTGCGATCTTATTCAATAGGTACAAGACCTTGCTCATCAAAATATTTACCTACCTGTAGAGTGCTCATCAAAATAGTTACCTACCTGTGTTAGAGATATTGCCTAAATACTCCTGTCTGGTTTACTTTAAGACTAGACAGACTAAGAGACAAGACAAGTTATTAGACTCTTACAATTTCCTTGAGTTTTTATCATTTTACCTTGAGCTTGCCCTAAATTATCGATACTATAAACTTCTACGAATAATGAACAATGACGATTTTTCCTGTACATATTCTTTTGACAACTAACAAGCTAGCCCCTCCCACAATAAAACAATAAGTAACCGACCTATAGACGAGCAGAGCCCACATTAGCCACATGTCGTTATAATAACTACTAATACGGCGTACGTTTGTGCGGTAGTGCGGCGTGGGCCACAGTTTTGGCCAACGCGTGCCAGCTAATGATGGACACTGGCCCACGATCCACGTTCCATGGCGCATCACGTAGCAAGCCATAAACTATAACGTTCTCTGATCGTCCGGTTATCTGATAGGAGCCTCTTTTGGATAAAAAATATAGCTGTTGAAGCAATTTTTAGGTGTTTTACCATGTCGTGTCAGTTAGTTGACGTTGTGATGAGCGAGAGCCACCCACAGAGCCCTAATCCCTTTGGTAACTCTGTCTGCCCACATCATAGTCTTTGTTGAACATGGTTGTTAAAATTAATTTATGTGCACGCACATCATTTATGGTGCTAACTTTATTTGGAATATTATATTCCAGGCAACTAACAACTTAAAGGGCGACTAACTATTTGCTATTAAAAATAATGACATGGCGACTAATATTAACAGTGGGATGACAAATATTGTATTATAGGTAACTATAGGCATCTCTGAAGACTCATTCTCATTCTCGAGCTCGTGACTTGGGGCACCTCGACTCGGACAGGTTAGGTTCCTGTAAACCCTGCTGGCGGAAATAGGGGCCCCGCGAAGTGGGGCTCCGTCGACTACGTCTTATTATTATCAAAGACAATTAGTTCACTTTATATACAACTTCATTGTATAATTTAAGAATGCCCATTTTCTACTTTTTATCCGCCGTCAGTGGCTGCCAACCTACTATTTTTGCTACCGGCTTTAATTATTTTTTAATCCCAAATTCAGATTCATTTTTCGCCGCGTTAAATACATGTCACTTTATTTTATCAAACTAGAACTAATTATCTCAAACTTGGTGATGATGATATTTTATCAAACTAGAACTAATTATCTCAAACTTGGTGATGATGATATTTTATCAAACTAGAACTAATTATCTCAAACTTGGTGATGATGATATTTTATCAAACTAGAACTAATTATCTCAAACTTGGTGATGATGATATTTTATCAAACTAGAACTAATTATCTCAAACTTGGTGATGATGATATTTTATCAAACTAGAACTAATTATCTCAAACTTGGTGATGATGATATTTTATCAAACTAGAACTAATTATCTCAAACTTGGTGATGATGATATTTTATCAAACTAGAACTAATTATCTCAAACTTGGTGATGATGATATTTTATCAAACTAGAACTAATTATCTCAAACTTGGTGATGATGATATTTTATCAAACTAGAACTAATTATCTCAAACTTGGTGATGATGATATTTTATCAAACTAGAACTAATTATCTCAAACTTGGTGATGATGATATTTTATCAAACTAGAACTAATTATCTCAAACTTGGTGATGATGATATTTTATCAAACTAGAACTAATTATCTCAAACTTGGTGATGATGATATTTTATCAAACTAGAACTAATTATCTCAAACTTGGTGATGATGATATTTTATCAAACTAGAACTAATTATCTCAAACTTGGTGATGGTGATGATGAACTTGGTGATGAATTCGTTGCTAAAAATTGTTGAGTACTCTCAAAGCTCGGTTAAATTAATTCTTAACTAAGTTCTTTCCTCATCAAAGTCATCACTCATACTTAATAAAGTTCGAGATATAGAAAACTCTGTATTTAATATTTACTTGTCTTCTAAAATTGTTGAACTGAAATACATACGCTTTCAGTATTTAAAACTTTCTGATAATCACCAATTACCATTATATATTTAATTAGGGATGCCCATCAGATGGTATCTTAGTGGTCCCCACCGCCTGTCGAGTATGGACTGACTGCACTACGACGACAGGCGTTGTCCAACCTCGAAGCTAAAAAACTAATCTCATGTGCCTGACATCAGCTGCAACTCACTAAAAATATCCTACTAACTAATTTCATTCAAAAATGTAATCAGTCAGTAATTCTCTATTATTATGTAATCAGTGTACTGTTCGAGTTACACCTCCCCGGTGCCCGTGGGGGCCGGTGGCGGACAAGCGGAGCGCTCGGAAACAATGCTGCACTGAAGTTTCCCCGCGTGGGAGTGTGGGTGATTCGCTATTTTTATTGCTTAGAGATTCACTGAATTTCGATGAATTGGTACTCAGATACTTAATCACTGTCGTCAGTTTTGAATTGTAATTGATAAAATAATTGAATATTACCAACCTACCTACATATGTTTATTGAAAGTTAGTCACTGACTGGAAAATGGAAAATGCAAAATGACAATTCGGTACAAACCGCGATGTGTTGATTATAATTTATAATGAAAGTGGCTGTTATCCGCGACTTCGTCTGCTTGTATTTTATATTTGATATTTTTTTCAATTTAAGTAAAGGACAATGGATACCTAATGTTATATGGGCCCTGTACCCAATAAAAAATTGACTGTAGCATTATGAACTATGTATAATCATCATCTCAATAATACGTGCCACTACCATGTGCATTCGTGGCATAAAGCATACATTTAAACCAATAGCCAAGTTATTCGGCTTCGATGATGGAGTAGCCCTACCTAGACAAGACTGATGTGGATGCGGCCAACGCACTTAGAAGACGTCAATTACAATAAATCGCGATAGATAAATAAAATTGCTTTATTCGTTAATCTACACTAATATTATAAAGAGGAAAGATTTGATTGTTTGTTTGTATTGAATAGGCTCCGAAACTACTGGACCGATTTGAAAAATTGTTTCACCATTAGAAGCCGACATTATCCCTGATGAACAGTGATAGGTACCGGCGGTAAATAAGAGCCGGCAAAATTAAAAATAGAATATTGAAAAAAATAGGTGAATTTGAAATAAAAATCAGGAATATTATTGAACATTATTTATTTGAGATCTAAAAAATATACCTATATGGCTAGGTTTTAATCATTTTGTGAACAAAAATGAACTTTAAAAAATCCTTTACTAAGGACCTTAATAAACTCAGGTAGTCTATTAAGGTCCGAGACAAAATTAAAAGAAACTGAGCTTATAAAACATAAAATAAATGGTTTTCCTCTATAACTCAACATAATTATTATTTTCAGACAAAATATTTAACAGTTTACCATTAACCATACAAAAAAAAAAAACATAAATCGGTCCTTATAAAACTTAAGGAATAATTATTTTGTAAAAAAAGATGTTATTTAAGTAAAATAAACAAATTTATACTATTTTTAGATAAAAACCTCTTAACCAAAAATATAGCTTTATCAAAAATTAAAAAATAAATGCTATTTTTTGCCCGGAAAATTCCCTGGCCTTTATTAAAATAATGAAATAGTAACAAGCACGAAAAATCTAAATAGATTTATGAGATCAACAATATCAATGGTCATTGGATCCGCAGTATTATTATTATTAATTGTTAACATAGGTAATCAACTATTATCAAATGAGATCCTTAATTTTAACCTCGGTTTTGGCCTGCAAACTAAAACTACTTATCATTTAATTGCATTCGGGGCAAACAAAATTGATATCGTCTTTCGTTAGGCCAACACATTGGTCGTGGTACCATTTCTGACACACTTGACACTGTCGCATATCTTGGAGCCTTTCCGTATGACATGCGTAGCAGTACCACGTATCATCAGGGTTCCCCTTGTTTTTTTTTATTTTCTTTGTTATTTTTGCCCCCTTTAGGAATTTGGTGTCTTTTGTCTTTTCTTTTTGTTCTCTCTTTCCATAAATAAGTCTCTAGTAACCCGCTGGCCTTAGTAGTCAATAGCTTTCCATCTTGGTTTATTTTACTTCACCACCGCATAATTTGGAGTTAGTATTAGCTGTTATCTGATGCCTTTTCAAAAATAATGTCAACCAATCTTTTCCGGCTTCATGTGTTCTTTCATTAAAACAATGTCTAATATTATTATTTTCACAAAAAACATACGCTTGCAAACGTATGGCTTTTGGAGTCAATGGAACACCTACCGAGGCAAGCCTTTTAATTCTGGACGCCAAATCATTTTCTTGCTCCTCTGTTAAAATTGTGTTTCTACCTGAATTTAAACGGTTTTTCAGGGTTCTTCTCGGTATCCCGTGCTGAATAGCTGTTGCAGGCTCTGATAGTAGTCCATATTGCACGGCTGCCATTGCAGCTGCCAGTTGGTTGACTGACCAAAGTGCACGACGTTTCTTAACAGGAGGTTCCATTATTCCAGTCTGTGATAAATTTTATAAAACTCGTGCTGTGTACAGTACGCTGATCAAAATTTTCCAAAAACCATAAATCTATTGTTATTCGGTAAGGCTTGACAACCTTCTGCCTCCATTATAAGATCAGCTCGTTGTTACTATAATATTGTATTTTCGTCGAAAGCATGCAAAGTTTTAAATCGGGAGCACATACAAACCCACACACATAGCATGTTAAAAAGCTTGTAAAAATGTTTCAAATAGATATAACTCACAATAACATCAATGTTAGTAAAAAGATAAAGCTATTTATCTACATAAAAAGAAAACCTAACAAAAAAAAATATATTTAGACAGGCCAATAAGGGCCGGCCCTTATTCACTTCCTTCTAGGTGGCCCTTAACAGCAATGGCGTCACTTTTTACAAAACTTGATTTGATAGTTGGCAAATATGAACAAAATGAACGAACTTACCTTGATTCGATAGCTCTAATGTCCACTTTACAGTAATTCGCTGTTCCCTTGTTTAAAAATACACTATTTTCTTTTTAATGAAAGCTCTTGCATCGTTATATTTTTTTAAAACTGTGACGAAGACCATCCCCAGTGAGTTACTGGGGGCTATTGACGAAATGGCGGCGCGCACGGCAATGCGCGCGCGTGACATAGCAATACCATAGTATAAAGAGGGGAAGTAGGCTATCTCCGGCCTAATCCGCGATATAACTGCCTACTGTCTTAGGGTTGTCACTTTTAGGAAAATTTTAATTCAGTGCAAACCAACACAGAAATGTAAAACAAATACAGAAATGTATTCAAGATTCAGAGCAGTATATTTTATAAAAAAAGGGATAAAATAAACCGGCGCGCGGCGGGGCGGTGGGGGCGCGACTGTCCGCGCTTCGTCAGATTCGGTTGTTGCCCAAACCGCTAACAAATATTTATACACTAAGAGCTCGTATATCATATATATCATCGTAAAAAAAAAAATACAAAAAACTGTTTAGTATAATTATATACTAGTCAGCTATTTTTTTTTTATTTTCACAATGTAGTATTTGTACACATAAAGGACCATATTTATTTTTATTTTTAATTAATACAAAAATGTTTGTATATATATTATATCTATATTATATTTGTATATCTATTGAATCACACATTTATTACAAAATTACAAATTAGCTACAGAAAAATACTTTCTTCGGTTTCGACTATTACGAAACGCCTTGTTATTAAACTTTAATGTGTAATATATCCGCATCCTTATAAATAACTTTTGCAAATACAATTTCGGAAAGCATGGGCAGGGCGGTGAAAAATGTAAATCTTTTATTTTTTCATAAACAAAAGCCGCGACGCGCGAACCTCGTGCGGTGTTAGCCCCGACTGGCGCTGTGAGAAACGGGTCGAGATTTTGTTTAAGTGTGCGTGCGGCGCGCATAGATACTTTGGCGCACACATACAAGCCGCGCGCGGTGCGTTTGTATGAAGATAACTTACTTCCCCTCTTTATACTTTGGCAATACTATTGGTCCTTTTTATGTATGCGAGAGATCCAACCTTTAAAACTATTGAATGTGTGTTGTTTCTCTGATGGTCCTTGATAGCCGCTGGCCCTTATTAACCGCAGGTACCATTAATTTTCCTTCGGCTTATAATTTACCAAATGGATTTTGAAATCCTTGGCGATTAATTTTTTTTTAACTTCCCGATAGGGGAAGTTATTGTTTTTCGGTTTATGATTTGCAAATGGGTTCCGCCTGCTACTAAACTTAATGCGGGTATTTAACTCAGACTTTCAGTTCATAATATATTGTATTTAACCAAAGCAGAGTTTACTTTGTTTTTAGTTTATTTTAATTTTGTTTTCTATTTTCAATCTTGTTCTGGTCTTTTTAGTGCATTGCTTAAATTTTTACTATTTTGCAGTCGAGTTTTTTTTATTTTTTGAATTATTTATTTTATTTTCGACTTTTTAGTGTCGCAGCACACACCTGTGAACGAAAACTGTGTAACGTTAATTGCCAATTAAATATTTCTGATTAAATTTAAACATATAACTTATATATATATTTGTAATCTACATTTAATTTCCTTCATTTTGACACCCTACTCGATAAGTTTGGTTGAAAAAAAAACTTAACGACGTACAATTTAGCGCCAAAAATCCACCATTTTGTTTTTTTTTTAACACCCGCCTAAGAACACTTGCGTTCACGAAACGAATCTAACGACACATCAACAATGGAAATCCATTCAGCCGTTTAGGAGATACGAGGTAATAAAGGAATTTACATACAAGATACGCGCGAAAAACATAACCCTTCCTTGGCAGTCGGGTAAAAAGTGACACAGCACTGCGATTAGATCCCTTCTGTGTAATAAATTCAGGGGTAGTATCTGCCAGATCACGTCAATAATTATTATTGACGTGATCTGGCAGATACTACCCCAGAAAGAGCGCCATTAGTCGTGATTTTTGAGGCTTTTCTACAAATTAAGAAAAATCACGACTAATTTAATAAGAAACAGGTACAGGTACCTAACGTACTATTTATAAGTATTCTTTTAATATAAGTACTCTAGCGACATGTGGTCTGTAAGAGGAGGAGGAGATTAAATCCTTCAGATAAGTACCTACAATAAAAGTTCGTTCAGCCCGAGCCTGCAATAAACGCCGTGACGAAACATCTCACAGAACCTATTCATCATAATAAAAAGACAATAGACCCGAACCGGTCTCAATAATATCAATTAATATAATCGCCGGTCATCGTCTGCCAGCTCGCATTACATCGCCTCTATGTACAGTCAGAGAAATTAATTGTTCTACAGACAGACACACAACGTAAATTGACTGTGTTATAACCACTTCACACGACTGACAAAGAATGATAGTTGTGATTTGAATATGCGGACAATTTAAGTTGTTATTCAGTTTGCTTAACAGTTCATTTCACTGACTACATTTTCACTGAGTTCATTTCGCTGATACATTTGCCAGGGGTGTGGGTTCGTGGAGCGATGGGCTAATGTCCCCGGCGTGGGCGCAGGTGACACGGACGATCAATAACACGCACTGCTATAATTGGTAGCATTCATTGAAGTATTGTTGAGTAGTGGTGACAGACCTCATGTGGGACGCAATAATTGTTTTATGGATAAAAAATATAGAATCATTTTCAGTTGCGGTTATTAGGGTATAGCGACCGCATAGACAACGGGTGTTATAAAGTATATCTTATAGTACCTACTATTTTACTTCAATGTTTTATGGAAATATAATTTTAACAAATAACATAACATCACGTCTGTCAAAATCAAAAGTTTGAAATTAGGCTGAGATTCAGCACCTTTCGAATGTCAAAATTACATACAACAGTCCCCAAAAACGCCCGCCCTTCACCGCTTCTTAGTGCTTTAGCTGGGAAGAAGAAGTGGCGTAACCAACTCTCCAGCAGCACAGTATGGATAACTCTAAGCAGAAGTGTACCTACAGTACGCCCACATTTCGCCAGTAAGGTATCTATACGTCCTGTGTAATACGGGGCGCGCCTAGTGCCATCAACTGGGCACCAATCCAGACAAATAAAAAATTTAAAAATAATAGTGTAAGTAGGTGCTACAAATACTGAAAACTTTTCATTTCTTACAGTGATATGGCGCCGCGGATACTAAAATAGAAATAGAATGAGAAAATAGTTTCGGATATGAGTTACGCACAAGTACGCGAGATGCCAAAATAACTACCTTGTGACTAAATACATTACCTACGGCATTATGACAGTATTTTACTCTAATGAATGCTTAGAAGTCATTTTTCGGTCAATAGCATTCATTATTGTCGCGACAGATATTAACACGAATGTAAATGTTCGTGGTATCGAATGAGCTGGCAGCGATTACATCTCACCGGTTGTCTATTTGATTAGACATTATGATATTACAAAAGCTATTTGTGCAGTGTCGTGGGCTCTCTGTGAAATCATAGCGGGAGTGTGGGCAGGCGACTGAGTGGCACGCCTTGCGAGTTGCGCTGGCGCAGTGAAAGGCCTACTCGCTTATTACGTATTTATTTACAATTTTTATAGCGCAATAACGACGTAAAGAGATTTATCTAAACGATAACATTTTCGCAAGGAATACGATTTGTTTTCATCTAAAGTAAGTTTATAGCTTTTTTATGGGTTTCAGCATCACTGTTATGATTATGAGTGTATTCAAAATGTTTGTAATATAATTAATATATTCGTGAGCCGCTCAATAGCGCAGAACTTTTCACGAGTCATTGCAAACATTGCAGATTAATTATCAGTTCTGTAACGACTCAATTACCAGGAGATAAAGATTAAACTGTCAACTGCGAGAGATCCTATACGACATGCTGTGACGATTAGTTTCCTCATAAAAGGCTACAATTATTTATTATTCATGACATCTCATTAATATGTACGTGTCTAATTAAAATAATTGACACCTAAATGCCAGTGTAACTCCTACTGGTGGAATTGGGTCAGTTAGTGAGGAGTGGGCGGCGACCGGCTGCGACCATCGGCGACCAGAACCATTGCAATCATTTCAATATACTAAGGTGTATTTGTTATTGATCCTGGCTTGATGATAAGACTCCAATTTTATCCTCCCTAGTCGGTCTTTCACAACTTATTGAGGATCGTGACTCCTCATCATTTTACTTATTTACTATAAGCCTGTGCTGTCCCACTGTACGGCATAGGCCTCCCTTCCTTCTGCTCATCATTACTTTCTGAATACTGCCCCTTGATTGGGTTCATTTGCTACCACTATGCTACAGCCTGTGGCTTGATGGGACACGTTTCGCGGTAGTTCCAGCTGCTCCGACAACTGACCTGTCCGTCTCTTTGGACTGTAGGTACTTACGTCCTCCCGATCGTTTGCCTTCGACAAACATCAAATAATAGACGACCACCTCTGTTCTTGTTTAGATATCTACAAACATTGATGTCTATAATAATCAATAAGTTTTACAATCATTTCAATTAATTATTCAGATGTCTCTGAAAATGATGGTGATTTACTCTCATATATTTAGCAGCGGACGAGTATGGGCTGATAAATTTTCAACTCAGCATAAGATTCGATAGTCACGACTCGCGAGTCGTATCTAAAGTAAATTCTATTAAGATTTTTAACTACTTAACTATTTATATTTCGGACTCCAATCAAAATAAAGTTCGTAAAGTCCAAATCTCTTCATTAGAATAGAATACTTAGGTCTTTATTTGCTTAGAATGTAGGTACATAAAAATAAGTTGTTAAATTATATAATAGGATCCATGTACATTCTGCCTTAATATAGCATGCAAATGTAATACAAAGTAGTGGATAATATTACAAAAAATTATCATTTAAGAAATCCTGCACAGAATAATAACATTTATCTACAAGTAATTCTGTGAAACGTTTTTGAAATTTTTGCAACGGTAAGCTTTTAAGTTTGGTCAGGTATTTTATTAAGATTACAGGAGCCATACAAATCACATTTCTTTTTAGTAAGCTAGTTTTAAATGCGCCCGTGTATAATAGATTCTATATCTTATAATAGATCTCACAGCTGTACCTACTTCGTTTTCTAGTTTCTATTAAAGTTGCAAATAGACATCGATTTGTTATTACAAATATTGCTAATTCAAGAATATAAAGGCATGGGAAGGTTAACAATTTATGAGACTTAAATATAGGCACATTAATCACAGAAGACATCGGGGCACGCGCAAATGAACAAAAACTTGCAAAAGAATTTCTCGCGATTAATATACCTAATGTTGAATTTCGGCGGAATCTGTGGATTGAACAACGAAGAGCGAAGTGTTTGAAATGATGCCAATCATGGCATTCACACTTCACACCACTATACTCTTTAAAAATATTCTGTTTTACCAACATACATAATATGTATTTATTCGTAAAAAATATAACAAGCAATTTAAAAACTATTTCTCTAACTCTACTACGTAAGGTAAGGAGCGAAAATGTGCAAGTTTCAAATACAGTGACGTCCAAAAGTTAGTTGACATTTTTCTACTTCAGCTGTGACGCTACATTGTGATTTAAAATAAAATAAAAATCAGGTACTCAGGGATTATTTGATTATTTTTTATGATAAGTCAAAGGCAGCTGAATTCCTCAATAACAACGTTATAGCAGTTCAAACATTTGGGTCACTAGAATTTTCAATCATAATGTGTTGTGTCACAGGCTCACAGCCGAAGTTGAAAAATGTCAACAAATTTTTGGAGGGCACTGTAAATCCGTTTGCCACACAGCTGGGACATATTTAAAAGTTTTTGGCATTAATTTAAATCTGTTTAGCACTATACCTGAATTTCACATGGAATGTTAATGAATAAATCATAGTTCTGCATTTGTATGTAAATTGCACGTGTATATATTCAACACAGTGTAAATTATTTTTATGAATAAATCAACAACAACAACGTGCCTTATTCGAACATTGGTTTCCTTCAAAAATAATGTCGGAATAATAATAGGGTGCGAAAGAAACTAAAAATGAATATTAAGGTGCCTAACGCGTTTATTCCTTGACTGTACATAGTTTGATTTATTTATGGTCATACCATTACTAGAATGCGCGCGCGCAGTCTGCAATTAAGTAAATAGTTTTATTCAAATTAATCGCTTAATTGATATCGTTTCACGATTTATGATCGTAAGATAAAATAAAACTAAAAAGCCGTTTTACTATTGGACGCGGGTTAAACTGACAGCGACAAATACTTCTCCACGCCAAACATATTTCTGTTAAACATTGTACAGCTGACGCACTTTGACGTAATCACGAACAAAATGTGGTATGTAGCGAATTGTTGTTGTGTAGAGGCGTCTTAATTAATTAACAATTGTTTTTATAACTGTTTGCTTATTCGCGATGTCTTGAACAGTAAGTTTGTAACCTCGTGGTATTCTTGCTGATAATTAAATGCGTTCCATAAACATTTCTATATTGCCATAGATTTGAGTGAGACAGTGAGTATAACGATTAAGAACAGTATATCATTGTGCCCGAGACCGAATAGTTTCATTATTCAGTAGTAAAATGATAATTCAGTTGTAAGTATTGATAAACAAACCACATCACTCTCACACTCGAATTGCGAAAAAACTGAGTAATGTGTACATCGTGTACGGCGTATGTTAGATCAGACACATGTTCAAGATTTATTGGGAATGAGGTTGAGGAGCTGAAAATAACAGACATAATTATGCTAATTACCCCATTTTGTATTAAAATTCGGTCTAAATGAATAGAATAAGGCCGCGACGTAAGCTCTATAATCCAGAACATCTAAACGGATCGTATGCGGCTGTCTGGAGATGATTCACATTTGTGAATGTGGTCGGTTTGGTGATCTGGTCGGGTGATCGGGTGCGACATTCCTGTAAGAGAATACCATATAAGGCACGCTAGTCGCCGTCAGGTAATGCATCCCCGATCAGTGAGCGATTATAACGCAACGGAAGCGGCTGAAATTAGCAGCGCGCGCGCATCGGGCGGTCGGGGCCGGTGCCAGCCGGGCCGCGCCGAAACTAAATACCCAAAAGCGTTTGTGATCGCGCGAGCGGCTGCCAAATATGGCACGAATCTCGGGTTTCGCGAGGCGCGCGCGCCGCGTCGCTGGCACACCACCAGCCACTGCAAAAACGCTCTCTGTTCCCGTCTAAAAACACGTAAAAAACGTTTTTATTTCTGTAGCGAGCGGCCTCTAAATTTAGGCCGTATGGAAACCGAAAGTAATACGAGCGATTTTGGTTGGGGCCGCGTTGTCTGTATTTAGATTAGAGCGGCGCGGGCACAGCGGCGCGACTCGCGACTCGGGAGTCGGCGCGCGACTCGCGACCGCCGCAACCCGCACGCACCGGCCGCACTCGCCGCGCAACGCCGCAACTGTCGCGCACCGACTGCATTGTGAGCCCACTGTGATACAATATGCGCGCGCGCTAATAGTTTATCAATGAAAAGTTTCGTGTTATAATAAGTGCTACAATTGAAAGGATTTGGATGTCACAGATGTTGCCCGAGGGCGGAGGTAAATACAACATTATTTTCAGTTTTACATTCAGTCTTTAATATTGATGTGCCCACATATTATTTATTATGCATGATAATTGTTACTCTAAAATGAAACCGCTTGAAGAAAACAATAAGTCAGTGGTACCGATTCGGTTGATCACAAACTAAACTAAATTGAAGTATAGTGCATATTTTTCTTTCTATTTAATTAAAAAAAGAACAGAAGATAAATTTTAGTTTAGTCCTGTCAAATTAATCAGCGTCTGACGTAGATTGATGTAATTTTAGTACCTACATGTTTTAAATCACGTCTAAACTTGTAAGTATGGAGTAAGTAGTGTCAGGCGCTGATTAATTTAACAGGACTAAACTAAAATTTATCTTCTGTCCTTTTCTTAATGAAATAGAAAGAAAAAGATGCACTGAACTTAAATTTTGTTTAGTTTGTGAACGAGGGAATCGGCACCAATAAATCTTCCACTTAATTATCTATCATTTCAAATTACCAAACACTGCTTAAATAGAGCAGTTACCTAGTTAGAAATATAAGATTAAACAAACAGTGTTGATAGCGCACAAACACTTGTTATCTATTGAAGCGGAGTGCTTCAGTTAAAGTATTAGTTATCTAAGTAGGCGGTGCGCTGCGTGTGTGTACCAAGTAGTCGTACGCGTGGAGCTATCTGCCGCTGGTGCTCACGCGCGATACGCCGCACCTATTGATTCGTTACAACTAGCCTTATCATTATCAGTCACTACTGCCGGTAAATACTCTTTAGTCTTTTGTTTAAAGTTAACTCAAATTAATAGCTAACTGTTAAACATTCTATGCCTAAGTTTTTTTTAATGAACAGTATACCTACTTGTTTACTTGAATATAATTAACATTTTAAAATGCCAATGAGTAACTTGCTCTTGCCGCTGAATCATGTTTCCCTGAAAAAGTAAACCGCAGGCCGAAGGTTATCTGCAAGTGAAAATGTTTTGTTGAGTGCATTACAACTTCAATGTCGTCGGATTGATTCATAATACACGGTACTTAGGTATAGATACAACTACCTATATTGGTAATTTATTAGAATTAAAAAAATATTAGTAATTCCCTATGAATGGCATGCAAACTGATAATGTGCAGTCAAGGAAAGTAAATATTATGCAAAATTGACTAGGTAGTCAATTTTGCATAATATTTATGCACGTTAATTTAAATTACACAGTGTGTCTGTTTGTATCACTCTGCTTATCACTTAATTTCTCTGACTGTAGGTACCTAAATATATTGTGATTGTAAATTACAGCTATGGAATGAGTGCCATAACATGTCGCATTACTCGTATGTCTTATACGAGTAATGCGACATGTTATGGATTGAACTGTACTCGCAGAATGTCTGTGTGCAGAATAGCAACTCTTAGACTTTTCACTAATTAGGGACACCCAACACGAGACAACGTCCTTCCCAAACGGTTTACTGCTTAACATAGAACACCAATTCAGACTGTCATCCAGCGCCAGCGAATTTCCCTTCTCCATCACCGACATCCGTTTCGGATGCTTCATTATTTTATCTGTGTCATGTGTGCAGATCCAATAACGCTGTGTGCGTTTGTTCTTACCGCAGAAAGCGCCGGTGTGCGCTAGTCCTTATACGGAGTGTCAAACTGTTTACTGTCGGCTGCGAACAGTAGGTACGCACATACGATTGTGTACCGTTGTGTAAACAAAGCGATCGAGGTGGCTTCTGTTATCACTGGCCGGTTTCGGCGATACCAAGGTGATTGTGTGCTTGCCGTTATTTGAATAGTTGTGACTTGCGACGAACTGACGAGTGATTCCACGCTTTTTTTGGGTTTCAGGGTTTTTGGTTGTCAAGTGATGAAATCGTTAGACTGAATGTTTCAGAATCGATCGTAGCGTCTGCTGCTGCGTGTTGTTTGTGTATGTAGGTAACTAAAAGTAGGCCCGCAATAGGAAAACAAATTGAATTGTCTCTTAAAGGGTCTCCTTAACTAAGTACTGGATAAACTAACAGATTTGACATGTTTAAAAAATTAAATAATTACTTTATAACTACAATTATAGCCAGATTGACAGATCATTAGCCAGTCCAGCCGGTGTCTCACACAAGAACTACTAATCTCACGCTATTTCACTAAACGCCTAAAAGCTTAATGTGCTAATATAACCAAAATGGAAGTGACCATAAACTGTCGGATATCGGATAGTTAATATTGTTATGTAAAACAATAAGACCATAGCCGCATGTTTTGGTCAACCGTTCGCCATTCGTTACCAAAACGGTCATAAATAAGTTCTCGTCTCCTACGCCTCGTCGATATGATTCATGCCCACAGCGCGCCGTGGCACTATACCCTACAAGGCAGCTATTAGCATTCCCTTTATGCCGATCTCAAATTAATAGTTGTTAACCCGCGGTTCGGCTCAAGTTTTTGGAAAGTTAAAATAATAAAAATCTCCACATTTGTTGTTATTTATGTTTGTCCTTTAATTCGGACTGCATTCTTGTAAATGATGATGTAATTACCTACCTACCTAATTGGTTCTCCTAAGTACCTAGCAGCTGTTTGTTGCTGAGGCTCAAAGGGCATTTTCATGTTTGTTAGAATTTCATGATTCAGGCTTCCAGCGCATCAAAGTTCACATACCTACGTTTCGTTCCGTGTATTTCGTTTAGGAAATTTATACAGGGTGTAACGGAAGGGGGGTATCAACCCTGAAGGAGGTGAATGTGCTCATGAAACTCAACAACTTTCCCCAAAGAATATAGGTCGAAATATGAAAAAAAAATTTGGCCCTCCCATAGTAAATCAATCAGCTGGTAGTCAGTTTTGTAAGGGAGGGCCAAATTTTTTTTCCTTTAGGGTTGATACCCCCTTTCCGTTACACGTTGTATAAGTAAAATACTTAGGTAGGTTTACAGTATTTGTACAGTCAATAAATTAAAATAAGATTTTAACTCTTGCAACTTATTATTTTCCGGCTACATAGTGCCAACATTTTGAATGAAAATGACAGGTTGAACACGTGAGATGCGCCCCGCGCCCGCTACGCACGAAAGGAATGAGTTTGCTTAACATTTTCGCTCTTTGACCATACATGTCCGTTAACCAGCTGTTTTATTAATCATTTAGAGTTATTTATTTGTTTATTTATTTATTTAGGAACAACAAACAGCAGTATAATGATAAGTAACAAAGGTTAGAACTTAATAATAGCGGTAACAAACACACCATCTCACAACGTTATCCACATATTACTAAACATATCTACTAGTTAGAAAGAACGATATAAAAATAAACAGAATAAAAGTAAACATTAAGTTTATCTTATCTTGATAGAAACATGAAATCAACCAAACCAAACAGAAAGAAGACAAAATATAAATGGCGTCCGTAAAATTGATAGCGTTATGAGGTCAAACATCATACTAGGTACAACAGGACAAACAACTAACTCTTCGAATATGTTGGCGGCGGTAGTTCATTCACAAGGCAGCAGGTGGCGCCCTGTCACCACTATACGACACCAACTGAAAATTCACGAGATTTTTCCTAAAGAAAATATGGATTTGTAGTGACCTATTTCTTGGAAAACAATGCCAAGAACCTGTAATCACGTAATTATGGACAATGAACTGTTTAGTTGTGTAAAAACGTCGTATGTGCCACATGGCCTGCTGGTAGTGCAAACGTCGTCGTGACGCGTCTGGCGGCTTGCCAGCGAGTGGCAGTGTGGCCGTGCGACGTAACAGCGCAGAGTAAACACTTGACCGAATGTAGGTGATGATGAGTCAGGAACACTCAGGAGCGATGGAGTCAAGATACAGTTTGCATAGTTGGGGGGAATCAGAATTATGAATTGAAAAATTGTGGATAGTTATTTAGTTTTTTGCAACTAGAATATTTTATTGAGAGAAACATGGTATGATTTTCCAAAATTTGAATACTTATACTTTTCACTGGTTTTTTTATTTTATTATTTTATTTTTTTGAACCAAGTTAAATGTTTAATTGTCAACATTTACGGCATTAATGTGCCTCTATTTATTTGGAAATTGTGAAGTTTCCTGAATACATAAAAATATTAGAAGAAACTCCTCCAGTTTCAGCGAAATGGACTCTAATCTAAGTATTAAATAATACAAGTTACTTATTTCATATTTAATCATTATAATCAACATAGGTGTAGCTACTTCCCGTTGTGCCACGATTTTCCTTTAGAAGCGATATCTTTGGGATTTTCCTGTTAAGATTATGAGTCATGAAAAAGGCACCAATAAACAATAATAACGAGGGTTTTCAAAAACAGGTCAGGATTTGCCTAATCAGCACTTAATTTCTATAACAGTAGATGTAGCTACGTATCTTTCGTTCCTAACTTAGAACGTGCCTACGTAGTTATTATTTGTAGGTATTTCAATGGCACATCACACATAATGGGACAAGTAATAGTACTTACCTACGTCACAGTATATATCAAGCCACGTGTACCTACTAAATTATCATTTTTTTCTGAATATACCTAAGTAACGATCCGACCCAACCTGTCCCTTGCTGCCCATCCCCAGGGACGCCCTAGCCGAGACCCGTACCCCCACAGAGGGTGCCCTTAGCGTGTAGTCGCTTAGTTTATAAATTTAATGCCCTGGCTGGCCTTAATTGATTGAGGCATCAGGGCTTCAGGAGCCAGCCTGGTTAAGCAGCCGTTAACCTCCTAGGTTGACATGCGAGATGCCACACTCAAAAAAGAATAGGTAGCTACTCTGAAATCTACGACCTGCTTCAATCACTGAACAAATTAAGGTTAGACAAAGAAACTCGTGCCTATTTACCTAGTATTGTTTTTATTGTGGCAGATAGACGATGACTTTGGACACTTTTGAGGAAACTATCCGTTTGTGAGTAATTATTGTAGTACCACCTTATTCAGTAGGTATACGTATATAGTAGGTACGTATTTACGCCTTCGGTGCGGATTCCATCACAGTCACGGCTATATTCGCGCCTTCGGTGCGGGTTAGGTAGATATGTACCTACTTAACTATAACATTTATTGGTAATAAACTGTACTGTTTAAGTTCGTACCTACTTAGTGAAAGTTTGAGTAGGGAAAGAAAGAGTTATAAAGGATTATGACTAGAAGAACAAAAAACGTATTATCATCGCATAAAATAGTGGCAATACAATACTTATACATGATTTATCTCTGAATAAATAGCTATATTTGTAAAGTTTCAGGCCTCCACTTTTCGCATGCAAATGCAGTCTACTTGCTCGCTAGTCAGACTAGATTGCATAGACTAGATGGCAGATACCTATTAGTTATAATTTGTTAGAACACAGCCAGCTGTACAAATAGTAATGTCTTCGATCTCTGACATCGTAATTTTAGAGTTTATTGCAATCGTTATCTACATGTTATGTGCCCGATGTGCCGGAACAGATTGTAATGAATGAGAGATTACGAGACTATTGAAGTTATTTTACATTTAGAGATTTAACCCTGACTATTGTACGTTGCACTTACAACGGTTCCTAAACTTTCAGGAACCGTTTTGTTGATAGCTAGGTAGTTAGGTAGGTAGGTACTCAAAAAGGTATCAGTCACACAAAAACGTATCAGTCACACAAAAAGGTATCAGTCACACAAAAACGTATCAGTCACATAAAAAGGTATCAGTCACACAAAAACGTATCAGTCACACAAAAAGGTATCAGTCACACAAAAACGTATCAGTCACATAAAAAGGTATCAGTCACACAAAAACGTATCAGTCACATAAAAAGGTATCAGTCACACAAAAACGTATCAGTCACACAAAAAGGTATCAGTCACACAAAAACGTATCAGTCACATAAAAAGGTATCAGTCACACAAAAACGTATCAGTCACATAAAAAGGTATCAGTCACACAAAAACGTATCAGTCACATAAAAAGGTATCAGTCACACAAAAACGTATCAGTCACACAAAAAGGTATCAGTCACACAAAAACGTATCAGTCACATAAAAAGGTATCAGTCACACAAAAACGTATCAGTCACACAAAAAGGTATCAGTCACACAAAAAGGTATCAGTCACACAAAAACGTATCAGTCACATAAAAAGGTATCAGTCACACAAAAACGTATCAGTCACACAAAAAGGTATCAGTCACACAAAAACGTATCAGTCACACAAAAACGTATCAGTCACACAAAAAGGTATCAGTCACACAAAAACGTATCAGTCACACAAAAAGGTATCAGTCACACAAAAAGGTATCAGTCACACAAAAAGGTATCAGTCACACAAAAAGGTATCAGTCACATAAAAAGGTATCAGTCACACAAAAAGGTATCAGTCACATAAAAAGGTAGGTATCAGTCACACAAAAAGGTATCCGTCACACAAAAAGGTATCAGTCACACAAAAAGGTATCCGTCACACAAAAAGGTATCAGTCACACAAAAAGGTATCAGGCACACAAAAAGGTATCAGTCACACAAAAAGGTATCATTCACATAAAAAGGTATCAGTCACACAAAAAGGTATCAGTCACACAAAAAACAAATCGGTCGCACTTCGCAAATGGCTGCTGAAAAGGCCACATAATAATATACCTATATTATGATAATCTTAATAATCTGCCTAAATGTAGCGCTCATCCGATCGATGCCATAAAAGCGGAGGGTTCGTCTGTGTTTGCGCACTTTATATCCGACCAGTCTGTTTTGTTATGACTCATTTCATATTGTTGCGATTTGTACGAATAAATCTCGTCCGTAACTGTAGGATTCGGTAGATATCGTAACGTTTGGTATTTATAGCAGTTTTGTGCTAAACGCGCGCCAATTTTTATGTTTGGGATTCCTTCCTTGTGGTTGGTGGCAGGTTGCCACTGCCAGCCGAGCGGGGCGTGATTCACTGCGTGGTGCAACTAGGAGATAGCTAATATTTACCTACTTAGTTATCTTGATTTGTTCTGTTCACTTCAATGTAGGTATTTATGTAGGTAAGTACCGAAGTTTGGTACAATTTCCCTTTTCCGGACTTTCCGCAGCAGATGAATGGAGGATCCATTCATCTGCTGCGGATGAATGGATCACATAATCACGGTCGCGTTTATATAATACTAGCGACCCGCCCCGGCTTCGCACGGGTGCAATGGAGAAACACTGATAATTTTAGAGCCATTATTTCTCGTAAAAAGTATAAGATAAAAAATGGTTATTGTGGGTTATCCCTAAGAGATAGACATATACCATCGCGGACTTTTTTGTAGACCTTTTTAAGGTGTACAATACTGTAGTATATTATTTTGATCTATCTCGACGGGTTCAGCCAGCGTTTACAATGTAAGCGCAAAAAAATGTGTTTATTTACGACATTACATTAGAAACCTCTAAAATTACCAGTGTTTCTCTACTATATTATGCATGCATTATACATATAAACCTTCCTCTTGAATTACTCTATCTATTAAAAAAAACCGCATCAAAATCCGTTGCATAGTTTTAAAGATCTATGCATATATAGGGACAGACAGGCAGGGAAGCGACTTTGTTTTATACTATGTAGTGACTAGCTGCGCCCCGCGGTTTCACCCGCATAAGTCTCGATCCCGTAGGAATATCGGGATAAAAAGTATTCTGTGTTAATTTTAGTAATAAACTATCTGTGTGCCAAATTTCATCAAAATTGGTCCAACCGTTTGAGCGTGAAGAAGTAACAAGATAGGTACACACACACACTCACAATTATAATATTAGTGTAATGAATTTTAATGTTTTACAGTCGTATTGCCTATAAAGGTTGCCTATATAGGCAATACGACTGTTAAAACATTAAAATTCATTTCGATAAAAGCATTGATAAAATCGTAGCTGTCTAGATGAGCGCGTCTGCAATGCTAACAGTCCGAACATAGAGAATATAACCACTAGAGAGCGTATGGGCCGATTTCTTCGAAGCACACGACTCACTACTGCGGGCCGGGGGATGAGGAAGAACGCGCGGCTGCAATTGGTCAGTTCAAGGTCAATTTGCATCGTTAGGGCTGCTTTACTTCATTAAGAGAAAATAGTCGATATCGATAAAAATGGATTTTAACATTATAATAAATACCAAATCAAAATCATAGAAATAATATTTAATCAAAATCAATCAATTACAAAAAAAAATCCCGGAAATGGACTGATCGGCCCCGGTCGGGGACAGAAAGAACTAAATAATCCCGGAAAATACAAAAAAAAAAAAACCGACGAACTGAAAACCCTCCTCGGTTCTCAGTTCGTCGGTATTTCTTTTTTGAAGTCGGTTAATAGTAGATAGTTATTTTATTAAAGTATGTGAATTGAATAAAAAATGTATTCATTTTATTTTTCTCGATATCAACTTTCAGCTATTAAAGATAACAGCACTATTTTTTACGATAAACATACAAAAGGAAAGAAAGGGATAGAAGCATTAGAATTGTCTAATACAAGAACGAGACTTTTCCAAAAGACATCAACGCGCGACTCAAAAAGTGTGCTCGTTTACCCAGCCACCATTTTAAATAGACCCCTGCAGTGGCTTATAATCTGATTAAATCAAAAATAATTTTTCGTACTGTTTATGTACCGATGAAAAGTTATGTCATCCTTTTTGTAACTAGATGTCTAAGAATGTTTCCCACACCACTTCACCGCGCATGAAGGCATTTTGATGCGTTATAATTGCATAAACGTTATAAAAAAATTATATTAATTTAGCGTGCACGCAGGTCTAACACTTGGACACAACTAAAATTGCTACTAGTACCGTAGCCTATACATAGGCGACAAAATACTAATAGTTTTCGTGCGTCGGGGCACTGTATACGCAGTCAAGTGGTTATAATAGTCTTTGAGTCCGAACGAATAGCGAAAGTGTTGAAAACAAGCCGCACGTCAGCAGTCACGGAGCATGAATGACTGTGAGTAGCGACGCCAAAGCAACGCCATCACAGCAGCCGTCTCAACCGAAACACTCGGTGAAGATGTTCAGAATGTCCAGTCTGTAGAGCGCTTGATCTCACACAGAGGCCAAATGAAATTCAAATAAATACTTACCTTGAATAGTTCGTGCCATGCCGTGAAAAATGATAACTATGGGGGATTTATACCCCCAAATAATACCATAACTCAACCAAAGTACAAAAGCGCATTCAAATTAAACGCGAATATATTCTTTCAGAGTCTTCATTGTCTGAAAAATTTTCTTTCTCTAAACATGTGTGAGATTGTTATCGTTTAAAACTACCTTTTCAATGCTTCCTGTATTGAAAAGATAGTTTCCATGTCTCCCATTTTCCCTATGCGCCGGATGTAACTTTTCATCGGTCAACCATAACCAACCATGACATCTTCTAGCGTCGTAGCGCCGATACGCGTAATTAGGTACCTCCTGAAAGGGTTAGTTATGGCCGGCACAACAAACAAACTCTTTAGATAGAATAGAACAATCGTGTTATGTATGTAATACTTATGTGAGGCTTCTTCACCTCACTATTTGATATTCACGTCATGCTGCCGCACACGCTCATTAATTGGCTGTTCTCTGTCTTTTCTGAGAATGTTAATTATTTCACTAATTCCACTCCCACGCACTCGCTGGGTGGTATCGGTGACAAATATATCCTTCCTAATAAACACTGCTCGCATTACTTACAATTTCCTTACTTTTTTAGGGTTCCGTAGTCAACAAGGAACCCTTATAGTTTCACCAAGTCCGTCTGTCCGTACGTCCGCAGCTTAGCTCAGAGACTCTTAGTACTAGAAAACTATAATTTGAAATGGATATACGACAAAGTGGTAAAATAAAATCATGAAACAAAAATTTTTTTCCTCCTCTAACTACACGTAAACTGGGGATGTTTTTTTTTCTCGTCTACCCCATTGTGTGGTTAGGATATGTATTTCATCGTTGGATAGGTATTTCAAAAATATTACGGGTTTGTAAAAAAACATTTTTCGATTCAGGGATCCGTTTGTGAAATATTAAGCTTTAAAGTGTTAATTTTTGTTAGAGTCAAGTGTCACCCTGCCAGCTAAATGATTGCTTATGAATAAATGTGAAAAAAATCACGGTAGTAGTATATAGGTATAACGAAGTTAAAAGGAAAACTATCACAGCTAAGTAGGTTTTACAAGTTTACGAGTAATAGTCGAGCAACTTACATTTGCAGTTGCAATGTATGGGAAAACATGATTTTCAACTACTCTGTTAAATTTATTCTTGGGATACTTATATTCATTCCAACTACGGAACCCTTCATTGTGCGTGGTCCGACATGCACTTAGCCGGTTTTTTACGCTTAGTCATTATTTTTTTGTGTGGCGAATGCGTATGCGTCAGGCTGGAGACGTGTTCCTAGATTATGTCGTTTGTGTCATCATGATTCGATTTAGGCACTCGTGTTTGATTCACAGCGGCCGTGGTATCTGATTGTGTTTCAGATGTTTACAGATTACCACTGAAGTTATTGGAAGTAGATATTTAGGTATTTTAAATTAGAAGACGGGTATTGTGTAGTAGACGGGTAGTCTTCGGAGGTTCGTAGAAGCTCTGTATACTTCCTACCTTACCTGTGAATACCACCCTCCTATAAAATTGCGCAATTGGTTGTTATTGGTTACAGGTAGGTAAGCTAGCAGCACGGGGGTGATTTGCAGCTAACTTCATTGTGTTGTCTCCTGGTCGGTTTCACCTTCAGCCGCGGGCTTTTCGTGCGGATGAAATGCAGTGTTGCAGCGTCGTGCTTTGGTTGTGAAAACTTAATAATTTATTGATAGAAACAGTAAATTTAACTGTTTACTAAGCATTCAGCTACTTAGCTGCTGCTGTTTCTTAGTCCGCCTTTGTAGCTTTTGTGCGAAAAGTTTAAATAAATAAATAAATGGAAAGGGATGAAGTAATGTTTGTAAAAGTAGGTAGGTAGGTAATTACTTCTTTACTATAGGTACCTATAGGTACCTGAGTAATATTGTGATGTCCTTTCCTTGTTTTGACTCAGTTCATTAAAATTGTCTGAACTAGTGAGTTGTGAGCTTACAATGATATGTAACCCTGTCAGGGTTATATAATTGTACAAGCTTTACAACGAAAGGAAAACGTGCGGGAGAAAATAATATTAGTGAGTAAATAGTGACTTTTGCTTTCTCTACGACGCGCGTCGTTTGTAGCAGACGGACCTATTTATGATTTACTTAGCTAACTATTTACACTAGGAACTAAATTAAAAGACTAACAACTATATAAATAAATACAAAAACAAAAGGATATTTACTTTAGGCGTCGCAGTACTCGTCCGCATCGCTGTCATCCTACAAAGTATATTTTTTTATGAAATATTATTTTACTTTGTTTTAAATCTTACGTACCTTACGTAAGTTAAAAAAAAAAACATACTCCGAAAAAGTTTGGAACTTGATTAATTGCCGTAAATAAAAAGGTTCTAATAAATAAAGGGATCTTCACTTTAGAAGTTTAGTTTGACTAACGTCTATGTATTCTCAAAATAAAAGACGAGCTACACCTTCAAAACAACTGACATCTCAACCATTACACAGGACGCGTCAACTGAAATCTTGTTGCGAAACATGCGCGCGCGGTGTTTCAGTTGCGATGGCTACGCGCGTGCAAGCCATTCGCGGCGCGAGTATTTCGGGCCGCACTCGAGGCGCCTCAGGTTTCACGCCTTTCTGCCGAGCGTAACCACTGACACACAAACACGCTGTATTTTCGGCCATGAGGGTAAGATAAGCACGGTTAGAATAGTTTTGATGCCCTAATTCCGACACACTAATGGGAAATGTTCATTTCTGGCGAAAGCGGCGATATTTCAGCAGGCTAATTGCGTTACTATCAGTAGCAATGGGTTTCATTTTGACAGTTTAAAAACATTCATTGCGTTATTTACGTTGCTGAGCAGACACATTTTTCGAACATATGGAGCAATGGATTAGCAATATGCTTCAAAATGATTCAAATTGAGAGTAATAGTGTGTTACGCAATTATGGTGCTGGTTGGTTTTCGCAGCAATGCGGCGAAATAATTGCATAATATACATATATTCTGCCTTATTTTCTGTGAAATAGTAAACGTTTATCGTACCTAAATAATTGAATTACCTACCATTAGATGTTTGTTGGGTGATTTACATACATAGATATGTAGGTACATTGTTCATTTATAACATCATGCATTGGATTTATGTTAGATGAGTTTGGGACTAGATTGCGTTGTGTAAAAGTTGTGGAATATTATTATTAGGTATTATTATTATTATTTATATCAATAGCCAATCCAAGTTTTTCCCTGGAGTCACAGTTGCAGGGAAAACAAATGTACTTATATACTTTCACGTTGTCCCACCTACGGTAGTACCTACCTGCCTACTTTAATACAATAACATAATGTAAACATGTTCAATACAAGATTTATTACCTGGGTGTTAAGAGTAGGTAATCTGATGATTGTGATCGCATGCGCAGTAAACACGCATGATTTACGATTGAGGCTAATGAGGCTATGTTACAGTTTTTACGTTTTAATTAAGTACCTGACGCGATATAGTAGGTGCAGCTTACGATTAAAACAAATTAAACAATTTGTTTATTTCAGCTGTAGACATTTAATTATATTGTGGGATGTGATGCGCAAATGTGTGATAGCTAGGTGCGCGTACAGAATAGTCAATAAGCAAATAATTCTTTGTCTTGCGACAATTTGTAGCTGTAGGTAATCTATCTATAAGGTGTCTTTACCTACCTTAAGGAATAAGCACTGGCTACATCTCAAATAATGCATACTATTGTGCATTCTTAATATTTCAGTGCAACAATAAAACTGTGTGTCGTACTCACGCGGCCGCTGTCGGTCGATGTGGGCAGTAGCATTCAGACAACCATATTTGTACAATGATCTAAATAGCTCATACTTCATTTTGTAATAAAATCGATTGCAAATTAATTCATTGTTGTAATTAGCCAAATCTGACAAATTGCTTTCAATCTCACTGCTTTTTGCAATAGACAACTTTCTACCTTCCATAATGATCGGTCTTGATTTTGACTATGAGTTCGTATCTATTGATATTTTCGGCTTAACGCTCAAAACATTGTGGTATTTCTGCATAGCCTTTCGGCATGTGCATTTGGCCTGAGCCTTGGCCTAAAAAAAAATTCTAAGCCATACAGTACTCACTAACTGCATCCACCGACCCCCACTGGGCCCGCGTGGTAGATAATGGCTCATCCCCTCTCACAAAGAGGAGGCCTGTGTCCTAGCAGTGGAAACGTTACAGGCTGAGTATGCTAGCCCCTCGGGGAATACAGGCGTCAGTCGGCTTGATGCTACGATACCACGCACCTACAGTTGTCGCACACTGAAGCTTATGTGTTTGTTGTTTCAGAAGTGATGCGGCGCGTGGTGTGCGGCGACGTGTGTCCTACGCCGCCGCCCGCGCCCACAGCGCAGCACAGGTAAATATGCATATATCTAGCTATTCAGACTAACTACATGATAAAGTAAAACCTCCTTTATTAGAAGCAGTAGGGAAGGCAGTGGGTAGGTGTGTTGTCTTTTTAACTTCCCCCACCCTGCAAAGGCCGGCTATGTAAGGCGTTGTAAGAAGGTCTTAAACATGCCTACGCGAAATAATCCTTGCTAAGATCCTAAAGAAATTAATTGCCTAGTTTACCTTTCACTTATCATATTCAGATGATCAATCCTTTAAACTGGAATATTCCGTGACTGAGGCATATCAGCGGCCATAGCACTTCTTCTTAGCGTTTCGATGGAAAAAATAAACATATTGTTTACGTGTTTTTTTATTGGCCCAAAATTCAGTACAACAGTTTTGGGCCATAGCACTAAGCCCACAGTGACTCATAGTGATGTCTCCTCAATGACCGTTGCAAACTTGCACAACATCGCTGTAATTGTGCAAACGCCTGCCAACTCCAGTTGCCAGTCTGTGTTTCCAGTGTTGTGTTTCCAGTCATCAATGTAAAGACGGAATGTTGTGGCATATATGTTGCAAATCGATTCCTGATTGTTCATATACCTTACGCAGCTTCTTCAGAAGTACTGATCGGGTTTTTTTTTTGCTATTTCCAGGACATCGGAGAACAAAGAGTTGCTGCGTCAACAGCTCCTGTCAGCCAGCAAAGAGCGTCTTGAGAAACAGGAGTCCCCCAAACCGAAGCACGCGCGCAACAGACAGAAGAACCGATGGAAGCTGAAGTTCCATCACCAAGCGCTGCCTCAGGAGTACCTCGACCACTACGAGCAGAGCCTGCAAAAGGCCAACGCAGCTAAACAAGTGCAGCAGAAACAGAAACCCGCTGAGAAACCCAAAGCAGAACCAAACTTTGACATCAACAACTTTACCAACGAAACGTTCAAAATTTGGGCGCAGAGACTAGCGGGCATCCAGAATGAGACAGGCACACTGACCGTGCCACAAGTGTCTTCGATGCTCAACATGGCAGCTAAGCCACCCAGCAAGGACGAGAAGAGGAAGAAGAACCCCGCTATCGCGCCCAGCAAGATAGTGACGTACGACGACCTGCCGTACATGGGTGAGATGACGCTCAACAACTCCAAGCCTAGGAGAGGACGCAAGCCGAAGAAAGCCGACATCTGTCACCTCATATACGAGAACTACGGCACTGTCGTGCCCGGTCAGCCGCTTGCCGCACAAGACAGGCTCAACCAGCTCAACATGTGTCCACCCTTCCGGGACCACCCGCCTATGAGCAGCCCCAAAACTGACTTACAGAACAAAATCATCTCCAGCTTGTTAGAAAGGAAATTGTCGCAAGAAAACAAAAAGCGACTAGAATCTCTAACGCCACCGAAGTTCCCCAGCCCGGACGAGCCGATGCCCGAGGCACCGGTCACGATCGCGGGCCCCCTGCACAGTGACGACGAGCCTCTCAACCTCTGCATCAGAGACCTGCACGACCTCAAGATACAGATACAGAAGAAGTTCGGGAACATTTACTCGTCGCTACCAGAAGTTAAGACTGAAGTGGAGGCTGAGGGCTCGGAGCAGGACGGGACGAAAGCTGAGCAGCCTCCCAACGCGATCTCTGTGATACAGAGGAACACGAACCTCACGCCCACGGCAAGCAGCTCTCCCGACCTGTCGCGGCCGCGGAACGTATCGCCCACGCTGTCAGAGCCCGCGCAGTCCACGTCCAGTCCAGACAGCGACGGCAAGTTCCCTGGTTACGTGTACTGGCCCAACGCAGGCATCTACATGCACCCCTTGGCTTTACAAACGCAACTCTTGTACTACCAAAGGCTAGCGGCCGCCGGACAACTCCCCTTCTCCGCTGAAGGAGACAACAGGGCGCCGACGTCGACGCCAAACAGTGTCAGTGAAGTTTCAGAGAACTCATCGATAGACGATAACAAAAATAAATTAGTGCTCAAACAACTATCAGAACTGTTAGACCCCAAAGTGATAAAGCAAGTGGAGGAGGCGAAACGGAGCCCCGGAGCGGATCAAACTAAAATGAAGAGGGTATCCCCTAACCCCGTGCAGGGGCCGGTCAAGAGGAAGCGGTCGGCGATATTCATCCCGCCGATGCCTACCAAGACCAACTCCACCACACCTACCACAGAAGTCAGCATCTGTAAGTTCAAGTTCACGGGGGGCTCCAAACCATCGTTACAAGAGAAGAAGATGCTATCGGTGGACTCGGGAGGCAACTTTAGGTACTACAGTGGCACTGGGAACAAGGGAAACAAAGGTTACGAATATCTACAACGGGACTCAAACCAAGGCAAAAACGCTAAAATCGCACCAGAAACGTCAACATCGCAACCAAAGCTGGAAGAACCGACAACAGCTCTAAATAAAGAAGACCTCAGTAAAAAGAAGAGGAAATCCAGGAAAAGTCTGCAGAGAGAGAAACTGGAACAAACGTTCAAAGAGAAGGGGTTTTTGATTCAGACACAGCAGCTGCAGTCGGCGGAGGGCGCGACTTACTGCAAGTTCCGGCAGCTGAGGAAGTTCACCAGGTACCTGTTCAGGAGTTGGAAGGATTACCTTCCGGGAGAACTGGAGGAAAACCAGACTACTGAAGTCACTGCACCACAGCCCTCGCCTGCGAATGATGGTGCGGCCGCGGGAGAATGGGGCTGACCGGACAAAACCAGGACTTAGAAACCACTGTGGTGCCTTTCTTCATGCTAGGATCGAGCTGTATACGGAGTTGATATTGAAATCAGGCTGTTGTACTTAATGTAGGTCATAGTGACCAAGGAAACCTAAGATTGTAAATAATGTGAAGTAAATGGGATATCGGAAGCTGGAGAATTAACATGGCCGCTCAGCGGTACAATAATGCATTTAATAATCGTGTTTAGTGAGATTTTAAAACTATTAATTTGTGTTGTTTTGTACTTGATCGCCACTCCGTCCATATTGAATGGTTATTATGAATTAACTATCGTATCTTCGCTTCGGTGTACATTATTGTTGTTAACTACATATAAATATGTACATGATCTATACGATGGATGTATAATTGAGATGTGTTTGTGTATTGTCGTTAAATATCAACGTGCGCGAATTATAAGTTTGTGACCAACAACCTATAACAGCGTGCATGTTGTGTTGTTGAACAAAGTACTGAAAATGTGTATAATTTATATTGATACTCTATTATATGTTATATACAAATATTTATTTCATGTTAGTCAAGTTTTGTGGATACCGCTGTTGTGAAGACTATACTGGAGCAGATATATCTCGGGCGACAGTAACGTTAAACCATAGTTAAATGTATGAATACTAACACAACTAGTCACGTGACACCTCTAACTTAGCTGTACGTAGGTAGGACAATCGGCAAACTGTACATATTTGCGAACCAGAGGTATTCTAGTCATTAATGTTAAGTTTTATACATCGTTGTTATTAACTGCTGCTGTATATTTAATATTATCATTTTATTTTAAAATGTTTTCGTAATTTTATATAAAAACTAAAAAATAAAACAAACAAAATTGTATACAATAAACTTTATTGCAAAGAATCAAAGTGAAATAATGAAAACAGGAATGTAATACACCAATTAAAAACATTTAACCGAATTAATATTTTGTATGATTTTAACAATAGGAAAACCCACACTCGAATGTACTGTACGTGGTTGCACGACGACGTTTGTATTTGTTACAAATATCCAAGAGTCATGCAATTAAGTTAGTATCAACAAATGAGTAAACAAATGCACTTTATTTAATCTTTGTTGCCGAAAATCATTCTGTCAAGACGAAAACAAATAGTGTTTTACGTAAAATATATAAACTTTAATCAGTACTCTATATTCCAGTACAGGCAACAAAGTATCATCATATACCAAGTAACAATAGTCCGCTCCGAGGCGAACCTTCTACTTGCTGATACAAAAATAACTATAAAATATACTCTTACACACTAACCTTCAAAAACCCATCTAAAACACTTCACCTGCTTGCAACATGTGCGAAACATCACACTCAACAAAGGCACAGATATATAATTCAATATTTCATATAAAGTATAGAAAAAAGATCTTTAAAATACCGTAATATTGATTATTACGTGTTATTTTACTTAACATTAGACAATGTTTGTCTTTAGGAACTACAAAATTTTCTCAAGCTGCTGCTCAAAATATTGGACCATTTCGACCGGAATGTCTGCCTGCAGGAATGTTGATTTTGATAATTTTTAGACCAAACATCTTATGATTGCAATATTGCTGATATTATATAGTTAAAACTTTGTGCGCAAACAATCGATATATAACAAGCACTCATTTATGAATCATATAACAATTAGAGTATCATATCGATATAAAAGTTGAACAACGGGGCGAAGGGATAATCGATTATTAGAAGTTGGAACTGAGTTGCTAAGAATTTTATCACATTACAATATGCGAGCGCTGCCGTTTATTTAATGATGTTACGCTTACACACACGGGCAACACAATTATGCAATTCTTGGCGACTCCCGATTTTCTCCCAATATCCAGCTATTTCAAGATATTCAGTCCTTTCACAGTTATTTTGTAGCAACTTAACAGCAGCCTTATTGTGACAGGAATAAAGATTACTATGATTTTAACAATTATGCAAAGTCAGAGGATAAATAACTGTGGCAGGACTGTAGAAATTGCCACGAATAGCGCAATATTCGTTGGTCGTGTAAAGCGTAGCTGTGATGTACGCATACATTTTGACATAAAGCTTATTACTAACTGGCGCCGGTGCGGGCCCTACGCCGCCAGCGGCTGCAGCGCGGAGAGCCCTACGCGTCCAGCAGCTGCAGCGCGGAGAGCCCTACGCGTCCAGCAGCTGCAGCGCGGAGAGCCCTACGCGTCCAGCAGCTGCAGCGCGGAGAGCCCTACGCGTCCAGCAGCTGCAGCGCGGAGAGCCCTACGCGTCCAGCAGCTGCAGCGCGGAGAGCCCTACGCGTCCAGCAGCTGCAGCGCGGAGAGCCCTACGCGTCCAGCAGCTGCAGCGCGGAGAGCCCTACGCGTCCAGCAGCTGCAGCGCGGAGAGCCCTACGCGTCCAGCAGCTGCAGCGCGGAGAGCCCTACGCGTCCAGCAGCTGCAGCGCGGAGAGCCCTACGCGTCCAGCAGCTGCAGCGCGGAGAGCCCTACGCGTCCAGCAGCTGCAGCGCGGAGAGCCCTACGCGTCCAGCAGCTGCAGCGCGGCGGCGCGCACATGCGGCGCGGAGAGGCCGAAGCGCTGCAGCAGCTCGGCGGGCGCGCCGGAGCGCGGCAGCTCGCGCACACACACGTGCTTCACCAGGACGTCACGCTGCATCGCCAGCGCGGAGAGCACGGCCTCGCCTAGTCCTCCTGTAATAGATTACGGGATTTTTAGGAAACTGACACGTTGCTTAGCATAGTCGGCCGCCGACAGTTCAAAATGTATGAATAATCAATTTTGGTGTAGACGCGACTTAAATCTTAAATGGATTGCGTCATAAATCTTCGGTTCGGTTGATATGCACGAGGTATGTGAGCACCTGCTACCCGTGCAGCATGTATAGAATCACCAGCAGAAGAATAACTAGTTTATGATCCTACATATCAACATTTTATACATGTTTGATCTCGAAATCCATTTCCTAGATTAGTTGGTTAAGTTTTTTTTTTTCTTGTTAGAGCTTAATTATCGTTTGTCTGAATGCTACTGCCCACATCGCCCGACAGCGAGCGCGTGAGTACGACACACAGTTACTATTGCACGACCACAGACGATGTACTACAGTCAGTACGTCATTACACTATGTAGCGAGTGCTGCACGTATACAGGCTGGCGGGGACATCGACGCGCAAACTGAAACCAGCACACGATTCTAGACGGTTTTTAATAACCGACGAAAAATTTCAACGCAGGGTTTCAGTCGTGTACTGAATCTATGGTAACCGGTTGCGCGTCGGTCCCGGCTAGCCTGTTACGATGGGTTAGTTAATGATTAGTCAAATAACGGTGCAAATTATAAATCAGTGATGGTTAAGAATTCAATATAGGTCTTTCAATAATATATCTAACTAGCTTCTGCTCGCGGCTTCTTGCGCGTGGAAGTCGTAAGAATCTGAAGATACACAATGCAAATGCAGCATCCTATATTTTGGTGTTTCTTCGATATCACATATTTGTACTGCCACTTGTATATGCCATCCACAAATAATCACATATATAGGGTGACTGGTAGTGACCGATACTTAAACACATGATTCTACTCATGACAACAAACAACTTTTACTATCGGACCAAATTCGAAATCGCGAAAAAAAAATCAGCTGTTCCCTACATTTTGACGACTCGTACGAACATAAATGTAGGTAACAGCTGATTTTTTTTTCGCGATTTCGGATTTGGTCCGATAGTAAAAGTTGTTTGTTGTCATGAGTAGAATCATGTGTTTAAGTATCGATCATTAATTACCAGTCAACCTATATTTGCCGTGATATTGACGACAGATGGATGAATAATTAAATCCGTTATTATCGCCGAGTTGTCCATAGTAATATATTTATGCTCGTGACTATACCTATTTTATTCATAAACATACCTTTTAAATATATTTTTTCACTCGCTAATAATGAACCCGCTGAATGTTATCTCTCCACTAATTTTGGTTGACTGGTAGAGAATACCTAATGCGTAAGTCCGCCCTGCACAAAGTTAAATCAATAATAAAGTGTGTACTGACCAGCCTGGTAGTGATCCTCCACGACCACGACGCGGCCGCCCGCAGCCCGCGCGTGCATTCGGACCGCGGCCTCGTCCAGCGGCTTCACCGTGAACGGGTCCAGCACGCGCGCCTCGGTACCTGCACCACACACATACAAAATACACATACATTCTAAATATTTTATTTCACATTACCTACATGGGCACTTATGAAACGTCAGAAGCTAGGTGCACGATTCCAATTGGTAGTCTCCTATGGATAAGAGGTGGCCAGAAACACCACGGTTACTCTTTTAATTAAATTATAATAGAGAACAATATACACCATAATAAAATTACAAAAATCTTTTAGAAACAGGGGATAAGCTAAAGTTAACTGTGTCGCACATAAAAAGGTAAAAGTGACGGCTATCATGAAAATAGCGGCACCAGTGTTTGCTTTTACGGTGTCAAAAAACGCTCCATTAAAAATTACACCAACTTGTTATTGTAAATAGTGTTTCGGTGACGCAATTCGCCGCTTAATTGCAGCCGTTATGTGGCGGCACGGCTGTATTAGGAAACCCTAGCTTAGAGGTGCTTACACTCATAATTATTTATTTATTCCTTAATTTTCATGATTGCACCTACTACTATTTCATATTTGTCTCTGCATCATCCAAAGGTTGACTGATAGAAAATGCCAATGGCATTAAGTCCGCCTCTGTACATTTACGTGCTTGAAGTATTAAATAAATAAATGCACGCTGCAATATTATTTTATACGAGCGTCAGTATCACTTGAATTTGTGCTCGCACGAAGTCACCATACAGACGCTCAAACAAGCTTGTTCAAGCTTGCAGTTACTCGTGGAGGCAACTTTAGTTGAGACGACGGTCAGCACTTTCTCTCTATTAATCTAATACTGTATACAATGAAAAAGAAAAAACGTTTTTATTTAAAGAAAAACACAACCTAAAAAGAAAGAATAGCGCGAACTAAGAAGAAAAGTGACATTTTAAAATGTCACTAAAATTCATTTTTTTAAAAAAGAAAGAATATCGCGAACTAAAAAGAAAAAAAATTAAAGATGTAAGCAAAATTTCCGAACAATCGGATACCAACAAATGGTCGAAAAATGGTTTGCAAATTTTGATGGACAATTTTACAAACATACGAACAGTGCAAGTCAAATAAAAGCTTGTAAAAATAAAATCGTAATTCTGTGCGTTACCTTCAGCCTTGAGTTTGTCCGCGGCGAGCAGACATTCGTGCAGAGTGACTCCCGCGCCGATCAGCAACACGCGGTCCTTCGGAGACTGACGGACTATCTTACACTGACCCACCTGGAAATATGACGACGAAGACAGTTTTAATAAATAGGTAATCCTGGATATAACATAAAGCCTTTAGTATGTTTAGTAAGTGTGCGTACACACGAGCGGCACGCGTCGCCGGCCGCAGATGCCTCTGACGATGACGCGTGACGCTCGTGTGCAAGAACACTTGAACACTAAGTTAGAACATCACTAGTGAGTAGTGAGTGCAGATGTATGGATAAAACGAGTGAAGACGGTAACGTCGTCAGTATTGTTTTATTGTAATCAACATAATCCCCGGGGCTACCCCAGAGCTGTTTACTAGGCGTTTGGTCACTCACAATGAATATCATTACAAAGCTGTTGCTGACAAGCCCGTTTGGTCAATTTTTTAAGGGTGCGTATCCACAGAAGCGGAGCTGGGCGAAGCGGAGCAGAAACGTGCAGGAATCGACTAATCACAATGGTTAAATTCCTCATCGCATCACTTGTCTCGTCTGTGATTGGACGATTCCTACACGTCTCCGCTTCGCTCCGCTTCTGTGGAAACGCACCCTTAAACGGAGGCCTTTGCCCTCCCGTGGGACAAGATAGGCTAAGCATAAAAATATATGTTATCAAACGACATGCAACATACGGGTTGAAGGAAACTGCTGCAAATGTATCGCACATGTTGACATCCTGGTCAAACCCAAATCATTTACTCATCATCATCAAAACTAACAAGATTGACCCAAATAGCCCCATCCAAAAGATAAGTTTACAACACCATTGAGCAGTTCCAAGTGTGATTGAGTAACAAATATTTATTAGTAGTCTAAACTAATATTATAACGAGGTAAAATTGATTGTTTATAATATGTCTGTAAGAAGCTATCTCTGAAAATGGCGAATCTATTAGCAGCTACATTATTGGAGAGTGATTTGGTTGTTTTAAGTGAGTTACTTACTTTGAAGATCTCGTCGTTGGCGTAGAGGATGGCGGTGTTGGGTCGCGAGGTGCGGATGTAGCAGATGCCCTTGGTGTTGGCGGCGAGCTCCACGGCGCGCTCCGTGGACACGGCGTCGCTGAGGACAGCGATCAAAAGGTTACGTGTCATTTAAGTATACTGCGTTCGCGATTTACTTTTGAATCGTGTCAACAAATGGTTTTAAAAATTAATAATAATAATTCCCACAAATAAAGTTCAGTTTCAAACATTTTTATGACTTTTTCAATAGAGGTCTTTTTGAAATCAGCTTTGTTCTACGCTAGCATAAAGTTGATATTAGTTAAACAAATGTTTATTTTAAACTTAAAATGAAATATTCGGCATATTAATTATTGAAATTCTTAATCAATATTTTAGTGTAGAGCTATATCTTATCATTTGTTTAATATTACTAATATTGATAGATTAATTAAACACCGAAATATTTAACAGATATTTGCGACGTTACCAATTTTTAGCATACACCCTCTCTAAAAAGGAAATAACATCAAGTGGAAACAATGTTGTAAATACCCTCTAGCTGTGTACTCACGAGGGGTAGAAGACGGTGGCAGTGGGCACGGCCCGGAACAGCGCGATGTCCTCGAGCCCCATCTGCGACGGGCCGTCCTCGCCGATGGACACGCCGCAGTGCGAGCCCGCCAGGTTCATGTTGGACTGGCTGATAGCGCCCATGCGGATCTGCACGCAATAATCACACATTATTAATAGGTAATCGTGAAAAATCATAAATATTTGTAAGAGGGATGCGCTAAGGTACTCGCGAAATAAAAACTTTCTACCTGGCGCTTTCGCCTTCACCACTCGGCTCGAATAGATTTTGACATATCAGCTGACTCGGAGGGATGTTGCGAACTTTCAGCATTCGAATCAATTAAGAAAAATATGTTTCCACGCTTATTTTATGTAATAAGTTTGTGGCAAATATCTTTAATTATATGTTCTGTTCGGTGAAACTACGTTACTCTACTGTGAAAGTTGTATAAAATAGGTATGTATAATATAGGAAAATATGTATATAAACAACCTAATCTCTTGCTGAAAATATCCAAAAGGGAAAAATAAAGATATTGTTACTTTTACCATTTTTCATACATAAATTACATAAAAAACATGATCAAATCTATATAAAAATTACAACGTGATACTTCTTAGTGCTGACCATCCACCCAATTTTCTTATTTCAATAGAAAAATGGCATAAAGCCTAATCGATAATCGAAATTAAAAATATATACATATGTATAAATTGTAGAAACTGAATAAAAACTCTTTTTAAATCGCTAAATTGTGTGTTCGTGTCAGCAGTAAAGCCCTTGCTTAAGAGTCGGCGACGAATACCTCGAAGTGCGGGGTGAGGAGCGGTATCTGATATGAGCGCGGGGAAGGGTGCGTCCCTTCTGTACGTAGTACTATTATGTATTCTGTGCTATGGTCATAGGTCCTCGGTTATTGATTCAGTTTCGATATAATGTCCAAAAAACGGTTAAAATTACTTTAGAAAAGCATAAATCATTATGATAATACTTATTGTATTTAATGCTTAAAATAGTGTTATTTCAATTTCAGAGTATCGATTTCTGACATTCGACATTATTACTCGAGTCAATAGAAATAAAAATAAAAAAAATCGTTTGGCATAATCGCTTTCGCATATCATTAGGAAAAAAAAAACAATAATGGTCGGCGATTCTGAACACAAATTGAGTAGTGGTAATGAATAATACGTGCTATTGGACCTGTGTTTCAATATTACGAGAAGATTTGGGCTTGCGGTCGCCGGGAGGCCGGCGTGTGGGGAGTCCGGTTATTGTGTGCTCCCCCTTAGACCCAAACTAAAGTAATACTAAAATAATATTGCAATAAGGGGAGTATTACAGTCACTGGACCAGACTGCCCCCCCTGAGCACTTATGACCGGCCTCTCAAACATTTCGCTGGTAAATTACAAACCTATACCTAAGTACTACAAGAAATTCTTGATTTGCTTCCCCGTAGATTGGTTTGCCCCCTTCGGCCACAAGCCGGGTACTGCCACTCCTACAGAGCTGCCTGGCGTCACCTGGTCGACTCCTACAGAGCTGCCTGGCCTCACCTGGTCGACTCCGACAGAGCTGCCTGGCCTCACCTGGTCGACTCCTACAGAGCTGCCTGGCCTCACCTGGTCGACTCCTACAGAGCTGTCTGGCCTCACCTGGTCGACTCCTACAGAGCTGCCTGGCCTCACCTGGTCGACTCCTACAGAGCTGCCTGGCCTCACCTGGTCGACTCCTACAGAGCTGCCTGGCCTCGCCTGGTCGACTCCTACAGAGCTGCCTGGCGTCACCTGGTCGACTCCTACAGAGCTGCCTGGCCTCACCTGGTCGACTCCTACAGAGCTGCCTGGCCTCACCTGGTCGACTCCTACAGAGCTGCCTGGCCTCACCTGGTCGACTCCTACAGAGCTGCCTGGCCTCACCTGGTCGACTCCTACAGAGCTGCCTGGCCTCACCTGGTCGAAGGTCCTGGTGAAGAAGGCGGCGAAGGTGGACACGAACACCACGGCGCGGTCGCGACACGCGGCGCCCGTGGCCACGCCCACCAGGTTCTGTTCCGCGATGAAGCACTCGATGTATCTACGAACAATCACCGTTGCTTGATGATAATATCACTCCTATAATCAAGTCAGTATTCCTCAAAGGAATACACCGAGACGAGTTATATAGATTGTAAAAAGACGAAGCCGTCATCTACGCATTCTGTGCATTAAGCTAAGTAACTTTGTGCAAAAACAAGTGCTGGGAAACTTTGCTTTTTAGGGTGAAAAGCTGCTGTTTTCGGTAGTCCGCAATGTAACGCGCGAAAAGTATTCTGCTAGTGGTACAGGAATCGTGAGAGCATTTAAAGTTAAGTTATAACATTTAAAAACGAAAAACGTAACGTAAAAAACAGCAAAAATTGAAACTTTGACCTTCAATATCAATATCTCTGTAAACCATGAGGCTTTATTTAATTATTTAGGTTCTACAGAAGGGATGAGGTTGTTGGCGTAGGTATAGGTAAACAAGATCGTTTTCGAATAATTTGTTTAGCTGGTGGTAAAATGAATGTTGGTGTGTCCTGTTGGTAAGTACGTACCTGTCAGGGTACGCGTTGCGCAGCTTGTCGCTGAAGGTGGAGTTCTTGGTGTCGCCGTCCAACGCGATCACACTGAGAATCAAACAACACATGTTTTTAAATAGTAAGAATTTTTACTTGTCATATAACGGTTAGGGTCGGTTCCCAGTCTAACCAGATGGAGCGGACCAGTGTCTTACATAGAGCGAGTGGTCCTAAGCCCATGGCAATCTTTAACTCTTTGTGCCCTTAGAAAACATGCGATTATTTTGTTAAAAAGGTAAGTTTTATGTAAAAAAGTGTATTAGTCAAATTAATGTTTTGTTTTATAAGTAATCTTTGAAGCGTTTGTCTGAATGCTACTGCCCACATCGCCCGACAGCGAGCGCGTGAGTACGACACACAGTTACTATTGCACGACCACAGACGATGTACTACAGTCAGTACGTCATTACACTATGTAGCGAGTGCTTCATATAAGGTAGGTTAGTTATGGTTAGTACTTGTTTCATTCAAAATGGTTTGATAAGAGTCAAACGGTGTTGATATCTCAAATAACACTGGAGCAGCTCTTTGGGTAGAATAACTAAAAAATTAAGGCACAAACTAGGACATAGACAAACATGTAAGTAAAAATAAGCGAGTTAACTTTGGAGTTTGTTAGTATACCTCCGACACACGACGTAATCGCATTTTCACAGTTCATTAAATTCGTGGTATAAAGGGTGGCGACTTGTCTGGTTTCCTAACAGAGTTAATCTATTGGACAGTGCTACTGGTTCAAAACTCTGAAACGGCGTTTCAAAACTATTGAGTCTAAAGTTGTCGTTCCTGGTAACTAATACCAGGAACGACAACTTTAGACTCAATACTTAACCTCAGAAACTGGACAAAATTAAACCTGTACATCACCTGAAGAAAACTTAGATCTTTTTTTGGACTTTGATACAATACGTCACATTTTGACGTCCCCGTCTGCATCGTGTAATGTGACAAGTACTGATTGAGGTTAGGTTTTCGTAAGTCGACCGTGCAAGTAAACACAGACCGTAAGTGCTCATACACACGAGCGACTCGCCGCGGGCTCCCGCCGGCCGCGCGCCGCCCTCACGCACACGCGCGACGTGTCGACGGATGCAGTATGCACACCAAGACAAACTCACCGCATATTAGTATCAGCGATCTTCTTCAAGCCGGTTCCGTAAGCGAGGCGGGTAGCGACCAGCTCGCCTGCCTTATAGGCGGGCGGGGAGGAGAGTGTGATGTCGCTGATGTGGACCTTGGGAGCCTCGCTGATGGGAGGCTTGGCTTTCAGGGTGATTGTGTTGTTCTTGATCTGGGATTGCAAGTGCTGTGGAACAGATAGAAAAGTTATAAAATTGTTCTTCTTAAACAGTGTTTATATTTCCTTATATTCTACATTAATAGCTATGTTTACATTAAAAAAAAATCAGCCAAGTCCGACTCGGACTCGCGCACCGTACAAATTTGTAGGTATGTAAATAGTATATCACGGGAATCGTGTCTCGAATATTTTTCCCGTTTTGTTTTCGGATTTTTTCCTACATTGCTTTTTGCCAAATTTCATGATCCTCGGTCAACGGGAAGAGTACCCTATAGGTTTTGATTCCCTTGCGTATGCAGCATGAACGGAACATAAACACCCGTATCTTTGTATTGCGTTAACTGAGAAGATTGATTTTTTCGCTGCTTCAAGAGATTGCAACCTTGAGTATTTGATTTTAATTCCAACTTGATAATCGTGAAGCTGCTCGTGAGGTTGCTCGTAAGTACTGAGTTGAGCTGCACTATTTTTGACAAATGCGTGCACTGACTGAACAGGCCCGCTCAATCTATGTGGTTCCGCAAAAGACCATTTCAGACACCAATCTACACGGTCTTCACATGATCTGACCAAGATTATGTCTCTACATTAAAAGAGACTGCGACCTCTGAGTTTGTTTCGGTCTTTCTTCTCAGAGTAGTCAGATAGGAAACGCCGACCTCATCTAGTTTTAAAAAAATATGATTGACATGTAAAAGTGTTTGTACAAACTTACTTACAGAAAATAAATCATTTATTATTTGATAACTCCACGAGTTCTTGAGAAAAAGGGTCTTGGCAGACGGACGACGAAGGGATCTTACAAGGGTTCCGTTTTTCTTTTTGAGGTACGGAACCCTAAAAATACGCAAAATAAAATAATAAAATAACGTGCGTTTTGTTTGTGCAGAATAAACGTTTTTTCTTTCTTTCTTTCTTTCAAAAGAAACATTTGCTTATAAATGCCACACTAGGTCGAGTCCTTCGGTAGTATTACGTTAATACTGATGAATTGTTATTGTTACAATTGAGAAATGAAAGTATTTTGTGTGTATGTACAGACGCCAGCACATCAAGCTAAACGAATCTGTCAGATTTTCCCAATCAACTTTGAACCTTATGCTTTAGTACTAAAGTTGAAAATCTATTAAAGAAATCTGACAGATTGTAGTAGCTTGATGTGCTGGCGTCTGTACATGAATGAATAAATAAATAAAGTTGTGTGACGCGCATCATCAGCTTGTTACCATCGAAGGGTTGGGGGGGTGTACCTACAGCACATCCATGTTCAAGTCCCATGTAATAGGGGTGAGACTACCACCACGGCATAAATCTAGGCTACAGGCTGCTACTGAAAAGTTTGCGACCACTTCACCGACGAGGCAGTCAGTAAATGTCATAGAAATCTAAGAAATAAATATACGTGTATGAATGTTACTGCCCACATCGACCGACAGCGGTCGCGTGAGTACGACAAACAGTCAATGTTGCACTCATTAGCAGATAATAATGCATCATAGTTAATTCATGCATTATTTAATATGCAGTCAGTGCAGAGGTCACTATAGTAAAATGGTTCAATAGTTTTTGAGAAATCCACAGATGTAACCTCTTTCTAAGAAATCATCAAACATGATAAAGCAAACAGCAATCACCACGTCACCTATCACACTTGAAAACCTGACGGACTATTCTGTAAAATCTTATCTTGAAAACTTATAAGTGAGAGTATGTGTAGGTGACGTGAGCTGTTGTCCAACCTGATGCACACGGGTGACAGTTTTCACGGTGTTTTTTTACAGAGATTTATGTTTTGACAAATCTTTGGCTGGACTAGACAATAAGTAAATATGAGGGAAAAAGGAGTTTTTAAACATACCTTAATAATCTTCTCGCCATCTCCACCCAGGGCCTTCCCATGCCAGTTCTCCAGATCCTCAATCCCAGGGAAGCCTTTACCCTTGAAGGTCTTGGCGACGATCGCGGTGGGCTTGCCGGCGACGGAGGAGGCCTCGTCGAAGGCCTTCACCAGCTCCGACACGTCGTGCCCGTCCACCACCAGCGAGTGCATGCCGAACGCCTTCATGCGGGCGTCGTACACGTCCAGCTGCGGGAAGATTGTGGTGCTAGCAATGTGGGGATAAAACTGGGCAGCAGCGAAAAAGTAGCGTAATAGTAGTTACATTATTCATAAGCGGCCGAACCCAATAACCTATTGACAGATCGCTACTAATGTAGCCAGTACAAATTATAACTGCCAGTGTAATATCACTACATAGTATAAAACAAAGTCGCTTCCCGCTGTCTGTCCCTATGTATGCTTAGATCTTTAAAACTTCGCAACGATTGCTTTGATGCGGTTTTTTTAATAGATAGAGTGATTCTAGAGGCAGGTTTATATGTAACTATAATACATGCATAATATAGTAGAGAACAATGATTATTTTAGACGTTTCTAATGTAATGTCGTAAATAAACACATTTTTTTGCGCCTACATTGCAAACCCTGGCTGAACCCTACGAGATAGATCAAAATAATGTACTACAATATTGTACACCTTAAAGAGGTCTACAAAAAAGTCCGCGATGGTATATGTCTATCTCTTAGGGATAACCCACAATAACCATTTTTTATCCCATACTTTTTACGAGAAATAATGGCTCTAAAATGATCAGTGTTTCTCTATTGCACCCGTGCGAAGCCGGGGCGGGTCGCTAGTAATCGTTAACGTAAAATAGTCATACAGATCGATTTTAACGTCTCAATAATCTATATCAGTATTCACTAAATTATTTAATTCTGACTATTTTTGCATGTCCATATGAGGTTAGTATTACTGAATTTAAAAACTATGTTAGTCAAACTAAATATCAATGGTTAAATTCAAAATTCATAAATTATTCCATTCATTTATAATCACATCTCAAGTTTTCATACCTATACGCAATTTTAGAAACCTATCCCACACTGCTCACTCTGGACTTTCAGCGATCATCTTTAGTATTCTGTTGCCACTACCCCTCATTCGACGCAACAGTGAGGCTCACTTCTTGCGCATTATTGCGTAAGTCATTCAGACCCGCGTCTGCAACATCCCCGAGGCACTGCAGAATCGAGGAAGTCGCGCCAGAACCCTAAAGACGTTGTTGAACTGAACTCTACGTCGACAAAAGCTAAAGCCGTCGGCATCATCATATTTTTTCATCAATAAAATATGACATAACAGTATTCAGGGTCATGACTGGCACTTCCTTAAATTACCACATATCGACAAATATGAATGATCAACCGATTAATATCGGTTGAATCGTACTTGGTTCAGAGCTAAATAAGTAAATGCTGTGTATCTAATGTCAATATAACGTACCAGGCATGGTTACTAAACACAGCGTTATCTAATGGGGCGGTGCGGGTACACACGGCATAATGTGGCACAACTTGGCCGAGCCGGCACAGCACTCGCTGTGCGTCGCTAGCTCATTTGCATGCAGAAGAAAATTATTCGTGTCAAATTAAACTGAAATAGAAACTAAATTTCTAAATGAATGTCCGATTGTTTAATACAAAAGTGCGTTTTCCCTACTTACTATGTTGGGGTCGGCTTCCAGTGTAACCAAAATGCAACTGAATACCAGTGTTTTACACGGAGGAGTGGGGAACATGGCGTTCTATTTGTTTTGTTCTGCCCCCTCATTTTCCACCCTTATCCCAATCTATTTAGGGTCGGCGCAACGTCTCTTCTACCCTTTCATAATATGACATTATTATAGTTTGTTAAAAGGAGGTGTTAATAAAAAAAAATGTATTAGTAAAGTTTTTTCTTGTATTAGTGCATAATTATGCCTTTTAAAAATGGAACTACCATTTTAAAAAGTTTGTCTGAATGCTACTGCCCACATCGCCCGACAGCGAGCGCGTGAGTACGACACACAGTTACTATTGCACGACCACAGACGATGTACTACAGTCAGTACGTCATTACACTATGTAGCGAGTGCTTCATATAAGGTAGGTTAGTTATGGTTAGTACTTGTTTCATTCAAAATGGTTTGATAAGAGTCATCAAACGGTGTTGATAACTCAAGTAATACTGGAGCCAGCTCTTTGGGTAGATTAGTAATAGTTATGGTTTAAAATTATAAGTTTGTTAATATTTTATCGATAGTAAAGTTAATTACTAATAAAAAATTGAGTTAAAATAAGCGAGTTCAGTTTTGAGTTCGTTAGTATACCTCCAACACTCCAACGTACATCGTCGTAATGTTTGCTATATACTGCGCCAATTTGAAATCGACGCTTTTTCACAGCTCATGAAACTCAAGGAGGCAATGTATGCCTGCTTTCTAGGCGTACATAATCAGATGTTGTCTATTCGACAGTGCTGTTAGTTCGATATCTTGACAGTTGGCGTTTCATAACCGTCACTTAAGAAAAAAATTAAGTATAAATAAATAACTATATCGAATCATACTCGAATTAGACTCAATGCTGTGAATCAAATGTCCTTCTCACATGACATTTATATGGCTACTAATCACAATGTTATCTAGTCGGGTAGTGCAGGTAAACACGGCATACTCTGGCATAACATAGATCGAAACGACACTTAGTGAGTGTTAAAAAAAAGAAAAGATTAATTTTGTACTAAACTGCTGCAAATAGTTTTCTCCTGCTGCGTCTGTCAAACTTACGTTGAAATTAAACTTCAGCTTAGAGGCCTGAATTTATCAAAATTTGTCCCACAGAACTTGTGGAATATTCAGTAATGGACAGCTCGTCTAGTCGAAGGGCTGAGCGCTCTCTAAGGCCTTTAATTGAGGACCATCAAACACTTATGCAACTAGGACATCACGCAATGAGGAAAAAAAAAAGAGAAACAATTCTTTATTCTATTTAAATTATGCGTTTGTGGGTTCCTACTCAATAATTACACAGGAAAGCGTATCACCGTGTCCCCAAACATGCATGTACAAGGTCTCCAATTTTGTTTCCATAGCCGGCCTACTTTACTTACCTATGTGTTGAATTTGTGAAAAATAAAAAGTGTTTTCTTCTTTGACATACCTGATGCTGCAGCGAGGTGGGTTCGGACTGGCCGAGCCTGTTGACGTCGAAGATGACCACCAGGTTGTCTAGCTTGTAGTGGCTCGCGAAGTGCAGCGACTCCCAGATGCTGCCCTCGGCCGCCTCACCATCTCCCACCAGGCAGTATACCCTGGAGTGTTGAGACATTTGTTAAACATAACCCTCTTCATTAGGCTTTGCCGTATAATCGGGTAGGAAGAAGATTTCAAAAACGAGTCTGTAAGTCCTTAAAGGGAAAAAGTGTTCCTTTCAGTTGCTTTCCAATTTCTCAGAGTAGAGAATGAAAATGTAACGTTCTAACGTAATAGATCCGTATTATCGAAATAATCTTATACTGGTATGGTAATGTAACTAACTATGATTTAATGCAAATACTAAGTTATTTTAGTTTTTTATTTCCATTACACTGTTCAATTTCTAAGTCGATTTATTTATGACTAGCTTCTGCCCGCGACTGCGTCCGCGTGAATTTTCAGGCCCTGACCCATCGCGTCGCGTGCCATCGCTCGGTCGCGCTACTACTTCGTTTTAGCTTAGCGTTATTTCAGGCCTTTTTCCTTTTGCTCGGCTCCTAAGAGTCGTAGCGTGATGTTACATAGCCCATAACCTTCCTCAAGAATTGGGCTCTCAATTCAAAAAGATTTTTTTCAAATCCGACTGGTAGTTCCGGAGATTACCTATCCCATACTTACAAACAAATTTTAGAATAGAATAGAATTCTTTTCTTTTCTTCTTTCTCTTCTTAATTTTACCTCTTTATAATATTACCCCAAACTAATAAACCTATTATATCAGATGAATAGTTACACACCGATTTCTCACTTTCAGTCGTCAGTAATTTGACTTTCGAAAGAAGAAGACAAAACGTTGTGCAGCTGCATAGTAACACAACATTACGTTACGTTACGTTATACAACGTTTATTAGTAAGGGGGCCCTTCTGTTTGGCTTTTCAGTATTTTTGTGGAGTTTTTACATTTATCATTAGATACGTAATGTATTTATTTGTACTCCACTACATGCTCACCTGTAAGGCGCCTGGTCGAAGTACTTGCCGACGTAGGCCATACCGGCTGCCACAGCGAGCCCCTGTCCCAGCGAGCCAGTGCCCACATCCACGAAGTTCAGACGAGGAGTGGGGTGGCCCTCCAGGTCGGAGTCCAGCTTGCGGAGGTTCTTCAGATCTTCCACGGGGAAGAGGCCGGCCTCAGCCCAGGCCGCGTATAGGATGGGGGCGGCGTGACCCTGTCAGGGTGAAAGTAACTTTAGTAACGAGACATTAACTTCAGTTTCTGCTGCAACTTAAATATTTCGTTGAAATACTGAAATAATCTTCAATTTACATTTGCGTAGAATGTAATCGTGAATGCATCAATAAGTAGATATCGCACCCAACTATGAGTGAAAAAGAAAGTGTGTCATGTGTCACGTGTGAAAGAAAAGCGATATAGACAATGAATGACGGTAGAAATTTTCCAACAAGTCCTTAATCGTTAGACCGAAATAAAAGAAGTTTAAACTTCTTAAACTTCTTTTATTACTCAAAATATATCAATATAATATGTATATTATAATTGAAAAATAAAAGATTTGTTTAAGTACTTGTATTGGAAAAAGGTTTTGAATCCCCAAGTGCACTGTTTGTATGAGTCATTGGCATTAAAAATTAAAACTTTCATCATGGGAATAAAATTTACATTACACTAGACATCACGATCAAAATGAAGGATTTTCAAGTTAAAGCCTGGGACGTATCGCTGCAGTACGACACTAGCGCAATTAGAGCCTGGGACGTATCGCTGCAGTACGACACTAGCGCAACTAGAGCCTGGGACGTATCGCTGCAGTACGACACTAGCGCAACTAGAGCCTGGGACGTATCGCTGCAGTACGACACTAGCGTAACATGACACAGCTCCCATTTAATGGAGACGTCGTCGCGATGTCTCTATTATGATGGTGCATTTTATAACATGCAATATTAAATGATCAAGATACCGCATTGCTTTGCGCAGGTAATCTAATAAATCCTCCTTACGCAGTCGGATAAATAAGTATGCATATAAGAGGGGCAATTTTCGTAATTTTAAGAACGTTTAATCTCATCTGATGACATTAATTGTCGCCGAGATGAGATTGCGAATACATTTTGAACGATTTTAAATACGGGAATTGGCCTTCTGGTTGAACGCACAAATGGTGCCCACGTTAAGATTGAGCTTGTATGGGCAACAGAGTCCACTTCACATTTTAATTTTAAGTACTGTGTGATCACTGATCACCCCCTCCGGCCGTTTTCGCAACTGCCATTCGCAACCAGTTGCGAATTAAGAATTTTCATTCTTTGTTCGCAACCAGTTGCGAATCAAGAATACTTTTCCTTTAACCGCAGCTTAGTTGCGAACAAAGAATATGAACTTCGCAAACTTACATAGTTGCGATGTGAGAAAAGCATTTCTTAATTCGCAACCAGTACCTAGCTAAGATAATGAATAAAAATATGTAATTAAAACGAAAAATCGCAATGTCAATTACCTACGAATATATATTTTCACATAAAAACTTAACAAAATGAAACTTATCTATAAAGCAAAATATTCTTCTTTCTTACCTAGAAAATAAAATTATATTTTTCGAAGGGCCTTTTCCACCCTTCTTTGCCCTCATTCAGATTGCATATGGGCAAATAATTTCTATGCAGTGCCCCACGCTAATTATTGTGGATTTCAGGTCGTTTACTGCCGAATCGATTTTCGCGTCTATTTCTTCGTATTCTTTTTCTTTTTGTTGCTGACTTTTCTTAAATCAAAGCTCGTAGACTCTGAGTATAAAACATCTAGTAAGTGATCTAGATTTAGTTTTATGCAACCTATGTATTTATTTGTTTTTGTATGCCATCCTTCATATGATCGTTTTTATTTTTTCATTTTCACAGCAACAATAATTCCGTATTTCGTCCTTTAATCCATTGCTTATTAAAATATCTGTTACATTTTCTTATTTCTTCAGCAACTGGACAGTTGGCCGTCACGTACTGGTACCCAGCAGTACTACATGTGGGTAACCGAGCAAGTCCTTCCACCTTGCGACGTGTCTTTTCTTTGGGCTTTCTTTTATTTGCAGAGCCTTAGCTTTTCTCCAGAGGCTTTGGTTAAAATGGTAGTAACACCCTCGAAATAGAATTTCTGGAAACACTTTCTTGAATTGCAGCTCATTAAAAATATATTTTGGCGTAACTGGTTACGAAACTTAATCATCAGGATGCCTAGTTGCGGTTAAGCACAAAGTTTTCTTGATTCGGTTGCGAACAAAGAATGAACATTCTTAATTCGCAATTTTTTGCGAATCACAGTTGCCAAAACGGCCGGAAGGGATCACCTTACGAAAACGTTGATCAATATATTGCATCAAAACTATATTGATCATAATGTAATCAGTCAATAAAGTTCCCATTATTGGGACAAGTCTTCCCTCTGTGAGAAGGAGTGGACCCTAATCTACCACGCGGGCCAAGTGCGAAGTCATGATCTTCGATTTTTTGGTTCTAGTATATGCTCGGTTCCTCACGATGTTTTCCTTCACTGTTTTGAGAATAGTGGTAATGAAATATGTAAATTACACAAAGTAAAGCGCCTCGTGAATGCAAGTTAAATGTTTACCTTGGACAGAATGAACCGGTCGGCCGAAGCGTCGCGCGGCGCGGAGATCTTGTAGCGCATTGTGTGGAAGAACAGCACCGACATGATCTCTGCCATGGATGCGCATGATGTCGGGTGGCTGTCAACGAGAGAAGGAGGTGTTGTTAAAGTAGTAAGAAAAACTCAACTTTAGGTCGTTCTACGTGAAGCTGAAACTGCTACGGGCGAGTGGAAGGGAGAAAAGTGTTGTTAATCGAGTAATTGATAAGCAACTTTACGACATTTATCATAGAAGTTAGTATTGTAAGGTAGAACGCATTCTACAGCAGACTAGCTGGAGCAATGATGTTCACAGGGTAACTGGTAGTAGCTGTATGTAAGGAGCCAAGGATCCAGGTCATGGTGATGAAATTGGTATAACGAAACAGAAAAACATATCTTCCAGTGTGGAAAACAAAACTCGCTGGACCTAAACCGTAGGGAAGATGAGTAATGTAAATTGAATAAACCTTGGCGTCGTCTGTCGGTCATTCACCATTGATTTAATTGTTACATAAAATGAGCGACTTCTTTTAAATTTCGGCGAAATAGTATACTGTCCGATTTTGTGCAAAACCTTGTAACCATGACCAAGTGATGTAGACCGAGACTTTAAGGAAAGGAAAAAAAGTTGGTTTGAATTGTAACAATAGTAGTCTGGGTAGCACGAGTCGTTTATTATGAGCTACGTTTTATATCACAACTTTCACAATAACAATGACAAGATTACAAAATGTACTTGAATTCATTCAAATATTCTAGTTATAACCTCGACTATGTTAAAACTTGAATAAAAAAAAGCTGTAAGATACAAAAAGTACTTGCATCGACCGGGAATCGAACCCGGGCCGCCCGCGTGGCAGGCGAGCATTCTACCACTGAACCATCGATGCTTGTAGCATCTTAATCGAAATTATCATTTGGTTTCTAGTACTTTACCATTAATTATCATTTCAACATTAGATAGGTAATAGAAGCGATATTCATAATATAATAAACTTAAGTCTCTTATCAGATTCGTAAAAAAAAAAAACTTAAGTAAGTAGTGTGCCATTCCTGGCCGATTGGCCGAAGAAGTCACAACATAAGGAAAATTAAAGTATGGGGAGACCTTTGCTCACATTTTGACACAGGTATTTTGGACAACATAGAATACAAAAAAAAAACCTACTTTTTTATGGGAATTCGTTTTTTTCCACGAATGATACGAGTTTCGTAGCGTAAATTATTTTGTATGACGGGTAGAATACCCCCTTGACGGGTGCAGGTGACTTGATCTCCTGTATACTAAGAAATCTCGATGTTTTGTCAAGTACTAAAAAAACGTGCGGAGCAGGGGCAGGGTCGCTGGTAATCTAATAAATATGTAGTTAGCAAGTAACGCAACACACAGCGAATCATTTTGTTCGTCGAGTAAATAGTAACTCGATATGGAGGTAAAAAATAAAGTAAACAAGTGTGTGAATGCTACTGCCCACGGCCGACAAGGCATCGGCGTGAGTACGACAAACAAGTTGATGTAGCACTCAAACTATACACTCATCTATGACATGCAGATTTTGTGTAGCTGTGAGTTTTCGTGCTGTAGTTGTGAGAACATTATATTACTGTAGTAATGGTGATAAACTAATGCAATCACTTCATTGACGGGTTAATTTCATGGGGTTAGCATTACGGGATTTATGCTCGTTTTCAGTTACACTAGGCGACACCCAAATGAATGCCTAAATAAATGCGCCATGTGATTTTTAACGCTCGGCTCACAGTCGAAAGTTCAAAATCCAACAGCCAGTTTTTATTTATTATGCACTCATTTAGGTGTCGGCTAGTGTTATAATTTAATTATGCTAACCTAGCATAATATGATCAAAAAATACTTACTACGACATAATAATTAATTTACGAATTTTTATACTTACATAAATGAGTCATAAGTAATTTTTTTATGAGTTCCAGATTCAAATGAGCTAGTGGAGATTCTTTACAGACAGAAATCATAATAATCAAAGTGTTTTGGAATGTATGTAAAACATGTGTGTCCTTGTGTTGCATTGAGAATCGAAATAACTTGTCTACAATGCCTGTTAGTTATGCATGACCATAATTTATTTACAAGAAAATAATTAGAGCTCATTCATGCTTTACTCAAAAGTACATACATCACTTTCTCATTTATAATACAATAGTCATGCTACAAATCTAAATAATTACAAATAAATACATGACATTAGCTATCTTTCATATCTATTTATGGTGTAAGGCTTTATTCTCCTGTATAAGATAACATCTCCTGACACTATACACATTGCTATGTAGTCGCAGTAACTATATGTATGTCAAGATAATTTAAGTGTGTAGTCAATTTGCTTAAAAACTAATTTCCCTGGCTTCACATAATTATGAAAGAATCAAAAATAAATGTTTCTCAGGTTTCTTTGCAGTTTACTGCTGGACATAAAAGGGCCTGATGAAAGGATCTTGTAAATTGTATGTGCACATCACTGTGCTGGATATCAGACTATGATGGTTCAACCAACAGCCAAGTTGAAAGTCAAATAAAATATCACCAACGTGGTGATTGCATAACACACTATCAGTAGCAAAGGCTTGCGTGTTGACAGTTCAAAAACATTCATTGCATTATTTACGTTGTTGAGCAGACACATTTTTCAATCATTAAAGCAATGGATTAGCAATATCCTTCGAAATGATTCAGATTATGATTCAGAATATTTAAGTGATGAGGGTGCTGCTTGTGCAAGTAATAATGTAACGTCACCCATAATTGTCCGTGTTCCTATCCAGTTTTTTTTTACAGAATTGTTAATCAACTAAATAGATTACAGTCAGTAACCTTAAATTGACATTATGGAGCACCTTGACAGTTGACGCCTGCTATCAGTTGACCTGAGATTGCTCCCTGTATTACAGCTGGTACCCACTCTCTTACATAACTAAGTTATCTTATAGATAACTGAGTTATTATTAACTTAATGATAGAACGGAAGCAAGCGGGAAAGTGTTATGCAAGGCAGACTGTACTAGTAAGCATTCTCTACCAGATAATATCTAGGTGTTAAAGTCATACACATTCAAAGTAATTTCTCATGCTCATAGCATCCCATAGTTTTGGACTATGGAATGCTGACTAAAAAATAAAATTCTTTGAATTAATTGAGTACCTAACTAATTTATCTGGAAGTACATTATTATTATCCACTATTAGTTTCAACTTTTAGCAATGTGAACATGATGATATTCATGACGAGTCATGATTTGGCAAATATTATTGTTACTTGGCTAATCTATTAAACTTCTCAAGAATCATGACAAATACACACAAAATAGAAGGCTGATGCAATGTAAACATTAAAAAAGTAGGCATGTCACCCTTTGTAAACTTTCTATACTTATTTATGTCTGTAATTTATATGGTGTACATAATAAAGAGTATTCTGTTCTTTCTATTCCATGGCTTGATTTATTTTGGGCATGACATCAACAAGCTAACTGTAACTGTGATCTCAGGATATGATGGACCCCACCTACACAAATCTGCTGGTACATAGAAGGTGCAATACCTTCATGGTCAATCAGTATGGAAAAGCTTATTTTTTTTTTAAACAAACCAACAAATAAATATCAATACAGAGAGACAGATACAAGTTGCATGCTGATGTCCCCGCCACCCTGTATATAGGAATTTCTCTTGTATTGTGGGTGTGTTTACAAACATTTAAAAATGATGATGGTTTTATCTTGTTTATTCATTGAAATGCTAAATAAATTGTAAAATCTTCTGTGATAAGAAGTCATTAAGTTCTATTATTGCAAGTGCTGTAATGATTGTATTCAACACTAGCGACCCGCACCAGCTTCGCACAGGACTAATTTTTTATTTTTATTTCTGGAATTTTCTTTCATACAATCCCTGTCCTAGCAATACCAAAAACAACAAAAAAATAATTATCCAGTTAGGTGCAGTCATTCGGTTCATTTCGGTGACATTGTTTTATACTATTTAAGGATAAGGATAATTTAATGCACTCAGCATTCTTATGATGGGCTAGGAATTAGAAGTCTAGGTAAAGTGATTATTATTACTTATGCATGTTGATTTTGTAATGAAAGTTAACAGGTTGTTGCAGAGAACTTTATAATGAATAAGTAAATAATTATGAAGGCCATACTTTCAATTAAAATATTTCAGTGGGTACTTAAGCATGCATAACCACATTGCGAGAAAAATAATAAGGGAGATAAAACGTAAGCAAATGGGTAAACAAGTTATGAAAAATTCTTATTAGCGTTATTTAACAATGCTTAGCATAATCCAATACAATGAAACAATCGATTTCTGATAGTGACACAATTTTAGGGGCGATGACCTTGGAGCCATGGCGTGATAGCAACGGCTTCACCTATCACTATCACGTGGTCGCGTCCTAACCTACAATGGAAAATTATGCGACCCCCACCGACAAACGTTACGAAAATGCGAATGAATTGTTATGTTAAGTGACCTATGCACCCAACAGACGGTAATGCCGGCCGGCGATTTACGAGAAACCGAATAATTAGTCCAAAATACATGAAAGAATATTGAAAAAAGTAAACCGAACTGTCGACTGACCTTGTTGATTTTGTCCAGTTTGATGTTCATGTTATAGAAAAATAGTAGGAATACACGGTACAAGATTCTACTATGCAAGTAATCGGCAAAATAACCTTCATTGGACCTTCAATGGTAATAAGGTTATCCACTCACCCCGATTTGGATGCGTTAGTAGCAACGATACTGTCGATCCTGAGCTTGTTGGCGATGTCTTTCAGTGCCTGGATGTCAACGTTCTTGTCACCTTTCATATTGGATATGTTTTAGCGTTAATTAATCAAATAAAAAGTAATAACCACGTTGTTTACGACCGGTCGCTTGCCCGCCGCCGGATTCAATGACAGACAAACGCCAAACAATAAACATTGACAACAGCTGTCACTTCAGTCAGAACCGCTGTAGAAATAATGCAACAGGTGGATAAATAAATACTTTCAAAGATGAAAGAAAAATGATAATAATTTCAATAAATTCGTATATAATTTTTGAAGAAGAAGATAAATTTCATTAAAAATAGACTGATTAATTATTCAACAAACTAGAATGTCACGTGTTGCCATCTATATCACTTGAGTTGTAACTATTTTCATCTAGTGCTGGTGTTAAAACACAGATGACGCTCTACACAGTAAATACAGTCGTTAGAAGATTGCTCGAGGCAGTATTCTCGATGAACTTGTGGATTATTATAATATTAATTTCCTAAATGAATATTAATTAAGGCTTAAATCGACAATCATCGCCTGCTGCCAGTGTATGTATTATGGAACTTACAGGGTAGGAAGTTTTGGGATAGACTGCATCATCATACCCAGATCCAAAGTCTAGACTATGAAGGTAGTAAGAATTAGGCGGGCAAGTTTGAAGCGAAATTCAACGTATACGGGAGGGGCAAGGTTGTGCAAGCAAAAACATTGATACTGGCCTGTGACAGTGAGGCGGGGTCGCAGCAGACCACGTAGGAGATGGCGGGTCGAGCTGGATAGGTTCCGTCAGAACTAGAAAGAGGATCCGCGGGCTCGCGAAATGTAGAAGCCGTGGAGCGAGGCCTTTGCCAAGGAATGAGACAGCGCAAAAAAAAAATGAACATTGAAAGAAATTCACTTTGCCAACTATCAAAATATGTAAAATGGAACCAAATGCGGCAATGACATTGAATAATTATCTAATTAGCATTCTAAACCCTAGTTATCTAACGATTTAACGTTCCTGAACTTCTTTGATAAGATAACCATTCGACTTTTTGACGACCATTTTATAAACGTGTTTTTTATTAAAATTGTATGGTATTTTAGTCAGGTTTAGAAATTATATTCGTGGGAAATATGGGATATAAATGAAAGATTTATTAGGTAGGTATTACAAAAATGAATATTTAGGTATTTAGCTTTTAATTACTAAATCACAAATCACAAATGGCACTTGTTTCTTTGATATCAATCTAAGGCATAAATCTTACAATGACTAAATTAGGAACTATTTTTTAAGATATTTCTTGTTTTTCTTTTGGTTTAAAATCAAAATCAAAAATCAAAAGTCATTTATTCAAACTAGGCTGAGAATCAGCACTTTTCGAACGTCAAAATTACAAAAGACAGTCCCCCAAAACGCCCGCCCTTCACCACTTCCTAGTGCTTTCGCTGGGAAGAAGAAGTGGCGGAACAAACTCCCCAGCAGCACAGCTGTCTGTTCAGTTAGAAAATATACTTGACTGAATACAATACAAGGTATGCAAAGCAATTAACATTACAAGACACAGAACGCTAAATTAAATTATTTGCCATATGTACAATAAAAAACTATACGTACTCAAGCAAAAATTAATAAATGGAAATTAAATAAAAGCCTCGGTATAAAGGGCGTGACCGCTAACATATTTATGCAATGCTGGGTTCAGTTTACATAGCTGTCGCTTGAAGTCACAAATGATAAACTAGGACCATAAGGAAACTAAATAAACAAGTTATTAATAATGATAACAATGATAAAACCATGGTCAGCAAGACGACCAGTCACCACAAGCAGCACCCGTTCACGAGCATAACGCAAAGGTCAGCCATTACCCCCCTCGCCATATTTGAGGGAAGGAGACAACCCGACCCCCGACGCTACCGCAAGCAGTGACATCTAAGGGAGCATGACGAACTTGCTGCCGGTTGCTCAGGTAAGAATTATATGATCAATTGTCGAGGTCACTAGCTAACCACATATTGCAATCAACTCATTAGAAAACATTGCAATGGGTTGATTATGTCAATAATAAAATTAAAATTAAATTAAACTGATTTGACTTATACAGCCCAATAAAAAAACAATTGTATAATGAGCTCATATAACCTATCAGTAATTCTTTGTAAATTAATTCTGGAGAAAGAACATAAACATTGTCTTGAGTTAATCAGGGCGACCAACTATTCTTATCGTTTAAGTAGTCGTTGATAGAATAGTATGCCTTTGAACAAAGGTTAGATTTTACTTGAGCTTTAAATGCATTAAAAGGCAAATCTAGCAAAGAAGAGGGTAGCTTGTTATAAAAGGCTATACCAAGACCAACAAATGAGTTATGAACCTTATGAAGCCGGTGAAAGGGAGCACGTAGTTTGTCCTTATTTCTGGTGTTAATATTGTGAATATCACTGTTTTTAGTATACAAGTGTATATTTTGCCTAATATATAAGATGTTGGCAAAGATGAATTGTGATGCAACCGTGAGAATACCAATATCTTTAAAAAAATCTCTTAGAGAAACTCTAGCACCTAGCTGGTAAATTGCTCGAACAGCTCGTTTTTGAAGGACAAATATATTTTGTATATCAGCTGCTTTGCCCCACAGCAGAATACCGTAGGACATAACGCTGTGAAAATAACTAAAATATACTAAACGAGCTGTATCAACGTCAGTGTACTGTCTTACTTTCCTGACGGCGTAGGCAGCCGAACTGAGCCTTCCCGCTAGGCTCGATATATGTGGTCCCCACTGAAGTTTGGCATCTACTGTTATTCCCAGAAAAACTGCCGAACTCACAGTTTCAAGCGCCTCTTTATCTAAGACGATGTTGGGTCCTAGATTTCTAACATTCGGTAAGGCGAACTTTACACATTTCGTTTTCTTGGCATTGAGAACTAGGTTATTTGACGTAAACCAATCCGTAACTATTGAGAGTGCACTGTTTACGTCGTCAAAATCTTGTCTATTCCTATCTACTTTAAAAATAAGAGATGTATCATCAGCAAACAGTACAACGTCACAGATTCCCTTTAAATGGAATGGTAAATCATTAATATACACTAAGAACAAGAATGGACCCAGTATTGAGCCTTGCGGTACACCTAACTGAACTGGTAGCGCGGAAGATTTCACACCATTAACATCTACACATTGGAACCTATTATGTAAATAACAATTTATTACGTTGAGAGCTTCGTTTTGGACACCGTAATGACTTAGTTTACGCAAAAGCGTGTCATGGTGCACGCAATCAAAGGCTTTGGAAAGATCACAGAAAACTCCGATAGTATTTTCCGAGCCCTCCCATGCGTTAAATATGTGTTTCAGCAACGCAACACCCGCATCTGCAGTCGAACGACCTTTTGTAAAGCCATACTGTTCATTATGAAGGAGGCTATTTAAATTAAAATGTCTTAGCAACTGCTTGAGTATTAATTTTTCAAATATTTTGCTAAATGCAGGTAAGATGGAAATGGGCCTAAAATTACCAACGTCGTTTTTATTACCTGATTTAAATAAAGGTATGACTTTACTACTCTTCATGAGGTCAGGAAAAATTCCTAAATCAACACATTTATTAAAAGTAACAGCTAGATAGGGGGCTACGATGTCTATTATATTACTTAAAAGTTTAATGGAGATGCCCCAGTAGTCACCGGTGTTTTTAGACTTTAGTAGGTTAAAAACATTAACTACATCATGTGGGGTTACATGTTCGAAACTAAATAAACGAATACATTTAGGTACACTACTATGCAAAAGGGTTTCAGCTTTAGACGGGGACGAATTTAAGGAGCGAGTCGTAGTTATAGGTATGTTGGCAAAAAACTCATTAAAAGCTTCAGCTACGTCAGCGGCTTTATTAACTAATTTATTATCTACCATAATCTCAAGTAGTTTTTCTTGTTTAATACAGCACAAGTCTTAAAATTATCCGTAAGTAGGTTACCTAGGGTAAGGTTGCTACTATTGGACCACTTAACGTTCAACGGGCATGAAATCTTAACTATAGCAGTAGGGAATAAAAAAGCATACCTACTAGGTACACGATCCAAGATTTCTTGAATTATTGATTGACTTTTTGACCTTGTATTAATTTGACTGTACTATGTTATTTTGACATTTATAAGAACTAAATTTGAAATGTAAAATGATTTTGAATATAATGCCACTACATAATTATTGTATGCCTATTAGGCAGGACATATTGGAACTATAATTTATTGTTAAGACCTGTAACTAACATAAGCCCACAATAAAAATATTTTGAATAAAAAAAAAATAGAAATTGGTTAAATGAATATACTAACTTTAATTGAAGTATCCGCAGCTATTGTTTCAGATTTTAAAAATAAAGATTATAGCGTCAAAAGAGCAAAAAGTAGGTAAATATAATATGGTCGCCTTATTTGGACCACTGGAGCTTTGATTGGACCACACAGTTGCTATCATTGGACCTAGGTCATTGTGATTGGACCACACAGTTGCTATCATTGGACCTAGGTCATTTTGATTGGACCACACAGTTGCTATGATTGGACCTAGGTCATTTTGATTGGACCACACAGTTGCTATGATTGGACCTAGGTCATTTTGATTGGACCACACAGTTGCTATCATTGGACCTAGGTCATTTTGATTGGACCACACAGTTGCTATCATTGAACCTAGGTCATTTTGATTGGACCACACAGTTGCTATCATTGGACCTAGGTCATTTTGATTGGACCACACAGTTGCTATCATTGGAGTCCATTCAAGGTGCCTAATTGTTTTATTTTTAGAATGCACAAAAATAAAACAATTTTTCACACTCACATTTTTATTCAACACTTAAAAAATAGGAACAGTTAAATCGTAAATCTAATTATTTATTTAACTAAATGAGAAATCACTTTCCGACTCATCATTACTGAGATAGCTACTATCCTTACCCTTGGTCAAATCTTAAATATTAATATTTATAAAAATGAGTTTCTGAATTTCTTCCAATATATTTTATTAGAACTCTAATGAACGTTGTAAACCTACTTCACTCTTACGTAAAATTTGCAACGCTAAATCCATACTTCAGGGTAATTGCGTAACACACTATCAGTAGCAATGGGTTTCATTTTGACAGTTCAACAAAATTCATTGCCTTATTTACGTTGTTGAGCAGACATATTTTTCGAAAATATGATAAACAAAGATAGAGAAACAAAGCTATGAAGCTTTGTTTCTCTATGGCTATTTCAGCATTGGTCCACTACAAAATTTTCTCACATATATTTCATCTGTCATAACAGATCCTCTCGTTTTATTTGGTTCCTACCAAATATTTATTTATTTAATAACTCAACATCACGATCATTTAAAGGAATTTCCTAGTTCAATAGTGTGGCCACAATTACAGTTTTATTATTTACGATAAAAATAAAACGAGAGGATCTGTTATGTTTCTGACTGAACGGGTGGCCCTCTAGCCGTGCTAACGATATTTATCGCAGAAGTTCGGAAAGAAGTATGTCCTTTATTAGTTGCCCAAACGTGACGATTTTAGATTTGAATATTAATTTGAGTCAAGTGGATAATGTAGTTGGAAGCAGATGAAGAATCCTCGCTGAGAAGAAGAGCATCGCAAAGTGACCTTCCTTATTCCTCTTCAATATTTAAAGAGTCCACGTTTAGATATTGAAGAGGAACAATTACCTACTTGTGTTTCTTCAGTGTCCGAGGGTTCGTCGTGAAAGTCACTTTCCACACCATCAGCCAACAAACCATTCTCATTTTCACAATCATAAAAAAAACATAATTTGTGTTGACATAATCTCCATCAACTAACGCATGAACTACATATGTGATCTGTGATCAACCTCGCAGCCATTCTTGACTATCAACGACTTACTTTATTAAAAAAAAATACAAACCAAAAACCAACACAAAGTACTGCACCCTAATTGCGTAACACACTAGCACTCTCAATTTGAATCATTTTGAAGTACGTGGGTGGATAAAATATAAACCGGACTTAAGTAAAAAAAAATACGCACGTATTATTATACTCGTAAAAATAAAGGAATATATTTTATTTTTCTACATAATCTCCCCTTCTATTAACACATTTTTCCCAGCGCAGGGGATGTGTCTTGATGCCAGTATCGAAGAATGTAGTCGGTCGTGCCTTTAGCCAATGCACACAAAATTAAATGATGCCACTACATATCTGGTCAGTGTGAAAACGGCGTCCTCCACTTGAATTTTTTTTTGTGCCATTCCTACACTTGAGTTCTTGAAAGCGTATTCTTATCGAACTGTAGAGTCAATTCTACAGAAGAGGCACTTCGCGCAACAATTACCTAATAGAAATAGCGACTCTTGCAAATCGACAAAGTGCAATTCACTCGCATAAGCGCTCAGTTCCGACGAAGAAGACGATTAAGTTGCTCTCGTAATTATATAAAAACGCGGAACAATTAAATTAAAAACTATCTTATCAAACATTAAACGTTAAAACTAGGGTTCTATAAGACTGTACCTATTTGTTACCTAATTAACTTGTAGATGGGGTTTCGTTGCCGACATAATGAACACGAAAACGAATTTTTATCATAGTTTTTAAATGAATTTGAACTTACCTTTCCTCATCTGCAGGTAATGAAAAAAATGACTCTCGTCTCCTTGTGTCAAATGAACAATGCTTTAAACTAGCCATTCCTGTTGTTCACTATTCGAAACTTATTTAAAATATTACGCACGCGCGAACTCTGCGCGGGAGCGGTGACAACCCTACCGGCGGACGGCACCACGAGAAAGTGTAGGCACGGTAATATTATAATACAGTAGTGTAACTCGGCCGCATGATAGAAATACATGCCTACAGCCGCGCGGTACGTAAACATGCGTTAGGGCTGCCCGTCTCCAGCATTTCCGTATCATGATTCATTCAGAACCGCATATAACTACCTATTTCACTCGTCTCAATAACTTTCCGTTACTCTATTCGCTTTATTTATTAATCCAAACACCTTTTTTTTCGTGAGATAAAAGGAAATACTTATCCATTAAAAAGACACACATTATGTACCTACCAACTAGTAAGTAAAATTATTTTATAGTCTTACCTTTCAGAGTTTCCAGGTAATTTAAAAAAAAAAACTTATGTCTGGATGCGTTATTGACTAATTCATACAACCAAAAACAGCACAATATTTCCTACTCGTCATATTAACTGATTTTTAGAGAAAAAAATCGCGCGGTTATTATTAAAAAAACAACACACCGTCCGTTCGACACTGCGGTACAGCCGTGACTGTCTGCGCAGCGAGCGCACTCCGAGATCGAGGCGCGTAGGTATAGCTCGCGTTTCGTCCGTTTGTATGAAGTTGGACAGTACTCCAACTTCATACAAACGGACGATTTTCACGGTAATATTATAATACAGTTATTATAATATTACCGTGGTGTAGGTTATTATCGCTGTAAGGTACGGCCGAGTGAATGAGGCCAGCCGGTCGATTCTGGAAAAATCTCACCGTGATAACTAAGGTGAAGTGAGCTTAGAGTGAGCTGTGAGTCATGCTGATGCTAGGGATTGACACTATTGACGTCTCACTCCACGCTCACTTCACCCAAGTTTTCACGGTGAGATAGGTAGTTACAGAAACGCACGGCTGGTCTATCGGTCACTTAAGTCCATGGTCACTAAATTGGCTCAATTGGTTTAATCAGCGATTGGGTAGTTAAAACCATTAGAAAGGGAGAGGGAGATATTTATTAGATGATTTTGACGAACGTTAGCCGTCGAAAACTTATCCAAAGTAAACTAAAACTCAAAAGTTTATTTCAGACATCAATCTACTACTTCCTTTTTCACATGATCTGACCAAGATTATGTCTGGACTTTAAAAGAGACTGTGACCTCTGAGTTTGTTTGGCCTTACTTCTCAGAGTAGTCAGATAGGAAACGCCGACCTCATCTAGTTTTAAAAATTTGATTGACGTGTAAGTGTTTGTTTGGTAACAGAAATATGTTTTTTTTTAGCACATTTATGCTAAGAGTTACTTTTCCGAATCAGTCATTTCCGAATCATCAGAGTAAAGATATAAAAATAATTATTGAATAATCTTAGGATTTTGCTTTTCAACTCTTATTATTTACATATAAGAGACAGGATCCACGATCTGCCGCTTTGTTGCGGAACACACTAACGATCACCATCTGAATCATTTTGAAGGATATCGCTAATCCATTGCTTAAAATGTTCGAAAAATGTGTCTGCTCAACAAATAACAAATAACGCAATTAATGTTGTTGAACTGTTAAAATAAAACCCATTGCATTGATAGTGTGTTACACAAGTACCCCGCCGTTACCAAAGGGTTCTCGGTTACTTTGCCCGTCAGGAACCAGATAATCTAGAAAACCGCGGCCGGTCACCTAACCGCTGGCCAGACCAACTAACCACCTCAGTGGACTCTCTGTTACAACTGCCCTGAGAGCAGCTAGGAACCAAACGAAGTGGAGGAACATCGTGCATAAAGCCACGAAGGCCTTTCAGGGACACGAGCTTCAGTAATGAAGTACGCGAACAAGAAGAAGAGACTTATCTACACGGGGCCCCGTGATCCTTATGTGCCCAGGGCCTCTAATAGGTCACAGAAGGCCCTGCCTATGCGTACCCACAATTCTTCAGTTTCAGTCATGTTTTAACACTCTGCGGGACACTTAACGCCCCTCGACGTAATAACAATAAAACTTCTGTTGTGTCTCGTTCAGTGTCCTTCAATGTGTTAAGTTATAGAAAGTGAGCATATTATTATTAAACGGGCGCAAATGCAATAAGTATCAGGGCTGACACTGAGAAATTCCTAAAGGAAAACCCAAAACAGTTAGATACACTTTACCCGACCTGGGAATCGAACCCAGGATCCGACTGGACTAAATAATAACTAGTTGTAAATTGAATATTTTGGCTCCCTAGTTATGCCCACTAGGTAACAAACATGCTTTTAATCATTTCATGCAGACAAATGGCACAATTTATGTTTAAAGCACGTCGGATTATTAAAAGGGAAAACCATTAAAGAAAACAAGAAAAGTCGTCCAGCAAAATATACAAAGCGTCAAATAACCAATAGCATTTGTATTAAAAGCACTTGAACATTGTTTGAGTAATATCCGCCAAACGACGCGATCAAACGCCTGTCATATTGAATTGAATCCGAACTACCGGACGCGGGGACGCGGGGACATCACTACCGCAACCTTACATTTACACCTATTATCACTCTTAGCAAAACAGCATAAAGTTCAAAATCTATCGAACCAAATTGATAAAAACGTCATATTTAAGTCAAAGTTATACGGGCAGTTGCCTTAATCCTTATTGCGTTGAGGTAAGGTTAGTTTTTCAGTGGTGGTGTGTAGTGATTAACGTGGCGGAGTTTACGATAAAACGAGGGTGGCTATTCTAAATCGCGCTGACGTATCAAGCCGGACCTTTGTTCACCTGACTCTGTTGGCATAGAGAGGATATGACGACAGCGTTAGGGGTTGTTGGTGGATTGATTATAATATAGGACTATTTCCTTTACATGCAGGAAGACGTGACCTACATAGATCAAAGAATGACTAATTTTTTAAGCCTGATAAATGTCTACAAAAATAGCTACATGATTTATCATGTGATACTTATGATTATTACAATTTTATAAAATTCGTATAGGATAGAATGAAGTTTTTGCAAAACCAAACCTTATCAAAGATCATAAAATTGATTTGTTAATTGACTAATTTACTTAGTTTTGAGAAACCAGACAATAGAGTAGGTATCGTAAACATTAAATCAAACAATCTTCTTGTATTTACAAAGCAATACTAAAAAATCAATGGTCATATCTTCAAAATCCTATCGCTTGTCAACCTCGTATTGCCATTTGCTATGTCATAGAGCGATACGCCGGCACTCAGCTACGCGACTACGCCGCTACACAGCTACGACGCTACGCGGGCATAACACAAAAACGCCGTCTGATAAATAAATATTAAAACAATAAAACTGTTGTCTATGGGCAGGGAAATGGCCGCGCTGGGCACACGGCGGATATGGTGACCATGATTGTGAAGGACGGGGGATAGTTTACCCTTGAATTAATTAATAGAATAGAATTTAATAATGTCTAATTAAATGTACAGACACCAGCACATCAAGCTACTACAATCTGTCAAATTACTTTAATAGATTTTCGACTTCTTCAGCATAAGGTTTCGCTTAAGCATAAGGTTCAAAGTTAATTGGGAAAATTTTACGGTTTCGGGTAGCTTGATGTGCTGGCGTCTGTACATACCCGTGAGTTGTTGCAAAATAATAAAAATTGTTTTTTTATGTTTGTTTATGTGTGTGTTTGAATGAACTTTGGAAAATGAAAAACGCATCGTCAAGATAACTAAAATTACTCTTTCACACGGGATACACTTGTTTACCTGCATATACAGTTCTTTTACATATCGAATTACTTAAATACTCGTAGATCGTCTATACTTATTTCAAACGACACAAATTAAAAGGCAGCCCTCGTATGTGACTATCGTTACGACTTTTGTTTTGTTCTAAGCTAGGCTTTCATTTCAATGATGTATAGTCCGTTCCTTATCCTCAAACTTTCTAGCTCCATGGTGCATCCACGTTGGGGCATCTGTGGGAGGGTGGCTCGCAGGGGGGAGGCGGGAGGCCGCGTTCGATGTTCTGTTTTCAAATTCAATTGGCCGCTGTCCCGGGGCGATCTTTCTCTGCGCGATTCCGAATTGAATATCAATAGAACGATACGACGAACGATTGTATGGACATGGCCGGTGTTTTTTATGAGAGATTGTTTTTGGACGCAGTGTTTCATAATATTTTTTGGATAGGCATTTGCCTTCGTATTGCTAATTCGATGATTTTAAAGAAAACTTAAATCAAAGAGTAAGAAAAAAAAAATAACCTATTGTTTTCCACGTGGTTAAAATTTTGCAGTACTTGGCTGGTTACTTACCAGTAGGTACTAAATTAGCTGCAACTGACTGACGTTACACAAGGGCTTAAAAAGTTGCAAAAAGCTACTGAAATACCTACCTAAGCCTATTATGAAGGCAAGTGATATAATGTCATTAAACCATGTTTTACAATTTGCATTTACCTACAATTTCGCCTGTACCGGCCTCTTTTAAAAACGACATCACTAGCACTAATAGCACCGCTGTTGCATTAGCAGAAATTGCTATTACAAACTACAAATTAAATTCTTCTTGTTACTCTTTCCTGAGCCGGTCCCCACGTAGTTGGAAAAAGGCTAGGCAGATGATGATGATGACTCATTCCCAATAAGGAGAGTCACCTCATCCACATACAGAATGCATAAAACTAACGGTCAGCGTAAATATACGTTCGGATTTGTAAAATTGTAAAAGGGCAAAGTTCTTGAAGTGTCGCCACCTTCGTTCGGTGTCCGTATCCGAACGGATTCGACGATCGGATATATCTGAAGTTCCGAACATACCCGGACGCGACCGCCAGCGGCAATGTCATCGCCCGGGGACTTGATGTTTCAATCTGAATACTTTGATTCCTTTGCTAATGTTTTTGCGAAAAAAGTAAACAGTTTGTCTTTGTTAACTTTGATATGTTATTGTGATTCTGTCGGTTTTTGTTAGGATGTTGATAAAATAATGATAAAAATGATGAGTATAACTAAATCTGTACCTACCTGCCACAGAACTATAAACAATTTTGACCGGCTCGCTAATTGACGGTAGCTATTGTGTGGCACGATTAAGACTGTGGCTGCTTAAATATCCCCTCCAGCTGAGCATGTTGAGCCTGCAAAACTCCCAGTGGGCCACCTGGAACACTCAGAACCGACTAAGAAGCCAGGTCAGCCGTCGCAGGTACAACTGAGCCAGGCGAGAGTCTGATGAGTCGTGCTCGCTGTGCAGAAACACCTGCGCTATGGCAGAGCGTTTCGAGGCCAACGCTAACGCTGTCGAAGTGGCCGAATTGTGGTCGAAACTTTTTTAAATATATGTTATAAATGGAATCATCGACACGACGAAAGAAAATAACATTTTAACCATTACTCATATATTTATTTCACAAAGATACAAAAATGACAATATACAAAACACTAAAATATAAAATAAAAAAATAAAGAAAGAAAAAGGCAGGAGCTCATTGGGTTTCAAAAAATTCGTTCGCATCGCTGTCAATGGGATAAGTGCCCAAAAGGCTGGCAGCATTACCACGTTGTATGGCAATGCTGATTCTTTGGGCTAAAAATAGGACAGCCCTCTGGTCACGTGAAGAGGGAATCACGATTTATATTCATTATCACCATTTTTGATTAACCCAGAAAATAGAAAACAAGCACATCTGGTGGTCGGGATGCCTTCGTTAAGAAGTAGATGCCATGTGACGAAGCATAACTGACAGTGACGTGCCATCGCTGGGAAGTTATATGCGCCGCCGTTTGATCTTCCATTGCAAGGTCTGTTAGAAATAAGGAAAGCGTTTGTTATTATTTTTATTTGAAACCTCGTGGATATATCGATTTGGCATACTATGAAGCTATTATTTCCGGAACCCGCAGTAGGTTAATGTTCCTTAATTCCCATATCAACAGGCTTATTCGATAACAACTAATAAATTCGTTAACACGCCAACATCAATCATGCGTGTAATCCGCTAACATAATTACAAGTATTACTTTGTTCACGCCACGCGTCGCGTGCGTAGGACGCGTGGCGGCCGCGTGCGTGCAACGCGTGCAACGCGCGCCGTGCGGGCGGCGGCGGTGACGGTGATGGCGCCTGAAAGGGTAATGTTTGTAAACAGTGTGTACGTTTGCCATGGCGGCGACATTAAAGGGTATTTGATTAGGATAATAGGTATCTATTGGGGGCGATGTAACTGATGTAAGATAAATGGGGTTTACATTTGTAGCACGTTTGATTATGTTTTCTGTTGTTGTATGTTACTGTGGCATAGCAATGACAGACTTTGATAGGGTAGATGCAACTTAACCCCGTTCGTTAGAAAATGACTCAACAACTCTCTTATTGGACAGAACACTTCTAAATATTTGTTTGCTGATATTTCCTATGCTTCAGTGATATCTTGATAATATATATGCACATATAAAACGAAATGTGAATTCCATTTTTATTATATAGGTACCACAGCCAAAAACAGTGCTACTTTATAAGTAAATGGTAGATCGACAGAAAGTACTTACCATGTTTAGATAATCGAATTACCTACCCAAAAATAGCTTATCAAGTAAAAAAAAGTACCTAATACCTACCTTAAAGAATATTAATTAAAGCCATCCACTAACTAAACAAGAACATACACCCTTCAACATCTTACAAATAATTCTTACTTACGAAATAATACTTACAAGAGCTTCCTCAACTTTAACAAAGTAAAATTAGTTTCATATCAATAAGTCCTTCACAGAAGTACTTCGTTCTAGAGCCTACAGTTACTAAGCTTACGTACGAAGGCCCCCCTCTCTGCCTACCTCAGTGACAGTACGTCTCAGCCTTATTAATTACGTATCAATAATGTTCGTCTTTAGTACCTATACAGTTGGACAAGTAAGTTTGAAGAAATTGTTTAAGGGTTTTGTACTTGAACGTATTGTTACTTTGAAAGGAAAGACAATTACTGAATGTCAGTGGTCTCGAACCTACCGATTTTTCGGTATTTCTACCGATATGGGCTCACATCATTCGTTTATTTTTTAAATAAATAAACGAATTTGATTGAATATTGTATTTTTTTGTCAAATACCTACCGATCTACCGATCTCACTCTACGACGTTCGAGACCACTGGTGAATGTTTACCCGAGTGTAATAAACAAGGTGGGTGCCAAGTGAGCGTTTGAGCTTTGAGCACTGCATCCGCTCCGGACCGGAGGAATGATGGAGCCAAGTGCGCAACCCGTCATTGAAATACTTAAAGTAACCTGCTACGAAAGTAAAAATGGAGCGACACAGTAGATAGTTACTTTTCAATTGCAATTCGATTTTATTAATCATGAAATAATTAATTTCGATAAGTCTGTGAAGCCGCCCCCTACGGCCGTACTCACACGCTAGTTGCAAAAACTTCCAAGTTCCATACTAAGTTCGGCGGCATTAACTGGCATTAAGTTACAGTTAATTTATTGCGCACACTCATTGTTTGTCTATTTCGTTACTTCACTTACTTAAGAGCTGAATACTTACCCCCTTACTAATAAACGTATTATATCACATGAATAGTTACTCACCGATTTCTCTGTAAGAGAAGGGGAAAGCACGCTAAGCCGTTGGTCCCTTGCTGGTATTTGTAGATCTTTGACAGTACTTACGGGTAGTCAGAAGCCCAAAAGTGTGACAACCAGTATTATCAAGGGGTATCTTATTACCCAGTAACTGGGTTGTGGAGGTCAGATAGGCAGTCACTCCATGTATAATACTAGTATTCAGCCGCATCCGGTTAAACTGGAAGCCCACCCCAACAGAGTTGGGAAAAGGCTGGGCAGTAAAGTAATCGAATTTTCTAAATTATGTAATTTGGAAAATTCGATTGCCTCAGTAAGACATCCTACACATGCCAACAATTTATTTATTTATTTAAACTTTTCGCACACAAAAAAGGTACAAAGGCGGACTTAATGCCTTAGGCATTCTCTACCAGTCAACCAAGGGTGGTGAAGAGATTAGATGGCAGGTGCTTTGGTTGAACCGAAATCTCTTCAAAATTCAATTTATTAGGTAAATACGTCAAACTCATCCAATATTCCTTAAAATGGGGGTCCAATCAGTCTGTAGTGTTACTTGTTAAAATAAGAAACAATTATAATTAAAATTTTAAAATGTGTAAAAAGCAAAAACAGCACAATATACATCCAGAACTCATACTTGGAACAGATTCCAAAATTATTTTTAATCATCCAAAATGTTACTATTATCTACAATCATTTCAGAAAATGTGATATTAGAATACCTACTCCATGTGGTTCTGTACATTTGGGCATAACCATTGCTAACGAAACTAGATAATTGTATTGTATTGTTCTTATTGTATGTATAGCATGTGTGGCTGAAAATAAACATGCGTACAGACACATGCGGGCACTGTGGGCACTGCGTGTGCTGCGGGGAGGTAGACGATCGGGCTCAGCAAATAAGTACAGGTGTGGAATTAACCTCGGTCCGGTTGTTTCGCCGGTTACGACCTAAACCATAACCCGCGTTATAGCTTGTATTATTATAACTTTTACCACCGACATCGTCGCCTAGATGGGCTGAAGAGTTCTGTTTGTAAAGGCATTTTCCATCCACGAATCACATGACTTCTTCTCCCCAGCTAAAAGACTAGAAAATGAGGAGTGAAGGGCGGGCAGTTTGGGGGACTGTCTTATGTAATTTTGATGTTCAAAAAAGGGCTGATTCTTAGCCTAAGTTCAATAAATTATTTTTGATCTCACTGTTTCTCACTATGCTGAGTGAAGGTCTCATTGCACGCCATTTTCCCGGTCTTGGTCCTCCCACATCCAACTCTTGCCTGCCACCTTGACCAAGTTGCCAGTCCGCCTGCCTACGGCCAGTTCTGGGTCTCCACTACAGCACGTTCTTACTTCATTTGCTGGAAGGTCTTCCATTTCTGAGTTACCACTACAACTATGTCGGTTAACTTCGTTCTTCTTCGAATCTTTGGATTTTTGATACCTATATATTATTTATTTCTCTTAATTAATTATGCCCTTTATCTCGTTAGTTAATAAAAAAAAAGTACTCGTATGTATATAGTTTATTACTCGTACGTATATATATAGTTTTGGCAGCAATCCATTTAGATTATATATACTTAATTATACTTGTATGTTAATGAATTCGTTCGTAATTTAATTCTGATCGTTTCTGTGTTCCCACTGCCTCTTCCAGTATGTTGGCAGTACATCATGGTCCCTGAGGTTATAAGTTACAGAGGTCTGATATTTATTCGTACGGTTCGATTGTAGTTTTATGTTCGGCCGTAAATGGTGTTATTGGTGCACATTTGAATAATACGACCAACGCCGAATGTTACTTGTAACGCGCAAAAATATTTACTTCTTACTTCGTCTGTGTGTATGACCAATATTGGACAAACATTTGTTATTGTTGGTTCAATTATTGGCTTAGTTTCATTGATTGAGTCATAAAGTTGATAATTGTGGGGCTGATGGCAAAAGAAGAAAAATATCTTCATGACTGAGTAAAATAGAATTACTTGACAGGTTTTTTAGTTGCTTCTTCAGCATAGTAACACATTTGAGCGAGGTTTATTGCAGCTGTTATTTGCAAACATAGGTCAACATTTACCTACTTACCTTTTAATTTAATCTAAAACGCCTAAGACAATGATTTCCAAAATATTACTAAAATATCGAGCTGACACTGGCCCCAAACTAGACGAGCCTTTATTTAGAAACTATTCATCATTGTTTTGGTGAATATCACCATCGGATATTGAAAAAAACTTGTTAATGTTCACTTTGAACAGTTCACGGCCATTTAAATTCTTCAAGAATTGAAAACAGACTTTCTGCGAAAAGAAAGATAAATCTAAATATGGATATAGAGTGTGAGGTTGCCCACCCATCTTACACAAGTGTTGTGATAACCCTTTGACGATTTCCCTCTTTCCCTCACTTGAATGTCTCGACATGAGCAGAATCACAAGTAGCTGATGTAGGTACCCACTTACATGTTGCATCCCCATGAGTAAATCACGTATCTGATTTAGTTTCGTTTCCTTTTCCAATAATTTGATTGTTGCCTTTACAAGTTCTTTCTGGAAACAGTAAAAAAAACTGATGTTCCATTTTGTTATGCAACTAGCTTCTGCCCGCGACATCGCCCGCGTGAAATTTCTTGTTCCCTCGACACACCGCGTCGCATCGCATCGCCTGCCCGCACTATTACTTCGTTTTCGCTTAGAGTTATTCCTGACTTTTTTTATTTTTGCTTGGCTCCTAAAGGTCATGTCGTGATTTTAAATGACCTATAGCCTTCCTCAAGAATTGGGCTATATTATTCAAGTAGATTTTTTTTTAATCCGACCGGTAGTTCCCGAGATTAGCGCGTTCAAACAAACAAACTTATCTGCTTTATTATTAGGTAATGTAAGAATGTTGAAATGCGTTATCATTCCAGAGAGAAGCGGAAATGTCTGATGTGCCTGTCATGACACCGGCAGCAGCACTTACACTTATCATTATTTATTCATCTCCACTACTAAGTCCATGAATACCGATTTACGTTACCGAATAGAACCATGAGATACAATTACATGTGCTGCCCGTATCTAACAATATGGTTTGATATTAAAACCTGCGAGCATCGCGCCAGGTGAGCCGAACACCTAAACCATTTCTATATAAATATATTTTTATACCTCTTTATGTTATTTTGTTTCTTTTATAGCGCGCGCGAGTGTTGCCATATTTAAATTTTATTCGCCTTAATGTTGCCACACACACGACTCCTTGCAATCTCATACCTATAACATGGCAATCTTTATTTTTCTACCACAATTATGAACTAAAACTCTATCACCTTTATCATAAGGTTGTGTTTCATATTTAGGATGGCAATGATAGTGTGGTTTCAGATACAGATGCTGGGGAAATAGAACCGATTTGGGAGCAATGTTTTTATTTAGAACGAGGCCGTTTGAATGTGGAAGGTAGGATGACCAACTTACTCATATTTTACAGATAAGTTTCCTATTGTTATGGATATTTTGAAATTAACCACTAAGTAATGTGTTTCACATTGAAAATATGACAGTAATAGGTTAGAAAGAGGTGTAAGCTATATTAAGCAAAAGTAGATAAGTATCACTGGCTTAACTTTAGGTATAGATTCTCGATTTTGAATTATTATTTAGGATTGTCTTCTTAAATATTTCTGTACCTTCTTCGGAAATGACGCCGTATCTACTCTTGTATTAGCGTGTGATTAAAGCTTATTTTTGAACTCTTACGGATTTTCTAAATTTTACTAAAAACTAACCAACTTTTACATTTTATAACCTGGAAGAGAGAACATAAACCTAGTCTAAAATTACTGCTGATGAAGTGTCCTCGGGAGATGTCCCAATGTCACTTCGTCACTCAACATCTAAGCAGAACTTCTAAGAGGAATTATGTAACCTTAACTACCCTTAACATGGTTACGCTACACTAAGGGGATGTTTGATATATTCCTACCTGTATGTTTTGATTTGAGCGCGAGTGGCCGCCGAGCCACCGAGCCACCGCGCCACCGAGCCACCGAGCCACCGAGCCACCGAGCCACCGAGCCACCGAGCCACCGAGCCACCGAGCCACCGAGCCACCGAGCCACCGAGCCACCGAGCCACCGAGCCACCGAGCAACCACGCCGCGGGGTGGAATCAAACGCCGACCACACCATGTTATCATTTGCCAAGCGACAACCCTCCGGCTGTTGACTATCGCTATTTTGTTAGAACGTCAATGGAATCAGGGATGTCGATGTTTTGTTAGTTTTCATTGTGAGATCACAAAGATGCGGTATAATTTTGATTTGGTTTAGATTTATATTGGTAGAGATTGAGTTTTATGTTGTTCTAGTGTTTTTGTTGCTGTAGTTTATACTTACTTCACGGTCAGGTATACCTACATCAAACGAGCTTGACAATTAATGAGGGCTTACAAAATAAAGTAATGAAATAATCATGAAAGACACTTAATATTAACTTGAAATATAATATAATGCTCATAAAAGTTTATCATCAAGGAAATTGTTTTAATCTTTTGATATTAAGTTCAGCACATTTTCAATTTCATATCTCAATTTTCAATAATCCGCATTCATTCCAACGCCTATCGACATAAAAATTTATTACGCTGGCAACAAAAAAAATAATTTTCAAATTATTCCAACCGCCCTAAAAATAAGTCATAAATTCCGCCATTCAATATTTAATACACAGAAAATCATTCGCAGTCGCGACCTTAGCTTTTATATTAAAAAGCATTACTTTTCCGATAGCAAATCTTATACAGGAACATACGCGATGATTGCCTGGCAGCACTGGCGTTGGAATGTCAGCTTTAGTTGTCAAATTTTAAAGTGGATTTTTCTTTGTGTTTGAGAGAAGGAGGTTGGAATCTTAAAGAGGTTCGATTCGTATAGAATTCTTTTAATAAGTCGGGATGATTTACGCGACGCCAAGCGCACTCGGTGCGGACTCCCCCTTAATTAGAGGAGGAAAAAATTCGCGAACACCTTCGTACGACGTGATGTCACACGGTAATTAGCTGCAACATTTGAATGCAGAGATTTTGTAAGGTGGTGGAGTTGTCTCGATGCTTGGTCCTCTTCGTTATTGAGACAGTGATAATGATTCATGGTGACACGAAAGGACATTTTTCGCTTCTGAGTAGGAAATTAAAAATAATTCAATGTATCAGTTTCTCTCGAGAGAAAATTGAATTTTTTTACCTAATCATAAGAAATCAGTTGATTGGTGTTGAGTTCTGTCACGTCCTTGGCAACAGCCTGCTACTGATCCAAGTGTAGCCAGCGGCTACCGACGTCATTAGATCTGATAAAATACAATAGAATACAACATCACCTACTTACATTTGCTGCAGGTGGTTAACAAATAAATTGTTACTGGACATTGCCAGACTGAAGTAGGTATCTCTAAATGAGATACTTTTCTTTTTTTATGCCCTTCAATCATAATAAATGACTGAAGGGCATAAAAAAGAAAATGTGAATGGTCAACTTCCAAATGTTACCTAATATTCATATTTCGACCTTTTTAACTTAGTTGTTAACTTCATTGTTCACGCTGTGCTCTCCTATAAGTGAAGGAGTACACCTACTTAATACCTGATGTTGCCTGTTGTTGTTTGTTTTTGTATCATGTGTTGTGTACATCTTTTGTTGGCGATCCTAAATCAATAAATTAGTTGGCAAACATACCCCATCGATATTTTAAGTTCTATATTAATATCTGTAAAGCAACTACAGTTTAAAAATCCCGAAAGTGTTTACAAAACAGGGTGATCACAATTAGGCGGTGCTACCGAAGTGCGCGTCCGTTATTAGGCGTCGCTGTCGAACGGCGCGATCGGAAACCATTGTTGTACAGGGTGCTGTTATGGTGACGCCCCTTGTTCGCATGGCTTGTACGACTATTTTATTTTTTATCACTGCATGGGCCCGCTCTTGACCTCGATCCCGCCTGATGGGAAGCAATGGATAAGGTCTATTATGGAACGAGTGTGCCCAGAAGCCCAAGGCACTGTAACTCCCACGCTTCGACGAAACATAGCAGGCAGCTTGACGTCGGACTCCAGTGGGAGGAAATCACAAACCAGGCGGGCGTTAGCCCTACCACCGCAAGGGAAGAATTCGCCAGTCAAATAAGGAGTTGGGTGTGACTGTCCAGCAGTTGAGTAACTGGCGGAACAAACTGTGCTACACGAGGAGGCTTCTTCATGCATCCCAAGAAAACTGGAAAAAACATCGAGATTTTTCTATATGATGTCAGTTTAATATTAATGTTTTATACACGTAAACTTTCCGGATTACATACTCTAAATGATGGTACGACCACATCAAACAGAATCCGTTGCGCAGTTTAGAAAAAGCTACGCAGTCACATAGACATACAAGAAACGTTTTATAGGTAATGTGTTAAGAATGGATGTACACACAGAAAAACACATAGAAAAACGATATAATAACAACAAGCTAGCTTTTGAGTACAAAGGCGCATTCTTAATTGTTTGATGGATCAAGGTTTAATGATAATATCTAGTACCTAATTCTACAATATTAAGAATGAACTCTCAACACCTTTTTAACAAAGCCCAGCCAAATGATAATAATATTCATATTACTTAATACAATAAAGTAATATTACTTTGCACAATTTAATGTCGCAATTCCGCGCGCCCCGTATAGCGCGCCCTCCATCCGAGCATATTTTCATAAATGCAAACATTCACAAAGAATTTCCTTCCAAAGCTCATAAATATTGCCCACTTTTACTACCTCCACTCAACCGACACCGTTTTAAAAACGACCTTAGAACGAATATCATAGAGTTGCATTTCCTTTGTTGAATAAACTCATAAGCGCGTTTTAAACCGGATCACAAGAGGGCAGATTAAAGATTAATCCGAATATCCAATAAATATTAGAATGGATTCATTCTGGAATTGGAATCGAAGAATTGGAACTTATTCCAATTCCATTTTGTAGATGAGCTGTTTTTTCGAGTATGAGTTATAGGTTGACCAGTTAGATTTAGTGCGCATTTACTGAACGCACTTTTTTACCGTGTTTTCGTACTAATGGAAAAGGATTAGGTGTTTTTCGATTTTATTAATTTTCTTAATTGACTTTGTTGATTGGTAAAGGGCTGGAGTTTTTGTGTGCTTTTATTCTAATTGGTGAAATGGGACTTGATTTTGGAAGGATATAACTATTCTGAGGTACAATTCTCGTAATTTTAAGAACGTTCACACTCTGATCTCACTCTCAATCTGTCAAAAATAAACATAATTTTCCTAAATTTTTGACAAGTTTTTGACATTGATTGTCGCTGAGATCAAACTCAAACTCAAAGCATTTATTTCAATTAAATCGCAACACTTTAGGATTGTCAAAATTAAATAGTCGGTCAGTTAGTCAGAAAGTTGAAGCTAGTTGCCCATTCCACAACGTAGAGCTCTGTGGAGAAGAACGGGCAAGAAACTCTAAGGACACTCTTTCAAATATATTATGTATGTGAGTATGATGCCTATTGCAGATTGTGACTAGGTTTTGAACGATTTTAATTACGGCAATTGGCCTTCTGATCGCCGACCGATTTCTTATACCCCGCTGTCATAGATACTCTATGTTCAGCAAGTCATTAACAGTGCACCATGATGAACAGCACACCGCATCAACAAGCGATCCCTCGCTGTCCAGCGCCACATGAGCCGTCGCTAAGTGTGAAAGTTCCCGCCGCTAATGACCACCGACTGTCGCTAACTGCCTGTTTTGCGCTAATCTACACATAAACCTATACTATTGCCAAGACTAGTCGGTGTAGGGATGTGCGTAGCTGACTTTTGGAGGGTTTATAGTCGTTTTTGATAAATAAATGTAGGTAGTCAACAGTTTTAGTTTAACAGACAGATTTGATCAGACTTTTAGAGACCAATGTGTCGTCGTTTCATCATTGAGTACCGACTGGATGTAGGTGTGTGGGTGACATTTGGGGCGGATTTCAGTTTGATACGTAAATGTGTTAACCAATAGTTATATGATTTGACGACGGGTTTCCTGGGCAAAGGTTAGACTTTCAGAGGCCGATATTGATGATCTTTTGTTTGTTTTTATAGCATTAATGAAAAAAAAATCTGTTTTGTTGTTGGGTGCACATACCAAGTTGAAAACTAAAATTATTTTTCTAGTTTCCAGTAAGTTAGTTCTAGAGGCCAATAAGATTCCTCTAGTGAGCAATTTCTGCATTATTCATTTGGTAATACTTAAATCGTTTTATGGTTTAGGCCTGTACACACACGTTTTTCATGCTGTGAAAAACTACGGTTTATTCGCCGTGAGTAGGCACAGTCGTTGGTGTTGTTGATCCCCGTGGAGCTTGTTGACGAACACGTTGTCTCTGTTCGGTTTCTCCGCCGTACCGTAAAGAAACCGTGCCGAGTATGGCTTGTAACTTAAAACAGAAAAATATTGCTGTGACAATTTCAATTGTATTTCATAGGTTCTTTTGATCATTGAAATTACTACTGCTTTCTGTATGGTGAATCATCAAAAAATAAGCTAACATTATTCATATCTTGATGTGCCTTGATTAGCTGCTGTTATTTCAGACAGCTAATCGCTGCAGTTAACAAGAGTTTCACAGTCTTTTAGCTAATCAATCTACCGGTTTGGCTTTTAGTCTACCCGGATGCAGCTGAATACCAGTATTTTGCATGGAGCGACTGCCTATCTGATCACACGATGGCCCTTGGTAAGCCTGGTTGTCAGACAACCTATAACGAGTGTCAAAGATATACGAATGACAGCCTGGACCAACGGCTTATCGTGTTTTTCGAGTCACACAGGGGCCTCCATCCATGAACCGACCGTAGCAAGCGTAGTAGCTTATCCTTCGAGCGATTCATGCGGCTGATTATTATTTAGCCACGAGCCCCTCACAGTCTTTTAGCTGATGTTTGTGTCTTTCAGGAACCGGTTATTAGTTGATTAGTCCATCCCGTGTTTAGTCGATGACCACGAATAGTCCCCTCACTAACACTGCTATAAACCTCAGTGACCGCGGTCAGCTCCAGACATTACGTTTATTCCTTTCTCTTACAATTTACAATCACTGTTCTCCCCACAACTCAGCTCACTTATATAAGAGGTCATGATATGCCCGTTAGACGACACTGTTGTTTGAGAATAGTAACTTGATTGAAGTTGGAGTAGGTTTTAAATGGTCTGTGATTGATTGAGTCCTTAAACAGTCTTGTTGGTAGTAATTAATGTTGTCAATTAGTAAGAAATGTCAGTTGGTTTTGAAGACTTGTTCAGGCAATTCTATTTGAATTACCATTAGCCTCGTCATCGTGAAACGTCTATCGTTCTAAATAAGTATCGTTTTAAATAAGGATCAAAATCAAATTAAACTACCACAAAGCACAGTCGTCAGGAAATATTAACATGGTTTCCGATACTGTCGATTGATTGGTGTTGCTAAGACTGCAACACCAGTGCCAGGCAACGATTCTATTACAATAAAACATGCTTTTCTCTAGCGGGCACCGTAGTCTGTTTATTTCATTTGTTTACCAGAGTACAGAATGATGGTATTCAGCTGCATCCGGTTAGACTGGGAGCCGCTCCAGCATAGTGGGGGAAGGCAGGTGGATGATGATAGTGATGAGTACAGAACGATGTTGTTGCTTGTTTTAACAAACAGAAACTATATTTACATAATGTACAGGTATATAAAAAGCAGGGGCAATAATCAAAGGGCATCAAAAAAGTCGTCTGCATCGCTGTCAACAGGAAATATGCCCAAAAGGCTGGCAGCATTGCCACGTTGTATGGTAATACTCATTCTTTGGCAAAAGAATAGGCCAACTCTCTGGTCACGTGAAGAGTCGACCATCCGCTTGGCGATGTCTCGAGAAACTAAGTGGGCTCTCGGACCCCATGACCCTAGTGTTTCGACCCCAAACGGCTCGAACATTTACGTTCCAAAGAGATTGGAGTATTTGCTCCGTTTGAGGTTTTCCGCACCTGCAGCAGCCGCCCCAGCACAGCCATCGTGCTTGGAAGTTAGGATGGCGCGAGAATGTCGACACACGATACATCTCACACCAAAGGTCTGCCTTCGACGGCATTATTGCTTGTTTTAACTTTATTCACATCGATCTTCACTAATTAGAACAAAGGAGTTTCTTATTCCCCGTCATTGAAGGAAACTATTAGAACCTATCTTACAAGCCAACTAAATCTCTCCTACAACATGTTTCCCCATATTTTTCGTACTAAGTGTCAGTACATTAGAGTCAAGTGTCAAGTGGCAGTCGACCGCGCCACTAAATCTGCCATTAAGTGACACTTAGTCCCCGGTGAGGGGCGCGGGGGGCGCGGGGGGTAGAGCAAATAAATTAAATTTGCAACCCCTTGGAATTAGGTGATGTTTGCTCGATCTAATTAGTTGAGCTGGTATGGTTCCTTGAGTGGAGATATGAGATTTCCTTGTATAGATAATGTTTTGTGAAAAAGAGTGAGTCCACGTTCAGTTGTGTCAACTGTCCGTATTATTTTCTATACAGAAGTGGTATGCGATAATGATTGCTTTACCAGTTGGCTTCGAAACTATTTGATATTTGTGTTCATTGTATTTTATGTTAACCTAGCTATAAGTTAAACGTTACCACTTGCTGTGCCCTAACAGTTCTCGTAAGTTTAGCCTAGGCGTACCCTGTAACTGTGTGTAAATTGTGTAATCACATCACACTAATATTACAAAGGCGAAAGTTTGTGAGTGTGTGTGTGTGTGTGTGTGTATGCTTGTTACGTCTTCACGCTCAAACGGCTGGACCAATTTTGATTAAATTTGGCACACCGATAGTTTATAACCAGGATTAACACATATAATACTTTTTATCCCGATATTTATTCATTTATTTATTAAAACTTTATGCAAAAGTAAAAAAAAGTACTGTACAAAGGCGGACTTAATGGCTGATATTCCTACGGGATCGAGACTTATGCGAGTGAAACCGCGGGGCGCAGCTAGTAAATAAATAAATGAACATTATTATAGTGCCCGAATTACTACAAACATCAAAGAAATGATTGAACGAATGAACTAAGCTTGATTGGTTTCATATTTCCTTACAATCATTACTACAACACTAATTAATGTTATTTTAGTTTGATTTAAATGATTGCTTACTTTATACAAATGACCAAGAAAAACCTGATTTACCTTTTAGTATCAGTCAACACAAAAGTTACCTAATAGACTATCAAACACATGTTAACTACTGTAATTGACAATCACTCACTTGACACAGCCAATCATATCACTTGACATGAGAATAGAAAACAGCCGATGTATTCTGTAAAAATCTCACCGTGAAGACTTAGGAGAAGTGAGCAGTCAATAGTGTCAATCTCTAGCATCAGGTGCAATGGCAGCTCGGTACTTGCCCGTGGTCCCCCAGTCTAATCTCCCTTGGGGTACCACGAACAAATGTCGTTGCACGTTTAACCCCCAAGGGGGACAAGTGGGCAAATTATTTGCCCCGCGGTGCCCCCGCTAGTCCCCAGTTAAATAAAATGCAAATACAATCTCTTCACTTAATGCATTAAGTAACGGATGACCTATGATAAAGAAAAATAAGTTTTTGTCACATAATAGATAAGAAATGGTGATTGCGTCCACTCCTTGCCCGTAATATTATGTTTATTTTGAATTTTAATTCAATGTAGATGAAAATGGGGAGATTTGTTCTATTGAACATAAAGGAGGAACAGTTCTTTTGGATACGAATTACCAATATTATAAACATAAAATTTTGAAGGAGGGTTGGTCGGGAGGTGATCATTGTTTAAAAAAATCAAGATGCTGTGGATCCATTAAGTTGAAAGTACGTATTATTGGTTACGTTTTTGTAGATAGGTATATGCAGCTAACAGAGTCTCATCTCCGCTGTGGAGGTCTTTAATTGAGAGGGTTATTTAAGTAAATTTACTTAATAGGTACTTTGGTTTGTTCTTTTTCTCTCTATATGGACGGTGTACACTGTAAAGTTGTCTGAAATAAAGAATATTTTATTTTATTTTATTTATGTATTTATATGATTTATTTATTTTATTATGTATGTACACACAGTAAAATACATTATGGATAAGACATAATTATATTGGTTTTGTATGATCATATTTTAGATATGATTTATACTTACTTTTACGCCCCATTTCTTCTTCAAACTGTCTTACTTTTTAGGGTTCCGTAGTCAACAAGGAACCCTTATAGTTTCGCCATGTCCGTTTGCCCGTCCGTCCGTCCGTCTGTCCACAGCTTAGCTCAGAGACTCTTAGTACTAGAAAGCTATAGTATAATATGGCATGGATATACATGCATATTAATCACGCCGACAGTCGTAAAATAAAATTATGAAAAAAACTTTTTTTTAGATTACCTCCAGTAGACGAAAGTGAAGTTGTTTTTCTCGTTACCCCATGGTGTGGGATATCGTTGGATAGGTTATTTTTTTTTTAATATTGCGGGTTAGTCATTCGATTCAGGGATCTGTTTGTGAAATATGAAGCTTTAAAGTGCAAATTTTTGATAGAGTCAAGTCCCCAAGCTAAATGGTTGTTTTTGGATAGGTATTTGGAAAAAATCAAGGTAGTAGGTATATATAACAAAGTTAAAAGGAAAACTATCACAGCTAAGTAGGCTTTACAAGTTTACGAGTAATAGTCGACCAACTTACATTTGCAGTTGCAATGTATGGGAGAACATGATTTTCAACTACAACGTTAAGTTTATTCTTGGGATAAATTCATTCCAACTACGGAACCCCGCGTGGGTCCGACCCGCACTTGGCCGGCTTTTCTAAATTCTTCCAGCGTCAGCATTATGGTTTTTATTGAAAAATCTCATATGAAGTGGGAAAATAATTTATTTGCATTTCTTCATTTGTTTCAGCAGCTTTTTTTATAAATGTTTTTTATGTCAAATTGAAATTTTTGAGATGGGGTATTACGGGCAATAAAAATAATAGGTCTTTACCTATGAAATTGCCGTTTTGTATGAAAAATTTAAACGAATTTTTTCATCTATTTTTTATTTGTATTAATCGAAGTAATCACCCATGCAATCAATGCATCTTTGCCAACGCAGTGGCAGTTTATTGATGCCCTTCTTAAACAAATCACCTGGACGGGAGGCAACAAATTCTTCAAAGGCATTTTGTACTGCCTCTCGGGTATTGAATTTTTTTCCGTCCAAGAAGTTATCCAAATTCTGGAAAAAGTAGTAGTCTGTAGGCGCAAGGCCTGGTGAGTAGGGCGGATGACGGAGAGCTTCCAACCGCAGTTCTTGCAACTTGGAGACCGTCTGCTGTGCAGTATGAGGTCGCGCGTTGCCGTGCAGGAGCAGCGGAGACGAGCGATTGACCAATGCTGGTTGGAGATGTGCCAGCTTCTCCATCATTGTGTTCAGTTCTTCACAGTACACATCTGCAGTAATGCTCACCCCGTTTGGTAAGAAGCTGTGATGAATCACACCGGCGCTAGACCACCAAACAGTGACCATCACTTTTCTAGGGGTAAGTTTTCGTTTAGGGCATTGTTTAGGTGCTGAACCAGGATCCAACCAACTTGCTGAGCGCTTGCGGTTATCAAACAGAATCCATTTTTCATCGCAGGTAACAATGCGGTTCAAAATTCCTTCATTTGTGTGTCTGTTGAGCAGTGCAAGGCACGTCTCGACGCGTACTTCGCGCTGGCGATCATTGAGTTCGTGGGGCACCCATTTGTCAAGGTTTTTTACCTTGCCAATTTGACGCAAATGGACCAATATTGTTTTGACGCTAACGTCGACAGCTGCTGCTAATTCAGCCGTAGTGGTAGTAGTAAAAAGATTGAAATGCGATGAAAATGTAACACTAATCAATAAACAAATGACTACTTTTGGAAACAACATTCCATGTTTTTAAAATAAAATTAATTTGAAATTAGAATTCTTAGCCAAACAAAAATTATTTTGATTTGAAATGGCCAGTACTGCAGAACGGCAGTTTCATAGGTAAAGACCTAATATACAAGGTGTAACTTAAATAACGCACAACCTCTTAAGGGGTCATTGTACTCATCATTATGAACAACTTTTACTACGGGACCAAACCAGATATCGCGAAAAAAAAATCAGCTGTTCCCTACATTTTGACGAGTTATGCGAACATAAATGTAGGGAACAGCTGATTTTTTTTCGCGATTTCAGGTTTGGTCCCATAGTAAAAGTTGTTCATAATGGTTGTGCGTTATTTAAGTTACTCCTTGTATTTAGTAAGAATATGTTATTCAGGGAGATCCAAAAATATTTGCTCGTGCTAGCCCAAGGGGTACTAGACTGGCGGATCACGGACAAGTACCGTGGCAGCTCACGTCAAGCTTACTTCACCTAAGTTTGTATGAGTTTTATACCTACAGAGAAGACCGGCCGCATTTAACCAGTCTTTCAGAAACAGGGGTAAATGACTCTATAGCGTTTATACTTTTAAAACACCGTAACAGGTGCTCCTACTTACAAAGCACTTCAGTAGACGTAACAAGTACAACCATCTAAGTGGGAAGTATAAATAAAAACCCCATTGAAACTACATTACCGTATGTGGAGTGTTCTCGTGCCAAAAATACACTTATGGTGTTATATTAGTGTTCTATATGGTGCTGTATGTGGTAGTGTGAGTCTGTGGGGGATGGGGGTGGGGGTGTCAAATTAGCGAATATTGTAACGTTCGGAGACAACGGAAGTACGCTGGGTTAAAAGCCAATCGTGTAGAGCTGGGAATCTGTAGACGCTGCACAGTTGTGTTCACCTACCGCGGTAGTTCCGATATGTCCTCGTGGCTAAGTAATAACAACCGCACGTGTCGACTGATCAGGTTAAGCTACGCCTGCCGAGGTCAGTCTGTAGTTGGGTGACCACCTTAACATACCGAGACCCCTTTAGAAAGTCCGCTAAGCCGTTGGTCCCGGCTGTCATTCTTGGATCTTTGACAGTCGTTACGGGTCGCTGGAAGCCCGAAAGTCTGACAACCATTCTTACTACGGTGTATCGTGTTACCCAGTAAATGGGTTGCGGACGTCAGATAGGCAGTCGCTCCATGTAAAATACTGGAATTCAGCTGCATCTTGTTAGACTGGAAGCCGACCCCAACATACATAGATGGGAGAAGGCTTAGAATTAGACACATAATTCTCTCTGCCGATGAGTATATTATGTGAAAAATATGAGAAACAGTATCGACCTGTAGGTGTGCAACTAGTAAACAAATTCTGAACTGTTGTGGCTTGATCGTTTATGAAATTGTCGAAAATTAGAATAGGCCTATTTTGCCATTAATTGGAATAGAGGAGAGTGTCTTATTCACCATCAGACTATTACAAATTATCCAAGCGACAATATATCAGCCAACAATTCTCTCCTACAACATGCCTTTCTTTAGCTTTCGTATTTAGTCGGATAGGAAACGCCGATTTCATCTAGTTATAAAAGTGTTTGTACAAACCAACTCACAGAAATGAAATCTTTTATCACAAGAATGTAAATATTAATAGAGATATTTATAAATTATTCAGTAGGAAGCCCCTGTATTTCTATAGAAAAGAATGACCTGATTTATTCCGCGCCCGGAACTGGAAAGGGACCTATGGAATACAGGGAAAACCAGTTTTAGTTTTCCCTTTATTCCACAACTATTCAGCTAACATTATTTCTAGAATGATTTAATATACCTATGCGTAAAAAACTGGGAAAAATTAAAAATTTTTAAATGGTTGGAGTAATTGTTTTTGTAACTTTTAATTAGTTTTGTTTTAGTTTTATCGTCCAGGGAAATCCTTGCTTATCTAATAAAATAATTATTAGATAAGCAAGGATTTCCCTTTTCCCCGAAGTGTTCATTACAAATTGAATATGTGTATTAAATTTGAGTGAAGTATTTCAAACTGTAACAAATATATCAATATTACGCGCGTCGCAACCAATAAATAATCGTAAGTTGAAAAACACAAAAACAAAAATAATAATATGTATTGAAAACCTGTAAACAGCTAACACGTGTGAGGTAACATTGGAGTTAGCCTAGTTACAAGCTTCTGGGAACTTCTGTCATATTCGTAACTCTATATAAAAGCAAACGCGTCGATCTCAACTCGCGACAAATTGCGATTTACGAGGCGCGCGTTTTAGCCGCGCGTCTAGCAGGCGCCTGCGGTCACCCGCGCTTTTTATTATCTCCCGCCGCGTTGGACGGCTTCCACGCTAAGTGTGTGCTCGGCATTACCATAAGTTAACTCGTAATTGGCTGATTGATATAAAGTAGGGTCTACAATTCTGGGACATGCGGAATGGATGTGTGGAAGAGGAAAGGATATAATTGTTGCCAAAAATGTGGTTGTCAATGGTAAGTGGTTTTATATGCTGAGCAAAATGGGATCATCAGTGGTACGTGGTTTCATGTGCTGAGCAAAATAATTTTACTAAGGATTTAAGGACTTTGTTTCAGGACAATTATCATAAGTATGTCTGTCCTACTGAAATGAAGAGAAGTTTCGAGGTTATCGCTTTTCGATACCGTATCCCCTTTCTTGTTAATGGTAAAAAACTTAAATGTCAACAACTAACCAACCAACCTTACCAACCTAAAATGGTTCGTCACAATATTATCTCTTTAAACTTTTTGTTTAGCTTATACTGTCCCAGTGCTGGGCGAAGGACTGCCCCAAGACCCTCCAGGAACTCCGTTAATTAATCAGGAATGATAATTACTCATGTCATTGTTTATGTGCTATTATTTTGTTACCAATAGCTGCATCATAGTATTATATTAGCTAAATAAAATGAAATCGTGGGCAATGAATTCGGGGCACCAACAGAAACCTTATCATCACACAAACTAAAAATGCTAGCTTATTCAATAAAACATTAATACTACTAAAAACAGGAAATTACTCAGTTTTAACTTGTTTTGCTTATTAAAATAACAGTAATTAAACATGCGTAAAACCACAAAACAAAAATTAATAAATAACCATTGCTCATGAATGTGCAGTCCATATCGGGTCATTGTCTGCTTTCAAAATGAAACAACAATTCTCTCAACAATCGTCTGTAGTAATAAGTTCTCCGCAATCTTTTACCCTTACCTACTCATGAGTCAGACCCAGAGGAAACACTAGCAATGTTACACGTTAAAAATAAAACGTGAAACAAAAACAACCTTATTGGCAATATTATAGGGAAAATATACCCATTATTTAAAACACCCTAATTTATAGTCAAAATGAAATGAGACGATAATAATTTAGAAATCGATAAATATAAACAATTTTTTTTGGAAACTTTTTTAATAGAAAACTTCTGAGTCTTAAGTTTCATTTGCTCGGGGTCTGTGAGGGGTGTGCGAGGGGGTGCGGGGGGTGGGTTGTCGACAATTTATTGTTTTTAATTCAGGTGGTGGCGATACGGAGGCGCGCAATCACTCGATACGCCATCAAATAAATGTTTAGCTATTGCACTGCGGCTAGGGATGGGAGAAGCGTCGATAGTCTCAGGTTTAACTGTTTCTGGTTTAATACAACGCTAACGCTACGCCATTTTAACGGTACGATGGCAATCGTTAGGCAATTGTAAAGCTGCGCTACTACAACACAACTAAAAAACTCGCTACAACAACGCTTCTCCAGCGTAACGTCAATGCTACAACAAAGGTATACCAAAGCTACGAAAATGCTACGACATCGCTACCACCACGCTAAGCCAACGCTATGAAAATTCTACGACATCGCTGCGGGCACGCTAAACTAACACTTAGAAATTGCTACGGAGAAGCTAAGCTGGCGCAACGAAAATGCTATGATATCGCTACGGACACGCTAAGCTCACGCTACGAAAATGTTTTAACATCGCTATGGATGTGCTAAACTAACGTTACGAATATACTGCGAAATTGTTACGGACAAGGTAAGCTAACGCAAAGAAAATGTTACGACATCGCTAGGACAGCAGCGCTTCGCCAAGGATCTCCAACGCCACGAAAACGCTACGGTAACGCTACACCATCACTACGAAAATGCTACGACATTGCTACAACAATGCTACTCCAACGTTTCGTTAACGCTAGGCAATTTAAACCAATTTTGTAATAAATAATTTTTGTATAAAACATGATAACAGTAGCAAATGTCAGACATTTCATGAAATTAAATCTGTATACTTTTAAAATTACTTTATTCGTTGATGGTGACAATATTCAAAACATGCCTAAACAAAAAGTCATATTAGAAAATCAGTATTTAACTTGTAAGAAATAAGTAAGTTTTTATCATAGGTACAGAGAGGAGGCTCGTGTCCCGGCAGTGGGAACAGTATAGGCTGATTATGTATAGGTCTAGGCAGGCATAGGTTAATATTTGTTTATAGTTCATTAAAACGGTACAATACCAATTACATTAATTAACACGGAGACAAGTCTAGCCTTTTCCCACCTATGTTGGGGACGGCTTCCAGTCTAACCGAATGCAGCTGAATACCAATATTTTACATGGATGAAAGACAAAATCATTTCAATAAGCAGATAAGCTTTATTTAATTCTTAAAAATCGTCAAAACATATTATCGATATTTTCCCGCCACATCCCTGTCTCCGCCTCGCACCGTTCGTTAACTGGGCAAGTTTTCCAATAGATGGCGGCACCTGCGCCATGTTTATTGTGTGCCGGATTACGATTCATTAACAACGACTAATTCCTTGTGGCGTGGCGGTCATGGCGCTGTGGTGGTGAGGTGCTGAGCGAGGCCGCACACTTTGAGGGTTGGAATGGTTTGAAGTCGTTTTATTAGAACCGTCAGTGAAGTTGGTAGGTATTGTAGGATTAGAATGGGACAGGTGGACAGAAATTAACAGTACCAGCTATGAGCTGAAGTTGTTTTTGACGAAAACCTTCGCCTTCAGTATCTACTTAAATCAGTGCTCAATGAATAGACTTAAGAATTTATTTACTGTGTCGACGAAATATAAAGAAAAATAAAAATAAAAAGTCGGTTAAAAAAATCAATAATAAAATAATCACTTATCACTTCTCCGTCGTATATAGACGGATTTGCAAAATTATTTTTTTAATTGATAAGGCTTGCCTCAAAAGTGGTTCCATATAAATTTGATTATTTTTGCTTGGGGAGTTTTTGGGTTAGCTTCGATACCTAATGGGATTTCTATCAACTTAGTTTATATTGATGATGTTTTAATAACTTCCTGTCATCAGTGACAAAAATAAAGTGTGATATATCAGTCATAGCAAGTAGTGTTAAATGAACTTTAAATGAATTTGTGTGGGGTAGGTACAACTAAAAAGTTAAAAAATAAAACTTTTCACAAAAAAAAAAAATAACCAGATTCCAAAAAAAAAACACTACAAAGTGAAAAATAACTTTAATTTCGGAAGACGGTGTCAAAAAACGAAAATGCGGAACCAACGACACCGATTGATGCTAGTTGCCCATTCAAAAGCTTAGTAGGTACCTATGGAGAAGAACGGGCAAGAAACTCCACGGACACTCTTTTAAATCAAAATATTGCTAGGTAGATTCGTCAACTCTTGAAATGATACGTGTAGGAATGATGCAGAACGTTAAAAGCGTCCGTAATAAAAAAGTAAAAACAAAAATTAAATTAAAATAAGCCGTGGCAGCTGAGAGATGACCAGTCCCTACTGGCGGCGCCCGTTCACGAACATGAGTCATGACGTATGGATCAACACCATTTAGCTCAGCCATTTCGAAGGGAGCGCCACCACCAGCGAGACATTTGAGTGAGCGTGACACTCAGCCGCCAGGGCACATTCAAGTCTATGAAAGACTTACCCAGTAAATGGTAGCTTTATAGTAGGTGCACAGAACGAAGACAAGTGAAATTGTCTACATATTACCTAATGTAGACAATTTCCTTAAATATTGTGACTATAAAAGCGTGATACTTAATTTTTATAAAAGCTGGATGTTAATATAATATTTTTTTTAAAGCCGGGTTGGGTATTTCTGTCGGAAAGCGTATTTATTATGAAACTCAAGTACAGTTGCGCAGGACACCGGTGCAGTGATGAAAGGTGGAGTAAGGCTGTGACAGAGTGGCGTCCAAGGACTGGAAGACGAGATGTCGGTCCTCCGGCGGGGAGGTGGGCAGGCGACATTGTTGCCATCGCGGGCAAAACCTGGATGAGGCTGGCACAGGAGCGTGGGGATTGGCACAAGGAAAGATGCCCAGCAGTGGGGGAAGTCACTCAGGATAGGTGTGTATGTAATTATTACAGGGAATCATGATGACTTAACACTAGGAAATCATTCTGTGGATTGGCGCATACTAACCAAGTACTTGAGTACCTCGTAATGTGTGCTTAACACGTTAGCTGCGGCATCAATTTTTGCAAACTTTCCGTTCCTGCGGCACGAGGTATTATCGGCCCGCACCGTGACCAGACGATAGGGCGACACGCGGTCTATTAGACCCCACCTCCTTTAACAGACTAAAATCCGTTTTCTGGCGCGAAATCAAAGAAAATGAAAAATTTTGGTCCTTATCGATATAGACAGTGAATTGATGAACCCTAATCTACCGTCGCCCCGGGATCTGATAGCTAGTTTAGGAATTATTGGCAAAACAAAATATGGGATCTTATACACCTCGTAACGCACTGAAATAGGGTAAATTTTCGCTAAGATTAGTGATGGGTAAAATAAAATCGACGCAACGACGTTTATCTATTTTTGTGTGAAAATCTTAATGCGATTCACAGAATAGAAAAAAAAAGAAAACCAGAAGTAGAAAACAAACTATCCTATTTATTCTGCCTCTGGCTTTAAAAATACACTTATTAGAACTTGAATTAACATAAAAAAATCAGTAACAATATACTTTTTTATAAAAAAATCGCAATATATATATTTTGTACTTATGAGTGTTTTTCATTGAAACAGGGTAGACAATAAGATTTTTTGCACTGAGAGCACTGAGTCAAAATCTTTTTGGATTTTTTGTCAGCTTCACGAGATGGTAAAAATGTGCGTAGTTTCTGGTAACAACCAACACATCTTCTTCTTTTTTCACCCTTTTCGAGCCAATGATGTTCGGCGATGTAAAAGGACGTGCTCTCCGATCGACGTGATGCACAACACTAGTCACGAGAAGCTCGCGTTGGGTGCGGTACGAGGTCCGGGGGGATATGGGACGTTTTAGCCTCGTTTCGCACTGCATTAAAATTATATGAATTCAGTGCGGTACGAGGCCTAAGACATCCGGTACCAAGGTAGGTATACCACCGAGTCCAGGACCATTAGCACGTCTCAAATATATATTTATCTCTTTTCTATACTGGACCAAACCAATACTATGCCCTTCGCACGACAGAGATGTTCACGTTTTTCCTTGCCGCACTACAAGGAAGTTGCATGAGGGGTGATTTAGGCCTCGTTTCGCACTTAACGTGTTAAAACAATAATTTAGGAGCATTTGATTATGTGGTGAAAACTGCGAGAGAAGACCCAAAATGGTATTATTTTGAAAAATAATATTTTAGTCAAAGATATGTTGTATATACACAAATATTATTTGGTAACATATGTGTATACTCAATTTGAAATAGAAGGTATTAATTAGTAACTAGCAAAACGTTAAAATCAGTTATGTTATCAGTCATCCGACACTAAGGTGTGGCTACCTGGCGAATGCGCAGCTCGCTCGCCGCTTGCGAACTGCGCGCGTGCATTTCATGTTCGTACGCAGCGTCCGCGCGCCGCTCGCACGCAATCTACGCGCCGTACTCGAGTAGCGCAGGGGGTGCGCGCGTGGCGCCCGTAGTGCACCGTCCGTATGGTCCGACATCTTCGGAAGCAACTTCACAACTGAGGCTCATAGTTCAAACGCGAAAGTAGCTCTGCGCACGAGCTGCGTGCGCGCTGCTCGCGCGCCACTCTCGAGCCTTGCCGGAGTTACACTAGAGCGGCGCACCAAACGTAGGCTGTAAACGCACGCGAGCAACACGCGCGCAGTTCGCAAGCGGCGCGCGAGCACAGCGCATTCGCCAGGTCCGGACACACCTTTAGTAGTCAACATGTGAATAAAGTAACAGCGATCAGCAAACTGATGTTTTAAATGCTGTCCAATTTCCGATTCGTCTTTCAAGAATGGTGCATGGCTACACGTACACTTGCAGGGGTCAACTTAGCCCACTCATATCAAACTAAAAGCAATATTAATCTATTCAAAATTAAATTCCAGCTCAACAACTACGAAAACGACTTGAAAATAATTGAATATCATTGAAACATAATTCAATTATCCATTTCATTAATCTGTTTACAAAACTGTGCGTAAATGGTGCGTTATAATTACATTGAACGACAATAGATATATCCTCTAACTTTTAACACGCGAGGGTTGCGGATCCCTAAATAATGGTATTATACAGAACCCGGGGGTTCGGCTGATTTAAATTGAGTTTGTTTAGTGTTTGCTGCGATTGATTCTACTTCGTTTTGGGAGATTAAATATTAAATGGAGGGTATTTGAGGGGTAGTTGAGGGGTAGTCGGTTGGAAATCATTTTGAAAGTATTTATTAGATGCACCAAAAGGTTGGAAGTGTCGATTATATTTTTTAATAAGTCTTTGAATTATAAATGAGATTAGGTATGGAGGCCTGTATTGTTTAGTTGTGCTTCAGTAAATTCAGTAATCTTTAGGTCAATCTTTTTAGGGCTTCGTAGTCAACAAGGAACCCTTATAGTTTCGCAATGTCCGTCTGTCCGTCCGTCCGTCCACAACTTATCTCAGAGACTCAGTACTAGAAAGGTATAATTTGGCATGGATATACACTCGTATACATTAATCACACAGACAAAGTGGTAAAATAAAATCATGAAAAAAATTTTTTTAGGGTATCTCCTCTACACGTAAAGTGGGGATGTTTTTTTTCTTGTCTACCCCATGGTGTGAGGTATCGTTTTATGGAATAATATTACCGGTTTGTGAATACAATTTTTCTATTCAGGGATCATTCTATGTAATATTAAGCTTTAAAGTGCTAATTAAAATAAAATTAAAAATATAAAATAAAATTATTGTTAGAGCCAAGTGCCCCTGCCAGTTAAATGGTGGTTTTTGGATATGTGAAAGTATTATATATACCTAATGAAGTTAAAAGGAAAACTATCACAGCTAAGTAGGCTTTACAAGTTTACGAGTAATAATCGACCAACTTACATTTGCAGTTGCAATGCATGGGAGAACATGATTATCAACTACTATGTTAAGTTTGTTCTTGGGATAAATTAATTCCAATTACCTACGGAATTCTTCATTGTGCGTGGTCCGACGCGCATTTGGCCGGTTTTTATAAATCGAGTAAGTTAATTTTTGAGAAAAGCTTTTAATATATACTTGTCTTATACTCTTAGGTATATGTATATGTGTGTATGATTATCGTGCCATCTGCAAATTAGTTGACACCTGTATACATTTCTTCTAACAAACCAAAACCGCTACTAACTACTAACTGCTAAAGTAGTGTGTATAGTAGTGTTTCAGCGTAAAAGATTCAAAAAACCGTACAGAAAGTATTGCGTTACGCGCCAACTCCACAACAAGGGTAAGCCAGGCCGGCTCCTTGGGGCAGCGCTCGTAAGGGTGGCTGTGCTCACTGCGGCACATGTGCTGGGTATTACTTGCGAATAACTAAAAATATCATTTTAACATATTTAACTTGTATCTGTGGCGCGTGTGATGCTTGTGGTTCAATTGACATTCACTATCTAATTTTTGATTAAATTAACTTTTATCTGAGCAACTTTTTCTCAGTCAGTTAGTTCTTTTACTTTAAAACCCATTTTATGAGGTACCTTATTTTATTAAAGGTCTAGTTCGACCACGGAAATACGACACGCCTGTTAGTCTAGTAGTCAGTGGCCCTGACTGCTATGCGCAAGGTCGTGGGTTCGATTCCCACCCAGGACAAATGTTTGTGTGATGAGCATGATCATTTTTTCTGTGTCTGGGTGTAATTTTTCTATAATATTATGTATGTTTTAGAAATATATATGTATGTTTATCAGTTCTCTAGTACTCATAGCACAAGCTCTGCTTAGTTTGGGACTAGATGGCGTTCTGTGAAAAAAAAATTAGAGCAGTAAGTTTTCTTATAAGTTAGACAAGAATCTGCTTATTTCATAATATTTTACCTATGTAATAATCAGTAGAAAAATACAAAATAGTTATACTGCAGCATACTAAAGTAGGTACGCCTTTGTTCAAAATGACATGACAAAACATTTCTCTTACATATACAATAAACTACACCTGTGCATAAAATACTTTATATGGACGTAAACTCCTGAAAGTTTTGCGGAGCATCGTCACGTCCGGCCTCGATCGCGGCCAAACATCGTCTGAGCGCAACAAAAACACGTGGGGTACTCCACACGACGGGGCGGGGCTTACGTAGGCAACCAACCAATGAAGGTGCAGGATTTATCCCCTTTCTCGCTCACACGGGTGGTTGTCTCCCTCCAATTCGTAGATTACCGTAGTCGATTCTTCATACTGAAGTATGATGTTTTTATTATCATTTTAAAGTTGGCAAATATGGTGGAGTCCGCAGTTTGTGTTTAAATGTTGCCAAATTGTATGTAAGTATGTTTGTGTTACGTTAAGAGCTTCTTATGAGATAAACTTTTATTAAATGCTTTTCTTTTATAGAGAATGGCATTTTTATCTGGTTTTTGTACCATATGCTTTTGTAAGCTGAATATGAATTTTTTCATCGGTTTTCTTTTAAAAAAGTTTTTGTGACTAAATTAAAATTCAAGTCCAGACATTAGTTTTTAATTATGAACCATGTTGCAAATAACTTCCAGTTTTCATTGACGACTTATTTTTCTAATAAAACATTGCAAAACATAATTAATTTGAATTATAATTTATAACTTTACCCACATTACATTCAGCAGAATCTAGTTTGTGCACTACAATGTTGAAAATTTGATAGAGTTGTAAATATAAATTGATAACGACAGTTATGACATCAATCTTCGTCTATTAAATACGCTATAAATCAAGAGGATAAGTACTTTCATCAAAATAGCGACCAAGTAGACTGAGTGCAACTAGTTTTTATATGAACAATATATTAACAGAGATTATTACTTAACGAGTTTTGTAATTTACAGCTACCTATAGATTTGTGTCTGGCAATTTGTGTAACATTTTTTCTTTTTTAACTTCATCTTTTGCGATCAAACACTGTTTTTGATTTCATCAGTAGCTAAGCGGTGGGTACCTACTACATATAATAAGATCCATATGCTTATGGAAGATCTATATGGATCTGTCGACACCATCAAGACATTTCACGAATAGAGCATTCGATACTAAGTATTTATTCATTCATTATTTTGTTTACAATCGACAGCATTGCTGAAATATGAAGAGTCAATAACATTCAAGGCATGTTGAATATAATATAATGTGGATTTCACTGCATATGATTATAGAACATATTTTATTAACGTCTCCATCTCTCTAACAATCTAAAATAAAACTTCATTCATCCACAAGATGTAAGGAAATATCACGTTATTGTAAAAAACGTTTATACTACCAACTTCCTACTCATTAACATAAAATCTAATTAGAGAAACATATCAACCAATTGATGACATGAAAATTAACCTTAATCTAAATTGAACATTAGTAACGGTGCTATAAATAATACGTATAATAAATATGGGACCATTTTATATTTCAAGTCAATAAATACCTTTATTCTAACAAAACACACTCTACTTTTAACTCTAACTGTCACAAGATAGGGTATAATTTAGTCTGTAGTGGTGATGTATGAGGTGTGTAATAGGCAGATGATAAAAGGCCGACAAAGCAAAGGTGTCGGCTAATTGACGCGGTGAGAAGGAAACCAGGACGCGAGGGGAGGGTGTGGTCGCAGTGGTAGCGGGCAGCGTGGCGACGAGCGGAGCGAGTTATGGACGGATGAAGATTAGCTTCAATTAGAGAATTGGTGAAGATCTGTAGTTAGATTGTGTTGAGTTTGACCAAGAAAATTAAAATCTAGAACCTTATTCACTGAGGACATGAGCAGTAATCTCTTATAATTTTTCTATGAAGTTAACAAATTTAAAGTTAACCAGACGTATCATCAGAATTGCTAAGCTTTTGTAAGTCGAGCATTTGTGAAATTAGCTACAGGCATTCTTAGAAAATTCAGAAGCATTCAGTAGTCGGTATACAGGCACTCCGGACAGTAAGCCAACTAAAACGGTGGCTTACTATCCCGAGTGTCTTTTAGGGAGACAAAAATGAGGTGTTTATTCCTGCCTGATTCAGCGTGGACTGAACATCTAAAATATAAAGGATTGATTACTTAGAATTGTTTTATCTAAAGCTCCCAGCAAGAATTGCTTACCCGCTCTCAGTGGTGCCTTGCCTCAATTCCTGTGTTATATTACATCCGGTGTGTACAATACCGGCCGGTTCCCCGCGGTCCATCCTCGGCCATTGTGTGAGGAGCGGGACCCGGTCCGAGGTCCATTGTGTGGCCAGCAGTTGAAGATATTTATCTCATGTTGTGACGGTCAGCTTGATGTGTTGTTATTTCATATGAGGATTAAGATGGGGGCTTGTTGTGATTAAGGCGATTAATAGCGATGGTAAGTCAGTCGGTTTGTTCTTTTAAACTGCCTGAAAATGTGGTTGGCGCTCAAATCAAATCAAACGTTTACTAATCTTAGCAAGTTCAATCAATCAAGTTAGCGGCAACGATGACGTAGGTACTGTTTCAGATTAGCTGGCCAGGGCAGCCAGGGCCATTTAAAAAGGCTAATTATGTATTAGATAGGTTAATTTAAATCTGAATGCTCGCCATCTTTAAAATAGATAGAACACTTGGTGTGTTCAAAGTAAATTTATTTAAGAATCATACCTACTGAAAAGCACTAATTTTTTAATGCTTCTCATAAATTTTGATTTCGAATTCAAGTGATTCAAACAATAAGAAAATAACAGACGGTACAATAAATAGGCTGATTAAAATCTACAAAAATATCATTCAGAAAATAGCAGCTCCTAATATTATATTAATCAATATACGAAACACATCCTGCGCCTGACAATGAGTTGGTCGGTGTAACCAAACCCGATTCATTTCCACCAGACAGGATGCGCAGGCGATTCCGTTTATAAATAGTTTAAAAACCGTTTATTGTTCCGCCATCTTTTATTGGGGGTCGCCATTATTAGGGGATTTAAAAAACGAATTATAAACGTCAAAGTGTGGCTTTTTGATGAGAATTTGATTGTGTGTGTGTTATTTTATTGTTGGTGATATGATCGGTTATTTTAAAAAGTAATTGTAGATAATTTTATTTTTCGTGGATTATATTTTGCAGTTTTTTTTGTTTGTTCTATTATTTTGGGATTGTAAAGAATTATATACGTATGTAAGTACTTACGCCAGTATGGCATTAGAACGTTGCTAAAAAGATATTAAAATATTTTTGGAAATAAATTATTGTTGAAGGAATTTTGCTGTAAAATAAGTACGTTAAATTAAAATATTTTAATGGAGATCCTACTTGAAAGTATTTGGATAAGCCAGGAAAACATTTTCGACGTCTACAAAACTGTTATATTTAAGTGCATTTCAATTTTACATCACCCAAGTACTTACTTAGGTATTACAAACTTTATATGAATAATATAAGATTATCTATTTATTATTCTTCCATAATGAGTTTCCGTTTCCTATACTTATTTTATGTTTATAAATCTAATTTTCCAGAAAAAAAAAATACTACAGCAATTTCTTAACTCCATTCAAATAGCTATCTCGAGTGTATAATAACGGAGACGACAAGCAATTCATCAAGTTTAATATCTGCAAACTACGGTGAGCGACAGTGTGGGTACGGCACCCTCCGCAGATGTCTCTAATTCTATGGGTGTTTTATTTCTTAACAAATCGAGTGCCGTGTCAATTAATATTATATTTGTCACATAAATTACCGGAGATCCTTCCGCTATTATCCGAACGCGTAAACTCTGCCATTCCGGCTTATTATTCGTGGCACAATAGTTTTTAGCGGGTGCGGGGCGGAGGGGGGGAGGGGGGGCGGCCCGCAAAAACTGCACCCGACTTAATTATAAAGAGACAAGAAGCGCCATTAAATAGCGATTCGTTAAATCTACGCTCTCGTGTTAACACCACACGTGCTCTCTCCCGCTCTAACGTATGCGGAACAGAGCGGGACGCACGTAGGTTCGGGGCGACAGCTTGGTTTAGGGGCGGCGTCCACGATATAAGGTTTAGATTGACTGGGCGGCGTTCTCTATTCAAGTTTTTTTCTGTTTGCGAGCAAAAGCGTCGGTGAGAGCTTTTCATTTGGTGTCGGGTCGCGCTCGCGGGTGGACGGGTGCTCTGAGAGTGCAATGACGGAGTGACGTCCAGCGGACTCTGTGGTGTATAGTATATGCAGTGAACTGTCTAAGATGTCTGAGCTGCGTGGTTCGCCGCCCTTGTCTCGTGGTTTGGAGAATGGTTTCGGGGCTCCCCTGGCGGCGTTGAGTTCTCTGGCGGAGGCACCTCCTCCTGCTCCGAACCCTCACGGGATCGACCACATTCTGTCGCGTCCGACGGTGGGCGCCAGCGTGGGCGCTGGTCTGCTGGCGCCGAGGCTGTCGCTGGCGGCGGCGGCGGCCGGCATGGCCCACTACCTCCAGCACAAGCCGCTGTACTGGCCAGGCTTCCAGGGACTGGTGTCCAACCCCATGGCGTGGAGGGAGCGGTTACAGTCAAGTGAGTACTCATTCCTTTTGTCATTCTCATTCTTTATCTTAGATCTTTAAGTTATTGTTTATTGTGATATCGAAGACTATCCTCGTTTATATGTAGGTATACATACCTAGGGGTAATTTATATCCATCCTAAGTAGTCAGAAATAGCTGATTGAGATAACTTCGCCCATTGTATCTCCCTTTTTGTAAAATCATTTTTTAACTGTTCCATGTTTGATGGGCAATGTCGAGTAATCTATCTTTTGCCGCATACGATGTGAGATGACCTGGTAGGAAGAAGAATATTCGTTAGTTAAATAGTTAGCTACCTTGTTTTATTGAGAGAAAGTTTTATTGAGACATTAATTAATAATTTATTGAGTAGTTTTGTATAGGTGATTACGTGGACAATCTACAGGTGGACAATGAAATTCAGCTCTGTGACATAGATCTGTAACAGATGAATCATTCTAAAAACAGCTTGTTTAATATTAATGAGCTTTTTATATTAGGTATACATCCATTAATCAGAATTTTACATTACTATATTAATTGGATGGGTCATTAGAGTGTTCTCTTTTATGCGAATAACACGAATAGTCAATAGACGTATAAAAGACATCAACGCGTCACGATGATAATCTTATGTAACTAAATGAGTTTTTAATGTGGTTTTTATACCTACTTACTAATTAGTTTAGATAGTCGCCAAATAACAATGAATAAATTAAAAATTACAAACGTGTTTTTACCATTTTGATGTTAATTATGACTCTGAAAAGTTATATTGGCGATTCACTTTTAATTTTTTAAATGGATTACCTAATATTATTTTATTATCTTCAAATATAGTTTAAAGATATACTTGATTGGAAAGCTTTAACTTAAGGTCATAATTACCACGCATGGTAAGCATGCGTGGTAATTATGATTTTTTATCGCTCTTTTTGGGTATTTGATTTATTTTACATACTGAAAGTACCTGTAGAATAGTTTCTTATAAAACTGTCACGTAACAGAGTGTGTACTAAAGTTCATTACTCTTGTAATTTTACATAAATAATAACAGCCTATTAGCATCTCAATGCGGGGTGAAGGCTGCTTCTCGTACAGAAAAAGCGCGAGCAATTGTCATGCTTAGGTACTCCAGACGGCTGCTTGCGCGTGGCGATTTCAGACGTTCTACTTAATCAAGTTCATCTAACTGAAGATAGCTGTGCCGCTGGGCAGTTTGTTGGGCCACCTTTTCTCCCAACGGGCGTGTCATCGGACTGTTTTAGTTAATTTTAATGTTCAAAAAGCGTTGATTCTCAACCTAGTATAAATAAATGACTTGAATAATGATTTTAACTGCAGTCCAGGTTTTACATAATCTAAAATATTTAACAAACCAAGCGTCACAAAGCACATAACTACTCTTAACAAGCCCACAATATAAGCCACACAAATCTCAGCTTGTATCAATCTTACCCACAAACCGGAACTACGTCACTACACAGCCTCCTTCCTTGTTCCGGTGGCCGTCGGCCGTGTTCCGTCGGCCCTTAGCGGCGGGTTATAGCCCTAGGGCCGTTTGTGGCCGTTTGGCTGGCATTACGGCTTTGTTCACGTACGGGTTGCTGTAGAGTGGAAATTTGGTTTACGTACTTGGTTATTGTTGAAGATAGAATTGTGGTTGAATGGATTTGATTTTTGGTGTAAAACATTATCGCCGGTAGTATCAGGTGTTGATGTTGGGAGGGGATTCAGTTCTTCTTGGGGAACTTTTCTTGCGTTTACCTATTTTTTGGTGTGCATCAATAGAGCCCATTATATCTCCTTATTAATACACGCTGAGTAAAGTTACAACCAGTATTAACTTCAGATTAACATACATTTTTTGATATTTAAATTTGGCATAACTATAGGTACTCCGCGTTTATTAATGGAGCTGGTAAGGTATTGGTGTTGACTATGGCATATGATTGGATGTGGATGTATTTGGAAAATACGTGGTTTTAATTTCATTAACTAATTCAACATATTATCAATAAAATGAAAAATATTAGTGAGTGATACTTTTTAAGCAGTGAATAATAGAAACGGAATCTGGAAAAAGAAAATACATGTATTTATCGATGAAATAAGAGTTTTGCTGCACCTACGGGAATTGAGAAAACTTGTAGATATGGCCCGTCGCTTATCCTATCCCTCAGAAATATGGAGGAAATGACGCAAAGACATCAACCAATTAATGACTTGACTAATAAAAAAGAAGAAGAACATTTTGTGTCATAGGTACAATATAAAAAAATCCAAATAAAAAAAACTTAAGGTTCTGCAGAAGAACCGACATTTATCGATCGAAAACTAATAAATATTCAGACATGTCATTTGTTCTTGGAATTAATAAATTCGACCACAGAGCAATCGATTGATTTGTAGCTAATACCTACTTACAAATGTAGGTATTTGTAATCGTGATACATTGCCTGTTGTTCACTCAAGAATTTTATGAAGTCTCTTTTAATCCGGTAATGGATGCGTCATTTTTATTTTCTGATGATGTTGTTTAAGCGTTGATTATTTCTTGGGAATATACCTAAAGGGCAAGGGACAGTACTGATTTGCGTAATGCCTACATATGTGGTCTTATTGTCGTTTCGATAGCATCGGATTATGCAATTAACAAATTTGAAGACTACCTATAAATATACTTTATAACACATTTGCTCGTAAAAGGTCTCTTATTGCACCAATTACAATATCGTAATGTATCTCATTACGTACTTGTGCGTAATTGTAATGTAAAGCGCACGGCTTATCAAGATGCTCCGTCTAAAACGAACGGTACTTTTTTAAATCTTAGTAAAGAGTTTTTATGTCAGAAAAGTGGTCAACATTTTATGAATAAAATGAACTTTGGGAGATAAAATATAATAAATAAACATTTAATTCTTTAATTTAATTAATTTTTAAAATTAGTTACAACCATTTATCTGTAACAAAAACACAAAAGTATTAATTTACTTTGTTAGTAATACTGGCTGTTTTTTGTGCCTTTGCCATAAACAAAAGACGCTGTCACCTACTTTCACTCAAGCGAGTGAGAGAGAAGCTGGTGAAATTGCAACTAATAATAAGAGTAATAGCTTGACAACATTAAAAATGCCAACTGGCAACGTAATAATTACTTTTACAAATTGTTCGAATTTTAAATACTGTTTTAACAAGTAATTAAAGATTTATTCGTTTAAGAAAATCCAAGTTTTATTTATTTCCTCACAATTGTGTTATAAAACGTCGTATGACATACGTGCGGTTTGATAATTACAGCCTCTGCTTTCTTATAGCCCTCGCCTACGGCTCGGGCTAGCAATATCGCCTCAGCTGTAATTTTCAACTTACCGCACTTATATCATAATGTACTATAAAATATTAGTTACATTGTAAGTACGAATAATATCTCTTAGGATTAAATTGTATTTTGCTGAAACGCATTTTAAATAACAAAAATACCTAGTTAAAACCAAACACAAGTCATGTTAAACTAATGTAAGGTTTAAAAATGTTATCACCGACCCTATGGAACGGCTATTTATTCGCTTATCGCCTATTCGTTTAGGTTAAAAAAAGTAAGATGACACATCAATTAAAGCAATCGCTACCTATTCTTATAATAATAGACGAGATTCTCGTCGTCGGCAAACTATTCTTTCAACTGTCGACTTAAATTGGATTATTTTACAAATTACCAATTTACAAGCTTTTTAGAGTTGTGAATAGAAATAGTTATGAATATTAATTCGCGAAAAGTGACAATTTGTCAAACGAATCCACAATATAATGTGTCAATAAATGAGATCACTTTCAAATAACACAAGATCCTATGAGTTATGGCAGGTAATTGGCTATAGTCGGTGTTTATTGATGAAGTTGTGAATATTTTTACAAAAGTATTATAACTGGATAGATACAAAGAATGCTCTTTATTATGTAAACCATAAAAATAACTGAAAAAAATATTTAAATTTTACAAGGAGTGACACGATGGGCGGTGTTATCGCTAAGAGCGATCTTTTAAAGACAACCTTTGGATAGATTAAGGGAGAAGGAGTGACAATACTGAAGGTAGGAGTGGATTGGCGTACCATTGATATATATACAATAAATACATACCTAAAACATATTATACTTATCTATAAAAATATACCATAATAATCATGAAACAAGTGCAAGTGACTACTTTGTTATGTGACGAAGAAGTAGGCCCGAAAGCGTTTAAAAGAGAACGCGTGTCGTTAAAGAAAGGTATTGTGTATTATTGTTGAAATGACTACACTTTTTTATGGAAATGGTAAATAACATCGCTTTGTTTTTATCGTGAAATAACGGAATTTGTTATGTGTTTATATTGAAATAACGAAAGAGTGATAACCGTTAATTTTCTAATGTAATGTAATAAATGGAGTAAAGAGTGTTATTGAACCCGAAATAAATCTATTTTAGTCCCGATCATTGCGTTTACCTGCTAACTTGACCAAACAATACAGCGCGTGACAAAACAATTGATGTTTGTGATCCAAATATGTCTTTAACTCAATAACATTTCATCAATATATTAAACAAGAACAAACTACGGTAGGTAATATTATAAGATAGCAGGTAAAAAAATAAATATATCAACATTTTGATTTAAAAGAGGGTTTATGGAGGTTCTTGTCCGTTCTTCCTCATAGAAACCTACTATTTACGCTTTGTGATGCCTTAACAATTTGAAAGAGCCTGCAAATAGTTAAAAAACATATTTCTGCCTCTATTATCACTAACGCGTGTCTTCTCACAGTGTAAGTATTCAAATACCAATAACGCAACCAACATGAAACAATAAAATGTTACAAATTTAGACATTTTAATTCACATCACGCTACCGTGCCGAGGGTAACAAGTGTTCTTACACGAGAACAGCCTCTTAAATTAATTTGTAACTTGTACTCGAGCGACGACGCCGCCAATCGATATCGTTCCGAGTCAAAAACGATGCGATATGACGCGCTAATCTCGATACTCGAGATAACCGCATGTCGGTTTTTGTTGCAATTGTGTAATGAGTAGTTGTTATAATTATGGTGATATTCATATGATGTAAATATAGGTACGATGAGGTTATGGTGGAATAGTCTTGCCAAGGCTGTGGTAAAATCTAAGATATTACTATAATTTCTTGATGGTTCCCAAAAATGAGTTAAGTGACATCGTATTTGAGATACTTGCTTTAAATAATCACGATAGTGGTCATATCAATTCATAAAATTGACCACATTTCAATATAGATATCCATAGAGTTGGTATTCGTGGAAAAGTACATTCACTGACAAAACTTATCGTCAGAATTTGACACGCTGATTACATTTTCAACACAAACTAATATGTTATTCGCTATAACTCCAATCAATTATATTATTATTGATAAACTCACAAAATTTATCATATCTCATCGTATCAGTTTTATTAAAAACACACAAAATATAATAACATTTGATGTCGCTGCGTCACGGATCGCAACAGATTTTAATAAAAAGCTAAACACGTCGAGTTATAGATAGTCACGGCGAGAGCTTATTAAATGACACACGATAACATAATGCTGCTATCAGTTGATAAGTGATCAGGTAATAATGTGTAAGCTCAAGTATTTGACGTTTGACACAACGCAATTACTTTGTCAATGTAGCCTCGTATCATTAGAGGGTTATAATATTGAGAACGCATAGAGTGCAACCATAAACGGACAATATAATTGAATTGTACGCTAATATTTTTATCTATGACAATATTAGATGTGTCAAAATATTATGTTATTAAAACTGGGTGGAATATTTTGGGGGTGACTGTACTTATTGCTACCGCATTCGACAGCACGATGATTTGATTTTTGGCAAACAACGTACCTTACGCAAGTGCGGCTCACCGTTACCTGTGTTATCTATATTTCATTCTATAATTAAATAATTATTATAACTTATTTTGATATAAAAAATATACAATATCGTGCATCACCACACTGTATTGTGTAAAAGTTGGTTATTTCTCTGAGAGAAATATCAAGTCGACCATGTTTTTTAACTGTATCTTAGCCTTCCAGCGAAACAATAGACTAGACTATGTACTCAATAAAGAATTTAAAATATTAAAAATAAAACATAATACCTAAAGTCCTGACTATGGTGAACCTAATGAATGCTACACAGTGTCATTAGGCAACTTGGTAGCATTACTTATGTGTACGTACGCAATGGCTTGTAATAAGTTGCACAATAATATCCGGCCAATTTAAAGTCAAAACTACGTAAAATTAAAGGGATAACCGATAATGTCCAAAATACAAAATTTAAATCAACTTGCCCGATTACCTATACATACAGAGACAGAAAGCACTACACAAAACATTAAGAGATTATTATTAAAATCCCAAAAACATTGGGGAAATTATTAATTAGTTAGGGCGAGGCGCGTTAGGCTGCGGTCGCACTGGCGCGCACGAATGAAGTGCCACACATTTTTTTAATTACAGTGTGTCCCCACACCCACCTCGGCCCACCCCCGAGGGGCCCAGGGGCCCAGGGGCCGGGGGCCAGCATATGTCGCCCGGAATTAAAATTCACGTTTGTGATGCAACATTCAATTGTGTCCAGTTATTCGATAGTGGGACAGTTAAATGAAGTGTTTTTTGGCAAAAAGTATGTTTTTGTTAGTCGTTGGTCGGTGAAGTATGGTAGTTGGTCACCGGTCACCGGTCGTCTGGTCTCGTCTGGCGCCGCTCGCGAGAACACCGCAAATTGGTTCGTTTTATTAGGTTTTGTTGCAACTGTTTTATGTCCTACTGCGGCCATATTTTATACATGGAAGTTCGTCTGGCAAAAAGATAACACCTGAACTAGGAACTCTAAATTATTATAACAGACTATGGCCACTCCATCTTGTTGTCTGGATAACATTTTTAACACGACATGAACGAAAGCCATGAATCTTGTTTATTTTTTATTGGTATCACAAATGTTATGTCTCAATACTCGTAGGTACATGATAATGACGAGAGGCTGTTTGCTCTGATATCCTCGAATTCATTGTAACATAGCTACCCTCTGGGTCAAAATTTATCAACTTTTAGCAGCTCAACGTTGTATTTGAAAGATATTAACCTAATCTGACATAAGTAATTAAAACCAGCGGTTTTCGACATTCCTATCAATAACTTAGGAAATCGTCGCACATTGTAAAAATGCCTTAACGATTGATTTTACTGAGTTGAATTATAACAACAATTATTTTAAACTGACCTACTGGGCCCAAACATATTATAATGATAACGATTTATAATGTAGATGCAAAGTTGTCGATACGAAAAGAATAAGTGTATCCATCCTAAGAGGTAATCTATATAATTAACCCACAGAAGAGACCTGCAGAATATTTTAGATCGAAACGTTTATCGTACCTACAAACAACCGCTTGTATGTCGTAAAGAACAGAAATAATCGTAACTGTGGTCTCTCAAACTGTATTGTATGCAGTAGGTACTCGGCGCGCCTCTAATGATGTTACATCAAATAACTATTGATTTTGTCTCAGGAACAGTTATACTATAAAGTGGCTTTCTTTAATGGTGTTTTTGACTAGGTATATTGTCTCATTGACTATCAAAGTTTTTCTCCATATTCCTTTTCAGATTTTTGCCAAAACAGAATTGGTTTAGTAAAGTGTCCCCTCTGTCACTCGGATGACAATGTGACAGTGTGGCGATCTGTTTCTCAAGCTCTTGGTCATGTTAGCGCCCGGATACTCTAATTACTGTAGAACAGTACATTCATGGAAATTGTATAACAAAATCATGGCTCAATAATTTCTCCTGAAATAGATGATTGTTTTCATAGCCGTTCCATGGCGGTCATGAAAGGCCCGGCCGGCACAATTACACGTCGGACATAAAGGCACAATCTCTGCCGAACCTCCCCCCCCCCCGCACCGCGCTGGCCTAATGAAATTAAATTAAGAAATAACATAATTCCGCCCGCCGCCCGCTCACCGCTCATTTTCGCGTACACCCCTAGCTATAGGGTTGCTGACGGCGTAATATTTAGAATGATTTAGTAATGGTAAACCTGAGTATTTAAACCGAAACAACCAAAAAAAAACATGTGTGCAGTTCACACGCGAGAGAAGTGAAACCTTCAAAAATATTAACTTCAACATAATGAGATGAATGTAGAATTTCAGGAGTAGGATAATTGTAGGGTTTAATTATAATGATATTGATACCAAGTTTAAAAATGATTTTAGATTTTTTTCTACGATCATCATGACAATATTCTGGATTCGTTTTGGCATACTTAAAAATCACTTTACGAAAATAAAGAAATATTTATGTAAACGATACATGTGTGCAATACACCACGGTTGTTTTGATGCTTTTACCCAAGCTTCGTAATACGCAGGCGCGCACACACGTACTAAGACACGTACAACGCTCGGACGCAAGCGTCGTGCGTAGCACGTACCACCACTATCAGCGTATTAGGTTTCTGCTTGAAGGCGCCCAGAGCAGTACCGACAATCTACGAAGACTTACGAATATTCCCGAACGTATGAAGATGGGAGAGGGTACGGACAGTGCACAAAGAGGAGATCACAAATATGTATAAGAAACACTGTATAATCCCTTCTATCCCATTCTCTCGCACGTTAAATCCTATAGATGTATGTGTTTATCTCTTTTTACTGTCGCTTTTTCGTTTCATTGAGTTTCAAATCACAACGATGTTAAAGAAGTTTTCACTTCAAAAATTAACCTCCTTAGAATTAGATTTGTGTGCTAACGAAAATTCTTTTCGAAATTAATAGTAGACGCCAACTAACATCATCACCAAACACCTGTTTTCCGCAAAAGGATAGGCAAAGGCGTTGCATAAGTTATGTGTGACTTAAAAAATTACTGCTTATTTCAAAATTACACATCAATTACATTGTATGCCTAGTAATTGTATGAGTCTATGTCACTTGACTGATGAATAAATAATAATAATTAATCATTTATAATTGAAAATTTTGTTAGGAATATCAATTAAGTTAAGAAGAATGATTATATTAAAATAACATATCACTCAGTAAAAACCAAAATACCAACTGAAAACTACCACATCTTTTACAATCCCTCTTACCACTAACCATACGTACAGCCCTGCACCTCTCCCGTTGGGGGGAGAGCCCCCCCCCCCCCCCTCCCCACGGGCCTCCATTTTTGTTTTTCACGATGAGATGACGGTTATTACGGGCTGTGTCGATGTATTATGTTGTTTTCTTCAGGATATAATGGACGCCCATAGTTTTACTGTTAGGCAAATTATTGTTTGTGTGCTGGCAGTTCATTGTAGATAATTTTAGACGATGATCACTCTAGTAACGAAATAGATTTGTGTATCATAGACAGGGTTGCTTTTTCTTTCATTAAACACATACTTCAGTACATTTCGAGCACTACGACAACGATACTGTTTTGTTGCGAGTGGCTGCCACCATTGTTTTCGTAGAGCGATCGAGTGTCTCATACGCAATCTTGTATACACTAGGAGTTTTAAGGGAAAGAAATAAATATTATATTTGTTTTTGAATCGTAAAAGTTAGTTTTTTGTTGTAGTTTCATCGATTATCAGTTACTGTTGTTAATAGAGCAAGCTTATAGGTTAAAGCCAGCAACGTTCGAACAAAGCTTGAGCAAGAAACTAAAGTAGTTTTTCAGTTCTGTTGCGGAGGAAAGGTATTATTATGTGCTTTATAATACATCTAATTAAAACCAGACTTTCTAATTATAAATACGAGATAAGTTCGAAAACGAGGCTTGATATTCTACCACAACCTATCGCAGTATATATGTATAGTAAGTTCCACAACATCTCTTCAAAGAGATTCACAAATATGTTGATAAAATGATGAAACTACTACTCCCATTATCAAATTACCATTGATCATAACTCTTTCTACTAACACTATACTCGTAACAATTCCTAAGGCCGTCAATATACTTAGGAGACATTTCATAAGACCATATGTACGCGAAGATAAAACGTCTCTTAATACACCCATATCGTTACATGAGATGGTCGCAGCCCACAAGTTGTCCGGCGTCCGATGTCTGGTGTCCGGCCGGACAAAAAGCGGACAGTTATCAAAGTGATATCAGAGAGGACGGCGGATGGCGGACACAAAAACTGCGCTTATGAGGGGATAACGATCGATGTAAACAGGGATCGTTTTAAAGGATTGTAGCAGTTTGGTACGGTTCTAATTTGATATTTTAGACGTCATTATTATGGCTTTCTAAGTAATACCAAAAGAATAGTTACAATACGGCTTTCATGATATATTTTTAAATTAGCTTCAGAAATTATTCAAGTATAAAATATGTACTGACAGGTTTATTTCCAAATGCATTTTTAACCGCATTTTTTTTTCAAAAGTAGAGTACAAGAAAAATGGAATGGCTTTTATTCTACGGTAAGTTAAAATCGATTACTTCATTTACGCCTAAACGCCATAAACGCCTCAGTGACCACTTCATAATTTCCAAAACCGAGCATATTTCAAACCAATATCGGACACAAAATAAACTTGTTCAACATAATACAATCAACACATATACGATACCCAAAAATATAAAAAGTGAAATAAAACGCGTAGCATTTTAATAATGTGCTACGAAGCTTTGATGCGCCGCTACATATCTCGTAGTGCTACGAACAAATGTCGCGCTACGGCGTAGCGATAAGGGCGGCTACACGCTCTCTGCAAACACTTATCAAAATAGTTTTCGGGGACTTTATTTTGTCGAAAGTTTGTTTTCTTTAGACTGAATCTTCTCGGAACATCTTTTTTAAAATTAAATTCGTTTATGTTCACCATTAAAAGTTATTTTAATAGATGAAACATCGCATATTTTAGGTAGGCATCGTAAAGCAATTTGGCTGTTGATGTGCCATTCCGGGATGGTAAAACTATATTGTGGAACAATGAATACAAAATGAAGGCTGTACTTCCCGAAAGATTAGTTAAGGAGAGCCAGTGATGCTGTTGGATTCTATCTAAATGCGTTATCAATTACGATCTCAAAATAGTTAATATTTTACAAATAATTCTATACACTGTCAACTACAATAATTGCAAAACCTTATCTTAACTTTTATCACCAAAAACAATCACTAAATATCTTTATCAGTCACGATTGTGCGTCAAACCTAACGTTATCTGAACACAGGTGTGTTGCTTGTCGGCGCCACACGGCGACATATCGCGACACATCGCTTTATTACAAGCCATCGCTTGTACGACACGCGTATCGTCTGTCGCTACGTTTATGGCGCTCCTTATGATCACGCGTGCCATGAATAGCAAGCCTTGCGAATAAGGAAGTGATGACGTCGACTTGCCTTTATTGTCATTGTACGCGAAATGGAAGTGTTTTGACTTTTATGGTCGAACATGATTTGAACGATTTTTGGGATTTTTTTGGGCAATCGGAAAATACATATTCATTTTAGTCAAATATATTATGCCATTTCCTCCCAAATATTATCTCGAGAGGATTTTCAATATGTTCAGTGACCATTTGTAGCGGTTATTGAAAGACCTATGAATATGGACGTGGAAGTTTACGCACTAAACGTATATGTTTTAGCTTAAACATTATTCACTCAGTAGATAGTGACAAAAATAACATTAACGTATAATATTTCCGTTATCATTCAGTCACCATCTATTTGTGCTCCATTTAAATAATTCAAAACTGTACAAAAATAGGGCAAGCACTCAAGTTTATATTACCAAACCTATTCAACAAAAATAAACAGCCACCAATTTCAAGTTTGTTTCGTATACAGTTGTTCAGTCGCACCACGGGTCTCAAAAGAGTTATAAAGCCTCCTTCCTGTAGCGAGCTCTCTGTAACCTCTGCGCAATCAAAGCCTGCGGTTTGGTTATAAACAGGGACAACTGAAGAACTCTGTGACAAACATTAAGTGTAAACTACCCTCCAAAGTCCCCGTACAATTAAAACGTTTTGAGAGCACGCTGTATCACCCCCGCGTAGATACAGGGTGCGGTGAACGTGGGGGTGGGGAGGGAGTTATTTGTAGATGATAGAGCACAGATTTTGTGTGTTTGTCTGTTGTTTGAATTAATTTTGTGTGTTGTGTATATTAGGTGTTGAGTATTGTTTTGGGATAAAAAATAAATATGTAGGGGAAACAGTATAGTTATTGGTCATTTAATTTTAGTTATTGGCACTAGTTTTATCTCACTCTAAGTCACGTCATTTCCATTTACTATGCCAATTACTATGAGGAGGCCAACAACTGTATTGTTTCCCCTACTTATCTAAATAATAAAGAAACTAAGAAGGAAGCAGAAAAACTTTTGGTTTGCACGAATTTATGCCTTTTCAGAATTAATAATACACATTTCAGAAAAGGCACATAGTCGCACAAACCGAAAGTTTGAAATAACTGCAATGACAATATTATATGAGACATACTTTATTATGAAAACGAAGACAAACAATATTTTAAAGGAAATTAACACATAAAAATTACAACCTATTTTTTCAATCACTTAAACTAAAGATACTACTGAAGTTTGTGTGAAAAATGGGAAGATTCCCATTTCCCACACAAAGTTCAGTAGTTTCATGCCAAGAACATAACAAAGGACTTACGAACACATACCCACATATACAGCCTACACATTTTCATGGCGCACCACAAAAGGTCTGCCCTAAAGAAGGCTTGATCCGTGCACGTTAACAGGGGCGCTGCAGGGCTCCCCTGGGCGACAGCTCCTCGTTAGCCCTCCAGTTGAGACGCCCTCGCATAGGGCTGTCGGAACACCGACATGGCCTTTTTATGTAGGATCGTAGACCTTTTGTTCTTTTGTGTTTTACGTTGTGTTGACATTTTTGTGCTTTTAAGATTTTTATGTTATTTAGAGTATGACAGAACGTATGAATGTCGTTGTATTTAGTTCAGTTTGGGATTAAGCAGCTCCGTTTGATTGGAATCGATGAGCTGACTTGTCTTCTTGTTTGTCTTTTTGATTTAATTGAAGCAATATTTTTGACGGCACGGTTGGCGCAGTGGTTAAGCAATTGACTGCTGCGCTGCGTGTCGCGGATTCGATTCCCGCACGGAACAAATATTTGCATGACCTACAAGTAGTTGTTCCGGGTCTGGTTGTTTGTGTATGTGAGTTTAAATGTTTGTAAACGCACCCACAATACAGGAGAAATTCCTAGTGTGTGGCAACGTTTTTAAAAAAAATATATATATATTTTGAGCGTACCTTTTAAACTACTGACGAGCGGACGTTTCGGGTGCTTCATTTTAATCATGTTTATGACTAAAATTAAGTACCTGAAACGATTATTGTTTCAGATTATAACTATTATAGTTATACATATTTTTCATAGCAATGTTGTCCTTAAATATTGTTTTTTATTTTTACCGAATTGTCTTACATACATACTACACGAAATATTAACACTAACACAACATTCGTCACTTCAGACATACTCAGCCACTGAAAGCCTTCGCAGCACAGCCCTAGTGGGTGGTCCCAGTGCGAAGGGGTTGCGGTCACCCCCCTCCCTGCCTGCCCCCCACAGGCACGGATTTGTACGTAATTGTGTATTTCATATAATTGTTTCACATCGCTTCACAACTCGTGAAGGAAGATGGTTCTGTTCACTCTTCTTGTTTATAATAATATGTAAATGTAAGGTGGGTTGTAGAGGGTGAATCTGTTTGAGTTGGTTTTGATAAGGTATGTTGATGATTTTGGATTTCACTTTTGACTAAAATTTAAAATCACTATGGGTTTTTGTGGCAAGAGGAATATTTAGAAAGTTCATAGAGTCTAAATGAAAATGCTGTCGTGAAGATTTTTCACTGGTTTTTCACCTGGTACTGGTTGACTGGCCTACACTTTACTACCATACCTGTTAACACTGTAATTTGAAAACATTGTAAAAGCCCATTATTTTTAAAAGAGTAACCGTGGAGTTTCTTGTCGGCTCTTCTCCACAGGAAGCGACCAATTGGAACCATGCACCTAGCTTCTAACATTCCATAAGTGTTCATTAATGTTTATGTGAAATAAAATATTTTGATTTTGATGGCAAGGATTGGTAGAATGTGCGCTTTTGTAAGTGGGAGTAGGGGTTTGTTAGTACAAGTGAGTGTCATTGTGTAAATACACCTACTGATATTAAAATGCTACCTTTCCTACTCGTAAAAGACAATGAGCATGTAGTCGTAGTTTCACCATAGGAACTACGTATTATTTCAAAATGTATACATCACAGAAAATGACTTAACTTCTACGTAGCCATTTTCTGGCAACACACTAGTGATATCGAAATCAAATATCCGCTACCACATGTCGCCCAAACATTTCAGAATCAAAAATATATCTATTTGAAATTGTGTGCAAGTTATTCAGAAACTCCGGTCAGCGAGCACAATATTAACGAAGCGGTGCATTATGCATGGCGCACAATATGGCGGACAAAAAGTGACGTCACTGATATTGGCGGGAACTTCGCTGCAGTTTGTTCACGAGTTTCATGGTGGAATGAAAATGTGGGATGTTTTATGAAGGTGTAGCGTTTACTTATAGAATAGTAGTTTGTTGTGACTTTGCTTGGTACAATGTTTTTTATAGTTATTATACTAAAAGCCATTTTTCTGTTCTAAACGATTATTAAAAAGATGAATATTAAAAGCTTGTTCGGGAACTGTACTTTTAAAATAATGATCACATTTCCATAATTCTGATCATTATTTTAAAAGTACAGTTCCATAATTAGAGGGGCTTGTGGCTAATTAATAACAGCCGCACGGGTCGATCGATCAGGTTAAGCTACGCTTGCCGCGGTTGGTCCGTGGATGGGTGACCATCTTCACATACCAAGACCCCTCCGTGCCTCGGAAAGCACGTTAAGCCGTTAGTCCCGGCTGTCATTCGTGGATCTTTGACAATCGTTACGGGTCGTCAGTAACCCGAAAGTCTGACAACCAGTCTTACCTAGGGGTGCCTACCGTATTACCCAGTAACTGGGTTGTGGAGGTCAGATAGGCAGTCGCTCCACGTAAAATACTGGTATTCAGCTGCATCCGCTTAGACTGGAAGCCGACCCCAACATAGTTGGGAAAAGGCTAGGCAGATGATGATCAGATTTCCATAATTCATTTGCTTAAGAAAGCTACACTATTACAGAGTGTCATAACAATTATAACGTTTATTTGTGAACTACTAAAAAAACCTTCCGGAAAAGCGACTATCCGTGCTTGTGCTAATATACAATACAATAACACATTTTTGGCTGCAAACGCATTTTCTTTAGTTATTTTTTAAATTCGGTCGTTTTCTTTATCGTCTATATACAATATGTGTCATGAAAGTAAACAATGATTATATGGCAGTTAAATCTCTTTTCACAACGTATCAAGCTATGTGCTAAAACTATGCCGCCGTCATTACCCCCACCCATCCGAAACCCAGCCTCAACAACATGCTGTAACATTAACATAAGTGAATCAATTAACTACAAATACAGCCATTGTACACCAAACACGAAATTAAATAAAGGCTCTACGACTGACCAACTAACACCTGAATTTATACCTTGATCACTTGTAATAAAGTTTATATTCGAATGTGTTAAGTGGAATGTAAGAGACAATTGGTTTTGAACTTTATAAAAGTGACGGTAGGGTTGGTTTTGCTTTGTTTTGATGAGGTTTCCGTCAGCTATTGGGTGTGTAATGTGTTATTTGTCGGCTGTCCATTGTCCTTGTCGGGTGAAAGTGGACTGTTCGTGTATTATTGTAGTACTAATGTTTGGATACAGCGCTTTTAACGAACTTTTCTTTTTGGGAGGATACATGGTGCTTTTCCGGCCTGTTTGATGCTATTTTGGTGTGGGAAACTGGGTGAGCTTTTACATAAGGCATAGCCAACCTAATACTATATATATACCGGTCAGTTTCTTGATTAATTTGATCCTATTTGCATGACCTGGCTCAGATAGGGGAATTCTAACTTTATCTTCATAACATTCATTCACTACTAGTAGGTTTCTAATATCGTAGAGTTTGTCGTATACACTTTATTGTAATGTAGAATAGAATAGAATATTTTTTATTATGTACAGCTTAAATATTACAGATATAAACGTAGACATTTTACATAGGGTGGCACGATGGGCGGTTCAGATATCGATCTTTTAGAGACCACTTTGGATAGATTAAGAGGGAAAGGAGAGATAATCTTGCAGCTAGTCTGTGGTGTGTACAAGCAAGGTACTCGTATTCCATAACCGTATATCATAGACACTGGTGAAATGCATCGGCATCTCTTGTCTCAGGTTTTCCGATGGCCTTAGATATCTATTATATGTGTGTCATGAAGGGACTTGAAACCTTCATGTCTGAAATTTTACTGTATACGTTATCTGTATACGTTATCAAAATCAGAGCGATGTTAATTTGAGTAAAGAGGTTACTTTTAGGAACAAATACATGAAATAATATTGTAAATAATTCAAGACATGCACATACCAAATGATAATAACTCATGTTTGTGGAACAAACGTAACTGTACCTCTGAAGAAATAAAATTAATATTTATATGTTATTACAATATGTCTTGCGGACAGATATAAATAATCTTGTGAGTAAATGTGGAGGTACCTCGCTTTGTTGGTAATAAATACAATATCTTTTGGAAAAAGCTCCACCAAAATACACACGTCTTTCAGTTATAATAAGGCTGCCAAAATCTATATCATCATCATCTGCCTCGTCTTTTCCTAACTACGTTGGGGTCGGTTTCTAGTCTAACCGGATGCAGCTGAATACCAGTATTTTACATGGAGCGACTGCCTATCTGACCTCCACAACCCAGTTACTGGGTAATACGATGATAACCCTTGGTAAGACTGGTTGTCAGACTTTCGGGCTTTTGACTACCCGTAACGACTGTCAAAGATCAACGAATGACAGCCGGGACCAACCGCTTAACGTGCTTTCCGAGAAACGGAGGGGTCTCGGTATGTAAAGATGGTCACCCATCCACAGACCAACCGCGGCAATTGTAGCTTAACCTGATCGATCGACCTGTTCGGCTGTTATTATTTTGGCACGGGCCTCTGACAAAATCTATATGAAAAAATTAAAAAAATCGGTTCGTAGGTCAAGTAACGGCCGTAGGATAAATAATAAATTAAGTAATACGAGAAAAAACCCCTTCCAACCACAAAAAAAAATTGGATCCAAATATATGTTGTAGATTATGATAAGGGTGTTTTTCAGTGAAAATTTCGTTGGTGTGGAATTATTAAAAAAAAATAAAAAATTAACAATTATCTCGAGATTTTTGGAAAAAAAATATCATGATATGTTGTCTCTCTAAGTTATGTACAACATAATATATTATGGGCATTGCTATATTTGGAAGTATTAACGTGATTTTTTTTTTCCAAAAATGTTTTTTCAATTTTCTCGAAAACCAATGCATATTTTGATGTAATATTTTACAGGTAAGTTCCACTCGATAAGACCAACATACACTAAAATTGGCAGTTGAAATTTCCGCTGGGGCCGCTACTCCATGCTTACCCCGCCATGCTCTTTTAGTTATAATCCGAATAGGGAAAGAAAAGTGGAAAAGTTGCCCGAGAAATTGAAAAATTCGCGAAATACTGGAATTTGCTTTTTTCTATGGGATTTGGACTCGACATCGTCTGTTGGGTCAGCTAGTATTAAAACATGTGTCTATGTTTGTGTAAAATTTAACGTAATTAGGTACGTAAGAGGGCCTAGAGAAAGTTACTTTCTATCAGTCATCACGATGATGGAGAAGTCAAAGATGTATTGAACTGATGTAAACTACCGAACAGCTTATGAAAGTCGTTGTAGAAATACGAAACGCTTTGAAAGCGGATTGCCTTGCCACTTGTAAATATAAACAAAAAAAAAAAAACAGGAACAAAATTCAGTTGCTGAATATAGGTAGTTTTTAGTGTAGAGCATGCTTGTGTCCAGCATTGGATTGATTTTCAGCGTTAATAACTTTGACGACTAAGAGTTTTTATAAATAAGTGAAATCCTTTTTCAATAATAAAAATAATACACGCCTATTGTTGTCTCACTGCACGGCAAAGGCCTCTGCTCATACAGAGAAGGCGCGAGCATTGATCTCCATGATTGCTTGAGACGAGTTGGCAATAATATATCTAAAACTAAACATAGTCTAATTATGTCAGAATAACGTTTGTTTTATTCTCTACATCAAACAAGATACGTATTTGTTTTTTTTCCAATAAAATACAACAAACATTGAAACCAGGTTCAATTTTTCCATCGGCCAATAAATTCAATCTCGCCAGACTCATTTTATTCCATTCCCAATAGCGTTCAAAAACTAGAGTGTACATAACAGTACATCAATATAAAGGGCACATAAAGCATAACCTCCCGCCGCACCGCAGTGTCAACATGCAGGATATTCCAGAAGGACCAGGATAGTGGAGAATAATGGGCAACAGACCAAAATGGCGAATCAATATAGCTAAAGTACGTGCCACAGAATTTTGAACTATTTCGTAAGCGACTTGTATGTTTTAAGCCTTTAAATAGTCGTAACGGGAAACTTAAACGCAGTGCGCAAGAGTGGTTTTATCTAAGATGGATATATAGAATCAAGTAATGCTCCCTAATGTCAGTTTCTTCTCTGCGTTTGCCCTGCAGCAGGACAATATGTATAACACCATTTCATGTCGATTGACAATGGCCGCAACCTTTGTCCTTGAGTCAGAAAAAATATTTATTTATTGACATGGTTCATTGACTTAACTCATCCAGCAGTGAACGTCTTTTAACTGAGATAGTAATGATGATTACCTTAGTGGCCACACTTCTTATGTATAGCGGAAAAACATTCATTGCAATTTGGAGCTGAAGTTGCATAGCACCGTAGCAAACATTCGTTTAGAATGAAGCTTCTTCATCATTCTCGCATTGCGTAGCAGTATCATCGCGAATAAAATTGTTTTGATGAAGCGACGCCTGTCGCGTCACCGCCCCTCGGGGACCCACAGGGGAGGGAAGGGAGGATGAGTAGCAAGCGGGGAGAGGGGGGAGACGAGTGGAAAAATGAAATGAAAATAATGATAAAAACGTCGACACGATGTCAAGGGACGGTGGCCCTTCGAATGAGTAGGTAGATTGATTTTTGTTAAGGTTGTTCGTTTTTTTTTTGTTTTTAGGATTGCATGTGTTAGATATAATGTTGAAGGAGTGAGTTTGGTATTTAGCTAGTGTGATGTATAGTGCTTCATTTAGTTCTCACCATGATAATGTGCAGCATTATGTCTATCCAGATGGTCTTTCCTCCTTTCTGGCAGTGTGTCACGTTCCGTTTGCTGGGTTTCGCTTTTGTGATCTCTGATTGATTTTCATAGATAATATAAAGTAAGATAAGATATGTATTTTTTGTAAAACATCAGTACTACAATAGATTTGCATGGTCTTAAAATAACATTCGGGAACAGGATCTATATGTAAGTTTTACCTTTTATGACGCACAAAAATAATAATTGGTCAAGTTAACCATTTGAATTTACACACAACAAACAAAACAATGAAGATTTTTTTTTTAACTGATTTAACCTACTGTCACGCAGTCGGTTAAAACCATAATTTATAAGAAACTTTAAAAGTAATAAAAAAGTGTTACATTGTTGATATTGAAGAAATGTCATAATACGAGTAGTAACTAAGTACGATAATTTCAAAATTCTGTTAGGCTATAATAACATTTGGCTATCAGGTATTTTTTTTAGAAAATCAAATCAAAATCAAAAGTCATTTATTCAAACTAGGCTGAGAATCAGCACTTTTCGAACGTCAACATTACAAAAGACAGTCCCCCAAAACGCCCGCCCTTCACTAGCATCTAGATGTAGTTTAAATAGAGTTGTGGGCATTTGTCTAATGGGTTTAGGGATTTTATTGTAAATAACTGGTGCTAAAGAGAAAATACTTTTACGCATCAGTGGCGTCGTTGATCTTACTACATATAATTTATTGTTATCCCGTCGATTGCAGATTGAAACATCTGATTTTTTAAATAGTTTGGGAGTGGTTTGTACGAAATTAGCCAGCTCAAAAATAAACAAGGAAGAAGATTACACGTCAAGTGGGGATGATTTTTTTTTCTTGCATATTTCATGGTGTGGGGTATCGTTGAATAATTCTTTTAAAAATATTGTAGGTTTGTGGAAACAATTTTTCGATTCAGGGATCCGTTTGTAAAATATTCCGCTTTAAAGCGCTAATTTTTGTTAAGAGTCAAGTGTCCCCCTCCCCTGCCAGCTAAATGGTTGTTTTTGGATATGTGAAAAAGTTCACGGTAGTAGTATATATACCGAAATTAAAAGAAAAACTATCACAGCTGTATAGGTTGTACAAGTTTACGAGTAATAGTCGACCAACTTATTCTGATTCTGATTGATGAATCTGATTTCTTATTCTGAACTTACATTTGCAGTTGCAATGTATGGGAGAACCTGATTTTCAACCACAATGTTAAGTTAGTTCTTGGGATAAATTCATTCCAACTACGGAACCATTCATTGTGCGTGGTCCGACACGCACTTGGCCGGTTTTTAAAGATTGGTCTAACAATAGAAGTTTTTAGATATTTAGGGTATGATCCTGTGCTTATACACAAGCTGATGATATGGCTTAGGTGATCACATATATTAGGTATATGCGACATATTTTACAATTCTAGTAGAGATCCCATCGTATGGTAACACTTGTCGTATTTTTTATCGATCTTAAGTACGTACGTTAATTTTAAGTACGTCGTATGGAGTACTTGGTGCCTTAAACATCGATTGACTTGATTTACAAATATATTCAGTGGCTAGCTTGCCCGAGCCTGGTATCGGTTTTGCTTTTTCTAGAAAGAAATTGTTGAGAGCTTCTTCCTCTTCTTTCATAAATGTAAATATTGGTGCAGAGACAATCCTGTGCATTTTGCTAAGCTGTGGAGCGATACTGGGTTGATTTTATTTTAAACACCCATATTGTAATGGAAATAAATCACCAACAATCGTTATTAGTTTGATTTATAGAGGTCTTGAAACTCATTATATTGAAATCATTCTTTCTTCAAAAACGAATAATAAACATCTGTTTCAAATTACCTATTGTTTCATAACATAATTATATTCCAAACTACAAATACATAGAGACATCAATTAATAGTGTAATAAGCTGAATTGCATACAACAACAATATGGCGCAACACTGTGATCATCGATAGTGCATGTTAATGACGTCATTGGCTACAATGATGTTGCGCCACGCTCCGCGGGCGCCCGGGGCCGAGCGGCCGATGTATATTGTTAATTAAGTAATTAATGCTAACTACAACACTGTTTTGTGAATTAGTTTTAGCGTTTTGATGCGGGAAACCTTTATGATAATAAACTGAATGCGTGTATTGCGCATCCAATCGTATAATTTTTTTTTTCATCATATGAGCATATTAAAAACAAAGAAAGATTGCTGAACGCAGTTTGTTAAATGATAATAAACTAAATTTATAAAAAAAAACACATAAATTTATTTTTAAAAACACTTTTACCCGTCAAAAAGAAATAATAATATTTTAAAAGATTGTTCGTTTATTGGTAATATTTTAAAAGATTGTTCGTTTATTGTTCGTTTCGAGATTCGTTGATTGTTATACCTTTAAGCAGCCATTGATGTGAGCTGCCTTTCACCTCACACACTCACTATAAACTGTCTCTGTTAGGCCTCGTATTCATGATAAAAAAACGTTGAGCAACAGTTACTTAACATCGTTTGACAGTAACTTCAAATGGAACTAGTAACAATGTTTGACATCAACCTTTCTTGTTCACGCCTCACAGCCTTCTTGCCAGCGTGCTGTTTGCAGTATTGCAACACTATGCTCCCAGCAACACATGAACACGTGGCTGAAACAATCGTGCTCAACATTTGTTTATCATTTAGCTTTTACCTTTCATACATACAAAACTTTTCACACAAAGTCCAAATCTTACCCTATTTTTTTCTCATCCCAGATTTTGTTGCAGTGAGCAACGGCGCGCTGAGCGCTTGCTCCCAAGGAGGCATGGACAAGGATGGCAAGAAGAAGCACACCAGGCCCACCTTCTCCGGCCAGCAGATCTTCGCGCTGGAGAAGACCTTCGAACAGACCAAGTACCTGGCGGGGCCCGAGCGCGCGAAGCTGGCGTACGCGCTCGGCATGACCGAGTCGCAAGTTAAGGTTCGTTCGATTTTATACCTATCTATGACGTATTCGTCTTAACGTGTCGATAGCAATCTAAATTGCCTCAGCCCAGAATTCGGCTACAAGATTACAAGCGCTTTCTTTAGCATCCATCAGTTTCTGTAACGTTCAGACAATAGCGGGGTAGTTGCGTAACACACTATCAGTAGCAATTGCTTTTATTTTGACAGTTCAACGACATTCATTGCGTTATTTACGTTGTTGAGCAGACAATTTTTTCGAATATAATGTGAAGCAACGGATTAGCAATATCCTTCAAAATGATTCCGATTGTGATGGATGGTGTGTTACGCAATTATTGAACTGGACATATGTATTTGTGTACATGCTAATACTAACATAGTAAACCCGGTCCCGGTCACAATTGACCAACAATTTCAAGCAATGGGTTAAGGTTGGGTTCTTAGCCGTTTTATTTAATTTAATTAGACAATCGACAGCATAAGTTGCCATTCCAAATGCCAGCAAAATATATATTGAGAAAAACAGAATAGCAATCTATACAAAATATGTATTTAGAGCCATGGAACCGCACTCCTAGGACAGACTACGATGTAGTTACCTACATAACTTTGGCAGTCACACACGTCACTTGTATCGAAAGTCAGTTGGTCATGACTGAACAAGTAGCAATCTGAACCCAATTGTGGAACAAAATAAATTAATATCGAACTTAACACAATTACCACTAGTACCGACGAGTAGGGTACAAGCACCAACACGCGGCTCTCCGGCATAATCCGATTACACAGATTGAAAAGTCAATCACTTAGCCGGGCGGCGCAATCAAACGCAGCTCTATTACTGAGGATTAAACTGCGCGACATGTGGACGAAAGACTTTGTTTTATTGTTACACACGATGCTATTTAATATCGTGATTCACAGTTTTACCAATCACTGCCACGGTTTTGATGATAGCGTAGTTTTTGTCATTACATTTCTTTTTCTAATGTCAATTTTATATGAGAGTTTTATAAGCTGTGTCGTGTTTTATGAGTTAGGAAGCTTTAATATTTATTTAAATATTACTTTCCAATTTCTAATGTAGTTACACTACGCCATGTAATAAAATTATCTTCGTATAAGTCGTAAAACGCAACAGTAACTACCGGATCATCACCAACATTTACGAGATACAAATTACCATCTTACATGAAGCGTCTACTGCACAGTGAACTAAACACATCATGCAAAAGGATCTTTCAATTAAACCAAACACATAAAATAGGCGTAAAAAGGCGCAGTTATATGGAACTAATTGGGGTGCGACGTGGGTAGGGGCGGCGGCGGTCGCCGAGGGGACGGACGACAACTGCGGCGCTCACCCTGCCGCAAGCGGTCACGGTTGCGATTTCAAGTGAAACTTTATTGAAAGGCGATATTCAGCGTTTGTTGATTTACATTTCGGAGACTTTTCATTTTTGGGCAGAATGATCAAAAATCTACTGTTTATTTAGCACACAATTCTTCAAATGCTCTTGATATACCTAATTATTCACTGCCATATTAGGCCGGTTAGACTGGAAGCCGACCCCAAAATAGTTGGGAAAAGGCAGGCAGATGATGATATTAGGGCAGACACTTGAATTGCATGGTTATTCATATTGCACATACAGATTCATGCATCGAATGAAGATGATCGAATTCTTTCTAAAATTAACTACATCGGCGAACTTGTGTATTAAATATTACTGTACTTGTTTGGGCTAAAATCCATTACAGTTCTTCTGATTTGAGGCTTTTCAAATCTTTACCCACTTAACATTAGATTCAATGACTCATCATCAAGACAGCTCAACTATGTCCAAGATCGATATCACAGCGCGTTATAGTTTCAATAATCGCCGTCAACTCTGATGAGGTACCCACTGCAGCGAGCACATCTTCCCTTCTCCTCCGTAATGCGAGGGGGACAATCATATTATACTAAGTGATATGCGCTATTAGGGGACTGTTACTGTAAGGACGGTTGCATAGGCGCGATGGAAAGTTGACAAGTTTCATTTTGAAAGTTCTGAAGACGTGATCTGTTTATGTTATGTTGTACCAGCACGTTAATGTCAGCTACTCTTAAAGTTATATTAACCTAAAGTAAGATTTATATTATTTTATAACTATTGCGTCTGCTACCTAGTGCTAACGCTTGGCTAAATATGATTTTCATCGTTTATTTAAGTATATGATCCATAGTATACCATCAAAGTTTTTAACCCATCCCTTGCAAACACAGAAATGCTCAAGAAAACTGTAACAAAATTAAAAAAGGTACTAATTTTACAAAATTAGTCAATAAAGCAAGCAACAAAAGAGCATCTACGTGTGCAGCCGGCCTAAATAAAGTTGCGCGCAATAGTAAGTGAAGCGAGTGAAATGAAGCGCACACAATGAGATTAATGGACGCGCCACATCGCGCGGAAACTGTTGCCATACTTATAGTTGCGTCGTGCGCAATAATCATGAATCTTCAATATTTGTGACGAGGTTGGAAGGATATAAATTGGGAATACATCTGCCGTCGTGCTATAGCGAAATCTAGGATGTTTTAAATTGGGATTTATCAATTGCATTAAGATTATCTTGAAATTGACTAAGAATGAAGGCTTTTTTTAAGTTGATATAATTATTAAGCTTTATTAAAGTGTCACTAAAATTGGAACATTTCACAAAACCATCTCGAGAAAGGTAAAAGTATCAATTCCCGTCACACACAAAAGAATAGATTAAACTAAAATACCCCAATACCGAAGCTTTTAAGCTCCATAAGCGACCTAATGGTATCAATACACAAAGACCAACAATCCTTTACAATACTAAATACGTATCACACAATACACATTCACAAATTGGACTCAAAAGCCAATGTGCGAAGGGATAATCTACCACTTTATTTCTGAACACCCCACGCGATTTTCAACTATATCACTTTGTGTTAAGAGTGTGATCAAGAGCAAAGTCAAGTTGGTAGGGTCTTTCAATTCCCCTGCATGGGTGTCATAGCTCATTTGGCATTCGATAAAATTAATCCATGGGGAAGATTAACAGAGAGGGAACTGTGTTTACACATGTGCGATGCAGGCGATGCAACGAGAATGCGTAATGCAATTAATTCTTGACGACTGTTTATTCAATAACTATATTTCATACTTTCATAGTTTTAATGTCGTTTAATTGTTTCGTTTATTAAGTTAATGGATTGGCTTTTCATTTGATTTTGTTATTGTTATGTTTGATTTTGTTATGCTTGCTTTGTTTTGAAAGTGAGTTTAGTCATTTCCTGCTTTTGCACGTCTCAACTGACTGGGTGTCTTAAAATGTGTCATTTACATAGAGACAGAAATAGGCATAGATTTAAACATTTAGGAACAGTTTTGTCAAATAAAAAGAGAGCAAAAGATGGCTGTCGAAAGATCTTATTTAAATAATCAATAAGTCAAAGTGAATCATCTTCGTATCTATTCCCTTATGATTCAATACTCATTTTCATTATTTTAGTATCCTGTACTCAACTATAGCCAGTTAGCCACCCATCTATGAATGATTCACTCCAGCATTTTATAGAACTCAACATTTATACGATCCACATTAAAACTGATTGATCCCCGCTTCCCATAACTCAAAACGAAAAAAGCCTCGAACGCATCAAACCTCCTTTTTATTCCCTCTGAAACTATACAGCACCAATAATAAAAATAATAAAAGATAATCTTATAATCCGCACCTCGGACGAGGTGTTCGTTATTTTACAACTATGATATACAGCAGTCGTAATAAGTCGCCCTTCAGGCAATAACTCGTGTCACGTTCAAAATGCAAATCACTGTGTGTCGCTATCATTCCTTTTATTGTGGCTGTAAAAGAGCGTCGAATTAGTTGTGAGCCAGCGATGGATGGTTCCCACAGCGATAGATGCGTTTAGATAATTTTATTGCGTGTTATCTTGTTTTTTTATTTCAACGCTGATTCGGGTTATATGGTCCTGTTTCGCGAATTTTATATTATTATGATGCAGTTTGTAATAATTTTGTTGTAAAATTGATTATTATTGGAATGAATAATTTTAATGGTGTGCTCATAATTGGCGTTTTCACCTCACATCTGAATAATATATGTTATTATGACAATTTAAACTGAATTAATTATTAATTAGAAGCTTTTTTATGAATTTTAACTTCTTTGTAGTTTTAATAGATGCCTAAAAAGGCAAAAATATAGCACAGTCAGTAGAGTCAGAAACAAAACCCTTTGCCACCTAACTTCAAACATTTAACACTCACAAAGCGTCCTTACACATAATAAAAGCAATCCAGTTTACGATCAGCGCCTAATGACGTCACAGATAAGATAAAATTAAATGCAGTTCACAATCATGCAGATGAGCTCAAGGGGAACAGTGCATATTAAATTATTTTGATAGATGACACTATAATTTAATTTTAATGTGTTTTGATAAAACGACCTTTTATACCCCTCATTGGTGAATTTTAAATGTTCTACCCTTTTAATATTCTTCTATTAAAATTGTTTTTTTGCAAATTGGATAGTGATGGAGTATGAATCAAAATAGCTGACGAAGCGCATCGTTAAGCGATGGTTCCAGTAAATGGTTGTGATAGACATTTGCATAGAAGTCATTTATTTGATGAAGCAGTTAATGTGCTTTGTGATGTTTTTAGTTTATTTACGCATGATTTAATTTTTGGGGTGAGCAGAATTTAAGTGATATTTAGCAAAATGCGAACGTTTGGTAGACGGTAGCGTGAGTGGCCATTTAGGGGTTCACACTTTGAACAATAATGTATTGTTTTTTTACGATGATCTTCATTTTGTCATTTTCAAAAGGTTTACTCACTGCGTTAGTACAAAACCTTGACAATTTGATGAAATAGGTAGACAAGATTCTCTCATAGACAAAGTTTTAATTATTTTCATAAAATACTCGTAGTTACTTGATGGCCTAGTAGTTAAGGCCTCGCCTCTCATGCACGAGGTTGTAGGTTAAAATTCGGGCAAGTACCAATGTGACTATTTCAATTCATATGTACAGACGCCAGCACATCAAGCTACTGCAATCCGTCAGATTTCTTTAATAGATTTTCAACTTTGTTGCTAAATCATAAGGTTCAAAGTTGATTGGGAAAATCTGACAGTTTCGGGTAGCTTGATGTGCTGGCGTCTGTACTTTCTAAGTTTATCTTGGACATTACTGATATCGGTGAAAAAAACACATCGTGAGGAGACCTGGACTTGTAGTTAATATAAGTCTGAAATCGCCAAATCGTCTCGAGCAATAATGGTGATCAATGCTCGTGCCTTCTCTGTATGAGCAGATTCCTTTGCCCAGCAGTGGGACAATAACACTGGTAGGCTGGTATTAGTACCTACTTTATAGATCTTTATCATGCATCTAGCATTCAAATTGCTAATGTGGCTGGCCCTATCAGCCACCATTACTGTCACACGAGGGTGATCCAACAACTCAATCAACAACAACATATTGATATGAAGCTGCCGGTCAGTTTACGATGTCATTAGCATACTGTTAGCTATCGTTAGATACCTATACAAAACTAGGTTGTGGTTCTGTCTCGAAGAACTACCGAAAGGATTTGGTAAGTTAACACATTTTTTTTTTCTGTATTATTTTGTTGACTCCTTAGACTGTATGATATTTTTGAGTTACTACAAAGTTTCTACAAAGATACCAGTTGCTTCCTTCACATAGCATCCTTTGGGCACAAATATTTTAAGTTTATCTCAGCTCAATAAAAATGAAATTCGTCCTCATTGAAAAGTTTTCCACTCACGGGCATGAGCATTGCTCAGATAAAAGATACGGCTTGTTGATCTTTTGACCGGGAAGATACCTATCTATTCCATATTATAGCCATCATCATCAGTTATTACACTAACGCGACGGAGCTACGAACAGATTCCTCGATTACAATCAGCAAGCGGTAGCATTGTACACGTCATAATTAAATTACCATATTCAATGTTCGTGCATTACAGTATGAATATGTTGCCAACTTGTGTTTCATGTACAGATTACACGCAAATGAGTGTGTGTAATGGCTCGATGGCTATTACACAGTGGCCCATGTTGACTATTCTACATCAGAAACGCGCTCAGATAGGTATGTTAACTCTGGGTCTAGCAAAAGTCATATAAAATAGGTACTTTTCATCTTTCGTATAAAAACTTGAAGGACATTTTGCGATATCCTCAATATATTTATTGCTTTCCACAATGTGAACTTAGGTTCTAGGCTTTACAAAGACGATGGCTGTGTAACGGGCACAGCAATGTAGTACAGAGGAATTTTGTGAGAGTATGAATTATATGTGAGAGTATGAGTATGAAATATTTCCAAAAAAGAATTTTGTGAGAGTATGAATTTCAGAAACCATGACAAAATCCCTGTAGTATTTACCAATAAATCATATCCGTATCTCTCCAGCCCAAAGCCAACTAGTAAACAATTCAAATATTGTACCAATCGAAAAACAACTGCCTTCCCGATCCGACTGTTATTTGTCAAAACAACTGTCAGCCATGTTTTGTTTCCAATAGATTTGTTTAAACGCGACACCGATGACGTATATCTGCCTAAATTCTCGGCTAAATCTATCCGACAGACATCCATGATTCCATTCAGCCTGTATACACAACACAACACAAATGGAAACTGTACTTTGTGTTGATGGTAGTAAAGTTGAATATTGTTTGTGTGGCAGGAGGTTAGTGAAGTGATCAATCGATTGATTCGATGACAGGCGAGAGCGAACGATAATCGACGCTCATTAGTCGAATGCGAGTGCCAGTGAATCGATTCGGTGTGACATCTGCGTTTTCGAATATAATCCGCGAGCGGGATATTTTTAGTGTGCGCTGATTGCGATTTTATTTAGTTGTTGTTTGCGAGTGTTTGAACAGTTTGTAGACATAGAAACATTTTGAACTAGCATCCGCCCTGAACTTCGTCTGCGTAGAATTCGGAATTCCCGCCGTTTAAATCCTATTACCCGTTTTCCCGAAAAACATTTTAATGAAGCATTTTCCCGCGATAAAAAGTAGCCTATGTTCATCAGGGATAATGTCGGCTTCTAATAGTAAAACAATTATTCAAATCGGTCCAGTAGTTTCGGAGCCTATTCAATACAAAGAAACAATCAAATCTTTCCTCTTTATAATATTAGTGTAGATAAGTTAGCATAACGTATTTGTGACTAAAAATTAAATCAAAGATCTCTCAGATGTTACTTTTTGTTCCTCTACAGCTTTCTTAACAAAAAGAATAATTAGGCAGGATTACAAAAACAAAAAATCTTAATGGGCACTCCACCAATGCCCTATTGAATATGGCAATATTATGTAGAGTAGTTTGGTTAGATGAAGCATTAATTAAGCTGATACTGAACCAAATAAGATCTACAGTCTTCATCATAACAATAAGTAAGTACCTAAATAGGCGAGAACCAGGGAGCGTGTCTGATGTAATAAAATAAATACCACAAACAATAGATACATAGTCGAGTTATGTACTTGTCAATGAGGCCGTTACAAGGGGCCACGTGTGCTACGGAACTCTAATTGATTGGCGCGCTAACGACGAGTTTTTAGGGTTCCGTAGTCGCGACCATCGCCTTATTTATCGTCTATAAATTATTTTGATGGCTGCAAGGGTTTTTATGTGTACTTACTGTGAGGATGTGCTAAAGTATAATAGTGGGTGCTTCAGTATCTGTTGTTTGTGTTTTGTAGGTAAATATCAGTGATGTTGTGAGGATTTATGATACAATTATGATGGGGAAAATGAGGGTTGTGGTACACAAATTCCGTGAGATTCTTCTCCATTGAAGTTTTTGGTTACTCAAATAAGCGCGTCATTTCAATAGGTATAATGTTAATTTTTCAGGTTACATTTCAAGAAACAAACCACCATACGATCTATTTTTAGTTACTAAGTTTAGAAAGTAGAGATTTCTTATGAAATAGGTAAGCATCACCTTTGTACCTATTTTTATGTTCTATTTTTTCTTGTCTGTTTATATATGTGTGTACGTAAATGGTAAATAAATATAAATAAACAGCGTCGTAAAATGCATAAAATTACAGATACAAAGCGAATAAACATCGGCAAACCACTTTTATCTCGCTTTACAAAAACGCGATGAAAGAACCATAACAACCAGCACACATGACAAACAAAGCGTGTCATCAGCACTAATACCTCCACATCTGTCCATCGCGAGGGCGTGATGAAGGCGGGACTGATGAGGATCACGCACCTGTCCTGACATGATTAGCGAGAGAAATTAGCGGGCTTGGGAGGTGAAAATGTTAAAAAATTATAAAGGCAAGATCAACGAGTAGGTACTCTAAGTAGTGAAAAGTTTCGTGTTTCTGGAAAAACTATTTTTCCACCGTTTTGTCGATGAGTTAGTTGCACGTTTTCCGGCTTTTTGTGGATTATCACTGATAAGAGAAATTTTCCCACAAACCACAAACTGAAGGTGTACTTCCTGTGTATATTATTATTGAAAACTTATCGACAAGCAGATTTATAAACATCTTTGCCCTGGATAGACGGGTTCTCTATTCTTTCAAACAAAGAATAGAATAATGTTGACTGTTGTGAAGTTGGTCAAAATTAATCATTGTTAACCACTTGCAAGCCACTATTACCTAATAAAAAAAGTATCTACAGCATACCTCTAGAGTGTTCAATAAAAGAAAATAAATAAAACAATTTTCGAACATGGATAGGATAAGGAGAAAACTTAACTGTTTACAAGAACAATTCTAAGTTATACAAGAAAAGATAGAATCTTAAAAGTCTGTGTGTATCAAGAGCCACAGAGTAGCAAAGTCACCCAGCGTAACAACACACAGATGGATAAAAAGCAGTGGTTCAAGGGCTCGCGGAGTGCGGTGGAATCAATTATGGCAGGCTGCGCACAGCTGAGCGCTGAGCCCCAATGATTAGGGGCTTTGACGAAATGTCCGACGAGGAAGAATTACTCGCTGCTCTTTGAATATTGTTTCGTTTACAGATCGTTATGCTTTGTGGAATTAAATACAATTCATTCTACTTTATAGAGGCTTTTGTCCACGACTTCGACAACGGTGTTTTGTTGTATTTCAGAAAGCCTGTGTTGTTTCTCCTTGTCTCAGGCTACCTTTCTACCAAATCTAACGATCGGTTCAGTGAGTTGTTTTCGCTTTTATAATATTAGTATGGATTTGTCCACATTTCCAAAAAAAAGTAATATACATATCAAGAAATCTAGTAGGTAGATTCAATGAATGCTTTTAATCAATAATTGTAATGACTTTGATACATAGTTCCTTTGGAACATTTTAGAAACAAAAAAGATGCACTCATTATCACTTTCACAAGTCAAGATTTTAGAACATCCTTTTTTAACCGAAAAATATTTACCCCGTTTTCAAATCTACGAAATATACTTAAGGGCAACAACACAGCAACCACGTTTTCCGTCCCCATGAGTCGTAGGCGTGTCGCAAGTCGCAGTTGTGCGGCCTCAAGCGATTAGAGCGGCAACAACTGTTGTCCGCAACATTAACATGACAATGCGCGCGCGCCTGCGACAAATAAGTCGCATGATGAATTGATGCGATCGGTCGCGGTGTGATTGGCCAAATATGTTAGCTTTATTTGATTTTAATTGTATTATTAGTGGGGTTCTATTTATTTTGTAATCGGTAGGAGAAATAACATGTATGGTTTATGATGAGATTATGAAATGATTTTTTGCTAAACGGGTTTGTTACCTCATTTATTATTTTAACGCTACTTTTAGCTTACGGAGTAAATGTTGCAATTTAAATAAAATTTTAGTCTTTAAATAAGTATCTTCTTTAAAAGTGTCAAACAATGGTATGGTTTGTGCCTGCTTTTTTGTTGCGTAAAATACCTATTAGTTAAATTATTTATTCAAGAAACAACCTTTAATGAATTTCCTAACTCATAGCAATAGCCAAACTATTAGTAGAAATGTATGACTGGTAAAAGCCTATTAAAGTATTTTTTCAGTTTCTTGGAAACAGGCTTGGAAACCACGCTCTGGAATGGACTAGAACTAGCTTTATCTTCAAATAGCTTAAATTAAATAAATGCTTGAAGTTTGAGTTCTTGAGTTTTAGTTCAAACCTAGCACTGGGCGTGTACAGTTAATTAAAACGACTTCAGTTTCAAACACAAGTAACGAATCAACAGTTACCTACTTACAAACAAACAAAAACCTTCATAAACTACAACATTCTGTAAACTACTACATAACACAGAGAATCGTTATCACATACTCATAGACACAACTCAAGAGTCCTCGTGGGCGGGCGGGCAGGGCGCTAGGGCGGCGTAGGGCGGCGCCCATAAAAATGCAAATGGCGTGTCGACGGGATCCGGAGTATCAATCACTGCAGGTCTTATTATTGTCGGATTTGGGAACAACTGAACAACGTGCGATTATTGTTTTCTTGTGTGTAAGATAAGTGTAAGATTCTAGTTAGTTGTTTACTTCTGTTGTTGACGAGTGTCATTTAGTAAGGGCAGGTTTATCCTTTGTTGGGGTACCAACGTGGGATTATTACTTTCGTTACGAAACAAGAGGTTTCATAATAAGATTTGAAGGACCAAGAAATGTCTGGAATGGAACAAAAAAGTCCTGATACAGATTAACAAAACTTTAACTACTCGTAGTACGGATGAGGCAATATGGATAATCATTTAGTAAGTAGGTATCTTTACCTATGCTTTGCGATGATCTATTTGATTCACAGCTGTTGGCGAATTATTGTAGAATGGTTTTCTACCTATGTCTATGTAGACACCTACATACTCAATAATATAACTTTAAACAATTTATTCGCGAAAAATATTAGTAGTGTCAATCATATAAAAAGCAATGATCCGCGTAGAACTAATTTGAATACGTCACTATTCAACCTAGGATCTGCCCACATATTTCACCCACCTACACACTATCAGTGTACCTAGTAAAGGTAAACTTAATTACTAAATACACGCCGATAAAATATCCAATTAATTTACTTCAATGAAAACGACGTAAGCGTCGATTATTATAATTTTTAATTAACATTTGTCAGAGAGAAGCGAGGCTTCCGGCTTACCCGACTTATATGAGCATACTCGATGTCACTGATCATTCAAGTAATCGACTTTGCATTCGATTAGTGTTCTATTCGATTGGATTATTCATATTGATGGAATAAAGAAAGGTGTGAAGTTGATGATCGGTTTTGTAAAGGGCAATTGAGTAGGTCAAAGCTGTTTTAGTGTGTGATGAAAATTATGAAAAGGTGAGTCATATTGTATGAATTAATGAATTGAGTATGTGTTAAGGTACATACACACACCGCGACACTTGGATAGCCTCATACTGATTCCATGTAATCGTGTTTGTGAAATACGAAAACAACCTGCGTAATAAATGTTACTCGATACTTTCTGTCATGTCCATACAAGTACGTAAATGTTTTCGTAAATAATTAGAAAACTGTATTTATCTATTATAAGGCCGCGACAATAAGATAACCTCAGTAGTCCTAAAGCAATATTGTTATAGCAACATATAAAAGCACACGTCTACGCAACTACGCAATATAACGTATAAATAATTTTATTGTGATATTAGTAATATTATATCAAAAGGCCCCGTGGCAGAGTATTTACGAGTGAAGAAATGACTAAAATTGCTATTTAAAAAAAAAGAAAATTATTCCAATAAAAAATCGCGGAAAAAATTGGACGAAACCTTAGGGCTTCCTTCTCATCCTTGAAAAAGTGATTTATCACTTTAGAGTGATAAATAACTTCTTCCAGGATCCTGAACTATGGACAAAACCAGAAGGGTCGTACAGCAAAGGCTACAACCGAAAGAGATCGCCGTGCCATTTTAAGAGAAGCTTCTAATTTCATGGGATCAGCTAGTCAAATCAAAGCAAGAACTGGAGTCAAGGTGAAGTAAAAAAAAGTAAAGTCAGTCTGCGTACTGTTAAACGAATTATAAAATCTTCAAGTTACATTCAGCGCCAAAAACTCAAAAGAAAACCTGTCCTTACAGCAAAACATCGTGCTGCACGACTAGATTGTGCACGAACCCATATGGCATGGACCGATGAGTAGAAAAATGTTATTTTTTCCGATGAAAAATAAAATTCAATCTGGACGGTCCTGATGGATACAGTTATTATATTCGTGATCTTTGAAAGGAAGAATTAATTTTATCACGTAGACCATCTGCTCTCGGAAGTGTTATGGTATGGGGTGCAATTAGTAGTAGAGGGCCCCTTGATCTTGTTTTCCTATTATAGAAGGCACGCAAAACGCAAAAAAAACTACATAAAACTATTAGAAAATCACTTAGTGAAAATGCACGCAGTTATGAAAGGAAACAATTGGTTTCTTCAAAAAGAGAACGCAGGTATTTATACAGCAAAGATTGTAATGTCATGGTTTCAGATACAAAATATTGAAACTCTTGAGTGGCCGGCATTGTCTCCAGACTTGGACATAATAGAAAACATTTGGGGTTGGCTTAGTAGAGCATTTATGCTAACGGAATGCAATATCAAAATAAAAAAGAACTAAAAAGGCTATTACAAAAAAATGGAGCAAAATTCCATCAGATTTGATTAAAAAATTGTTCGAATCAATGCCGCATAGAATATTCAATGTCATAAGCGAAAAGGGTGGTCACACTAAATACTAATAAGATATGTTTTTATAAGTTAGGCTGTTTTATATTTACATTTCTATACGTGAGGTTAACCTAGTGTTTGTTTTTCTAGTACGAGTAATTACAATAAGTAAATATAATAAATGACATACGTTTCTTGCACTCTTCACAAAAGTGAATTTTTCTTTCATTACTTGAAATCTATACCTATTGGGCTTGGCTGAGGCTATCCAAGTGTCGCGGTGTGTAGGTCTTCATACTTCTGAGATAGGTAATGTAACAAATTATACGAGAATTTAATTTGTTTAGCTGTACCTATTGAAATTCTGTTCTTTTATTCTCCGGAACATTCAGTAGCCTTTCAAGAGATCGAAGTTATTATTCGATGTTTTTTCATTGCAAATCGTTTTAGCCCTAAAGCCTTTCAATTTGCATACCCTTAAAACAAAGGCCATTTTTCTCATAATATCGTACTTAATCACGCTCAACGTAACGATATAAATGGTGTTCAGTTGTTCAGCCCGCGATGCTCTGCTCAAACACTTAGAGCGTACAAACAGACAATCAGTCAGTTTTGACACGTGTTTACGAGCCGCTCCGTCGAGTCGCGGGCGCCTCGTTATCCCAGATTACCTTAAACGTCGCCAAATAAAACGATCCCCGGCTACGTACAAACGGCACTACAGTTTTACGCGAACAAACAATTATTTATTGCTCCGAACACCCTATAACACGCAAAACTAACCAATATCAACTCTAATGCAACTGTATAGAGTTCAGAATTGAGCAACGCGCCCCCGATCCACAGTCGAGCAAGATTAATAGGGCATAAAACGTAAGATAATACAATATACAAGAAGACACGTTGTTAACCGTTCCGTTTTGAGACGGTGTTGAGTGGCTTCATCTGTCTCTTTCGCTCGTATGTGGAGTGGTGTATCTATCTCGGTCGCACAGTTTCAATTATCTGCCTAATCCTTCAATTACGTCGACAGATGTCGCGCGCGTCTTCGAGCTTATGTGCCAGTTTAAAGTACCGTCCGCAGAGCAATTACTGTGATCGGACCAGATTTTGTAGGCTTTTATTGGTAGAATATAATTAAATTTTCATTGATTTCGTAATGTAATTTATTTATTATTGGTTACTTAAGTCTGAGCTCGAGAGCGTTGTTCAATTTCTCAGCTCAAATGAATATTCTAAATAAATGTAGGCTTATCTTACAATTGAAGCAATTTATTTTAATATTTTTGTGTACTGTTTTAAAAAGAGCGAAATGTCTTGGCTGTTTTATTTTGAACTGTAGTTGCTAGAGTACCATGTGTATTCATATACCTATAAAATATTCGAAGAAGATAAGTTGTAATTAGTAGTGAGACACACACGGAAAAAAGTAGGTTTCTTGGGTGGGGTTACCTACCCAAGGTTTCCTGGGTTCTAGTGCTTATTAATTTTCCAACCGTCTATTTCTATCGTTATTTTGACAAACACTCATAGTAGGCATCGCTTAGTTGTTAATTTGATAGTCTTTATCTGTCGTTGATTAAAGGACATGTAGGATGCCATTAGATTCCTAATGTCCACCAAAACATAAGACAATCCTCGAACCCAATTAGTATTTAAACAAATACAGATTAATGATCAAAGTTTCTGTTGTCCCTTTAGGGTACACGAGTTAGCTAATAATTAATATTATAATTAATGTTGCAATAACTGGAACCGCGGCACGCTATTAATCCGACCCCCCACTTCCCTTAAAACTCCCCCCACTGGCACAAAATAGATAGGTGCAGAAGGTCAGGTCTATACCTACAATGAGCGAAAACAGGCGCACGCACACACATAGTTTGTTCCAAAAGTTTCTGACGAAAGTGTAAACAGTCCCTTTTGAGGTTAATTCGCAATCACTCACTAAAGAGAATTAGTAATGAAGCATTCATCTGTATTTAGAAGGTTTCAACCTTTATATCATCCCACATCTTCCAACAATCATTGTTTGAATAACATTTTGCAATTAAAGAAAAATCATCAACAAACACTGAAGAAAGTTAACCTCAATTATCAAATGAAAAACATCTTTAAGGTTATTTAAAATTAGATTTTTGGGTTTATATATGTATTTAAATAATCAAACCAAAGCACTCAATTTGTAAGTGGCACTACAACATTGTATCCACAACTACTTATATTTTCTGATCCATTTGCTTTATATTGTAATCATATATTTTTGGAACAGACTTAGACCGCATACGAACGGAGATCTCAGACTGTCTTAAATAAATGCCAGTCACGAGTGTGCTAACACTCACTGTACGTGAACGTGTCTGTGTGCGTGTATTTTCACTCGTTGTATGAAGCCAACCTTCTGTACCTCACTATGCTGTGGCGCCGGGTTCATTCGGATGTTTTTACAATGTCACACTTAATTTAATTACACCATTTGTATAATTGTCCGTGAATTGTGAGTCAAAGGGTGTCTTAATGTTCTTGCGGAGTTTTGATTGGAGTCGAAGTGAGGAGATGACTTTCATAGCTTCACATTTTAAGGCAAGAACTGTTGCTTGGAATATCTCCTCAGGCAGTTACGAGGAATTAAGTAACTAGGTGCGGAATGAACGACCAGTTAGTGTAGTGTGGTAACTTAGATATTCTATTACACACAACTGCTAGAAATAGGCCGGCCTATTTCTAGCAGTTGTCTGTGATAGGATTCAATTGTCAATTAAACAACATGCATTGTCAAACTTAAGTGTCAGTGGGCAGGGCACATTGCTCGCAGAACAGATGGCCGATGGGGGCGAAAGGTTCTGGAGTGGAGTCCGCGTCCCGGAGGACGTAGCGTTGGAAGGCCTCCCACAAGATGGATCGATGACCTTGTGAAGGCCGCGGGAATTTGCTGATAAACAAATTGGGTGGATATTAAATAAAATAGAAACAGGAAAAAACAATATGACTTTGCAGTTGCACTTAATGCGAGTGTCACAGTATACATTTGTGCAGTAGAGCCATCGGCTCCACTTCACATATTTATAATCAACCGAAACCATTTTAATTAGAATATCACATTCCACTTCGAACAGATCGTATCTGTCCACCGCGACCTGATCATCACAAAAAACGCAACAAACAGAAAGAAATCAATTAAAACTAATCTCGACCAAGATGTCTAAACGAACGAAATTAACTCTCTGCTAATAATGGTAGCCGCCTTATCTGAGCATCGGTTTAATATATCACTGGCTAAACACGGTCAGTCTGACCGTCTGTCCGTCCGTCCGTTCGACAGCCCTGACAAATGAAAGCAGCCGACTGCCTCATCGAAATAACGCCGATAATTATCTAGGCACACATCTGTGATCTAAATTAAACCTTAAATTGTTGTAGGGACAGATTAAAATTAATCGCTGAGTTGTATTTTAAAATGTTTCAAGCATCTTATAAAATTCTGTACCTCACACATTGAAATCCCAACTCTGTTGTAACAAAATTAAGATTCCAATTTAAATGTATCGTTTCTGAACTTAAGCTCGGTGTAGACCATCGGCGGCTCTGGTCGATTGTCGTGTCAGAATGGTAATGATGGCGGGCGACAAGGCGGAATGGCGTTCGGTAGCGGTCGACGATTTCATTAATGACATTAGACACAGTAATGAGAATTTAAGTCGGCTCTGGAGCTAAATGCGCGTGATTGAGATAAGGCAGTGCCTTAATACTTGTACAACACGCTTACAGGCTTTCTCTGGCTTTAAGTAAGGATCATTCTACTTAATGCGGCTTTGATTTTTAAGGATTTTTTAAGTTCAATTTACTGGTCATTGGGTGGGAATTTGTTCAATAAAAAGTACATTTAATTTTCTTTAATAAACTTTAGGAATGATAAATATGAATAGGCAAAAAAATATGATAAATATGATATGGTCATAATTTCTCCCACAGCTTCTGTATCCACTGATCCACTGTATCCACTGTAGCAGGCATTTGGACATGTAGGTACTGGAGCTACATTTCCAAATGCCTAACTACGCTTTAAAAACATGACCTCTTTAATCATCGTTACATTTTCTAAACATCAAGATTAATATCTCTAATAGAGTTGGAAGCCGTGCTTCTTAATTAGTTCTCATTAGTAAGCCGTATTTACGACAGCGTGTGAGTCGACACGCTTGACACGCTTCACTGTAGCACGCGTTACACGCTTGGCACGTAATCGTTCAGATCACGCGGTCAATGTGATCGCGACAGATCTGATGATAAACTTGAACGTGTGGGGATTGAACTGTGTGCTTGTGTGCTTGGTCTTAAAGATTTTTCTTAATCTGAGTCAGCTTAATTCGGATTTTTTAATTGTTGTTACCATGGCGTGTATTAACAGTTAAATTGGAAAAAGGACGGTTTTATAAATATTATTATCATTATTCAAAAGCTGCACCAATTTTGCTAGATCGGTACAGTTCAAAATCTCTTCAAAAGCTAGCCAGTCTGGTGCGAGATATTAACCAGTTATTATGAGTGCGAAATATTTTAATTGGTAGGTTATTTCAGTTTAAGGCTGGTAATATTTTCTACAGTCTTAGATTCTCGATTTAGATAGATACCACACAAAAAAAAAAAACTTTCACAGTATGTTCGTCATTAAACACGAACATAACTTACATGAGACTTTATTTATTATTTAAGTACTTTTAACATATGTTGTCCCACGGCAGGGCAAATGCCTCCCATTCTCCGTTCCACTCCTCTCTGTCTTGAGCTCTTTTCTTTTTCTCAGTTCTTTTGGAGCACAGCACTGTGTTCGTAACACGTTCCGTTAATCGGCAAATCTCAAACTTGAACCTCTACTGAACTGAGGCTTTAAAATACTTGAATGAAAGCGAAAAACGAAATGTATGCTCAAACCTTGTTGAAAAACAGGCTCGATTATATTGTTATATTGTGTTGTTATGCCTGGGAACAACCGCTTAATCAAAATAACTGCGGCTCTCCTCTAAAAGTATAGCAGACTACAACTAGTCGTGTCTGTTACCCGCGGCCACACAATCGATTGCAAATGTGCAATGCTCATGCAATTTGCTCATACTCCACGTACCACATACCTTATCTTATAGAGAAAACCATGGAGACGATATTTTATCTTTCTACTTATTTACTTGTATAAAAATATTTTACTGTTACTACGAAAGGTTACAAAAAGATATTTGCTATTTTATATCTGAAATAAAGTATGTAGCGTGACAAAATATGTAACTATGACGATCGTTTGTCGCATTGCTCTCACATGGTCGATAATAAATAAATTACTTGTAACCCAGAGTTTTTCTCAAGAACCTATATCAGGCATCAGTCTCTAACAATGGTGGAATATAGTCGATTGACCAAAAGCAATGTTACCTATTGTGAAGAGGGAACAAATTACATTTAATTATTTATTATTAGATGTAACTTGCTAACGTAGTATTTCAGTATAGAAACATGCGTCAGATAGCCTTCCAGTCCTCAACTCTAAGACAGAATATATGACAAGAGAGTGTCCATGTAGTTTCTTGCCCGTTCTGCTCTATAGAGTACATACTAAGTTTTGAAATTGATAATATTTCTGAGCGACCGAATCCTTGACAATTCAAAAGTACCAGTAAATGGTCTAATTGAAAGGATTGCTTCTCAAATAAGGTAAAAGTGTAATTTTTCCAAAATATTAACCAGTTTTTTAGCTCTTTACTAAAGCTCTAAGCAATCTCCTAAAAGTAGCTAGGGCCTTTTCATTTCATAGAAGACTTTAACCAACTGTAGTGGTCTGCGGAATGTCGGACAGATATCAATAAGTGTGCAGTTGTAAGAATGGCGAAGACAAGAGCGGGTGTAGTCACGCCGCGGTCCGCACAATCGATAGCACATTATTCACAGGAGACGCGACGCACACTGCCTCGGGGCATAGGGGAACTGTGGAGACGACTTTATGATTTGTTGTAAAATTCTACACTTCAGATAATAAGGCAACCAGTCTTACGGGGGTATCGTATACTCCGATAACTGGGTTGTGGAGGTTAGATATATGCAGTCGCTCCACGTAAAATACTGATATTTAGCTGTATCCGGTCAGACTGGAAGCCGACCACAACATAGTTGGGAAAAGGCTAGGCAGCTGATGACTTTAGATAATAAGGAAAATTCTCTTTTCCACTTTTATCTGTTTTCCAACTTATAATGTTTTTTTTAAGTTCATTCAGTCCCAGTCTTTGTCTGACTGTATTTTTTCTTGTAACAAAGAGTAAACATCTTTTATATAATATACATATAATTTATTTCAGACATAAATCTAGTCCATAGTTTTACAGTCATACATTTAAATTATAAACTATTTTAAATTCTAAACCGATAAAAACCTAAAGTAAAATTGTGATTAATAAATTTAAATATTCAACAACACACTAAAAAAAAATATAAAATTGTCAAAAAAATATAAAAAAATGTCAGAATCGTATAAAAAATAAAATGTCAAATACGAGATTGTCAAATTGTAAAAAAGGTATAAAAATGTTAAAATATTAAAAATAAAAATTATAAAAATGACTAATAAACCACTAACTAACTATTAATTATTCAATACTGATACTGTATCTCTATCTGTATTATTATTATTAGAATTAATAAACTATATAATACAAAGCAACCAATAAATAAAGTATGTATATAGCAATAACGCTTGTGTATGTTGGATGTTGGCATTTATGAATCTTTGGTGACTCGATCGCAATGGAACAATAATTTTGAGGCTCATACTTTCAAGTTTTCTCATAACAAAGTGGTATTTGTCTTGATAAATAATGTTGTGGATAAAATTATATATCACATTACTTCCGTCTCCACGGTTCTCCTGTACGGCGCGGAAGTTAGGACCGTAACAGTAGCCGCGGCGGGGCGCGTCACGATGTTCGGCATCTACAAATGTTCCTGCTCTTATGTACAGCTTCACTTATGTAATACGCTTCTTATAGATTTGGTATCATTTTGATATAGTACTATTCGTGGATTATAGAAAAAAGATTGAAATTGGTTCCGTTATGAACTGCCTAGCTTTTCCCCATTTGCATTCGACGACAGTTCTTGGGTTACCTATAAGCAGCTACTTAATTATCAGTGTTCCCACGGCGCAGCGCACACTGCGATTACTTTGTAAATTAGTTTTTAGATATTCAGAAGGCCAATTCCTGTATTAATATATTCAAAATCAAGTCGCAACCTCATCTCAGCGACAATCAATATCAAAAAGTTGTCAAAATGTAAGAAAATTACAGGTAATTTTGACAGATTGAGACTGAGATCACAATGTGAACATTCTTAAAATTACGAGAATTGCCGCTCAGACTTCTGAATATTATAAAATAGAGGGCAGGGTTACTTGAATTATTCTGAAATCATTATCAAAAACATTAAAATATGGATCACTGTCGTCCGAAATAAATGAAATTTAATATAAATTAATTAGGAGTGACTCATACAAAAAACAATGCACAAATCATGCTGATTCAACTTTCTTCACTGTTATTGTTTTTCTATTGTTATTCTGCAAAACGTTTTAGGACAACCGCCAAAAATTAATCACGTTAGTAGCCGCCAATAAGTACTTGTTGTTGTAACTACATTTCAATATTTATTCCTCAATTTTCATGATTGTCTCTGCATCACCCAAAGGTTGACTGGTAGAAAATGCCTATGGCATTAAGTCCGCCTGCTTGAATTAATAAATAAATAAATATTAGGCTAACTTTTAACAGTTCTATCATAAGAACATCAAACAAAATAATGATGATCTATGAAGATCTCGTATGAACATGAACATGAACAAGCAAACATCACATCCGCACCCACCACCACAGCCCCAACCCAGGCCCACACACACGGTGCCAATCTTAAACACATTAGCGATCGATTCGTCCAAACATGTGTACCGCCCTTATAGACAACGCAAACTCAATATGTGGAAATAATAATAAAAGGAGACGGCTCCCGCATACATATCGTTTTATTATCGTTATGTTATCGCGATGTATCGGCTGGTTTAACTTAGTACGATTGTTTCAGTCGTATGAAGTAGTTGAGATTATTACAGGATTATGATCCTCTATACGTACTCCTTGTTATCTTCGATCATAAATGTATTTATCAAGTGTTTTGATTACAGATTAGGTAACATAACTCCTCGGCTGCTCGCCCGAGTGTCAGCAGGCGTGTGCCGGCAGTACGCCCACATTACGCCAGTTATATTGATTTGGCTTAGTGTCGCTAGATAGCTTCAGTTAGTGTTTAGGCATGGTATTCATTGTTTACCAGTGGGTATCCTATAGTATAGATACAAGATATACGTTTCTAGATGTAACGAGGATTGCATAATCAGCCCATAATATTCCCACCGCTGGGACACAAGGCTGCTCTCTCTGAGAGGGAGTGGGCCGTAATCCACCACGCGGGCCCAGTGCGGGTTGGTAGATGTCCCATGTCTTCGAATGTTTGGTTCGAGGACATGCCGGTTTCCTCACGATGATTCCCTTCACCGTTTTGGAAGCAATGGTGATTAAATAATTTACACAAAGTAAGGCGCCTGCGTGGGTTCGAACCTACGACCTGCAGCTCGTAAGTCGGGGCAGTTGCCACTGGGCCCACTGCTCAATGTAAGGAGGATTAACAAAATAGATAAACTACTTATCTAAACTAACATTACAAATAAAGAGAAAAGATTTGATTTTTTGTACGTTTGATTGTCATGCTATCACGCTAAAACGGCTGAATGGATTTGGATGAAATTTGGCACATAGGCAGACAACCTGAATTAGGACATAAAATATTTCTCATCCCGATATGGGTTTGGGTTTAAAAAACTGTATTTCTCATAAGAACTTAAAAATACCAGTGCGATTATAATGAGATACTTAAGTGATTATCCCGATATTGCAGCGGGATCCAAACCTATGCGGGTGAAACCACGGGGCGCAGCTCTCAACTAATACTTCGACAAACATCACTTGAAACTTTTAGAACTGCGTAAGAATCGGAATATTGGAAATGATAGAGAACAATGTAATTGATTACTTCCATTCATTTCCATAAACGAGAAAAAAGTAATACCATACACATATTATATTATTATTATTCGTCTCTTTTCTGAACTGATGAATGTTGAGATAATTAGTCACAAGAATTTCATGAACTTGTATCATAACATTCACGAAGTCACTTCTCGCTACTTTGTGACACCTTTTTTTTCGTACATACATAGTTTAATTCCTTGTTTTTATTCGCTTATTTGGTGTAAAGTCAAGTAAATTTATTATTTACTTAATTAAATACAAATATAAATTACCCGTGTATTCAAATTGTAACTGTTATTCTTTGAAAGTTGTATACTCGTAAAATGGGTAAAAGACGACAAATTGACGAAGTGTGTCAATTTTATGAATGGAAAGAGAAAAGAGTAGTCTACCTATAATTTCTAGACAATCTACTATCTCAAAATAATTCCTACCAAACAAAACAATCTTTTACCTATTCCCCAACAGTATTCAGGAAAAATTCCCCAAGTATGATGTACCTACATAAACATAGCACGAACATGAAAATCCGATGAGGCATCCTATCGATATTACGCCGTCCCGACTCGATGCCAGTCGATCCAATCGATTCATGAATACATATCGATGCTGGGCCCGTGCTCGCACTATAATGAATACTTTCACTGATTACGTTCTTGTCCCATCGTGGTAGGAAGGATTCAAAAAGGAGGATACCATGATAATGAAAACTCTTCAAGAAAATCTTCGTAATGTTTACATTATTTACGTAGAGATCATAAAAAAATATGATTCATTCATTAATGCTTCTACTCAAGTGAAGAGTATTATTTCCAAGCTTAAAGAAAACATGAAAATGAACCACATACCTACATAGCGACTCTGGTATTTGTGATTCAGATTGAATCTTAAAAAGTTGCTTATAAGCGATTAAGTCTTGATCTAAATCAAGTGTTGTTTGGTAAATGGAAGATGTTTTCCAATATTCACTAATATCTGTGCTCTAAATAAATAACTATCTGTTATAGGAAAAATCCCTATGTATTTAGAAATACTCAATAATTATATAAAAAAAGGGTTTCGTACTTTCCTAACATTTGTCGTAGCCCGCTACGCCGTAGCAGTCTACGAAAAACGCGTAGAATGATAGTGAATTGTTACGAACAATACAATGTTTAGTTATTTATGTTACGTTATAACATAAAATGTCGGTGTTTATCGACACTATGCTTCACTAAAAGTGCCGTCGCCGTAACTTGTAAACAGCACACGTGTGCCGTACACTGCTGGCCAAGATTGTGGATGTATGATAAAATATTTTAGTTTTGTTTGCAGTTTGCAACAATGTCGCTTGTAAGTTGTATATTAAATCTGTCAAATTAATACATACATTTAGGATAAATACTTTGCATGTATAAAAATGCAAATTCAACTCTTGTAGATACATTTAAGTACAGACTAAGAAAAGATACGAAAATGATCTTAGATGTCAGATAAGTTACACTGAGCTACAAAGTAAACTTTAATCTGCCCTACTTAACATTCCGAATAGAATACAGCATCAGACACAAGTAAACTAAAGAATAATACACAAGAGACCTAACAAACTAGATTTTATCACATCACCAACTTTCCTAACTAAGTAAAGTAAGTAAAAATAAATAAAGCGGTATACTTCCCGTGGCCCGGAGTGTAATACGTGTGTTAGTGATGTTATTGGAAAACTTGGAGTTGAGCGCTATACAATGTAGCTGAAATCGCTTGGGTGGCTCGCATCGCTCGAACAGCTCCGCTTAATGCGCTCGCCTCGCTCACCGCGGTCACTCGCTTCCTTAACAAAGCTGTTTGTATGCTAATGTTCGCGTTTTTAGTTGAATTTAGATATTATGTTCAGTGTAGCTTTGAGAGGGGTTTTAAAAGTAATGTTAATGATACACATAGTTTCTGAGGTTCACACAATAACCGTATCTATAGAAAGAAGTGATCTTCTATATTATTTCTTTTCTCAACGTATAAAGCTTGTTTAAAGGCTCTCAGTGTTGAATGTGTTGACTCTTTGGTATGTTTGACCCACGGAGTGGATTGGAAATATTATTTCATTTCTTTGCACTGTAAATAACTATAAAGCCTCGCTTACCTATTTACTCTGTCAAGATAATTACTTATTAGTTAGAATAAGTGTCAACAAAATAGCTATTGTAAGTGGGAAAAGTTCTCTATTGAAGCATCATAAAATTATTTCAACCATGATGATTATGCATTTCCACGTATCTTTTCCTCGTATTATAATCACATAAAAAATATTTTTAGCAATAAATTCCTCAGCCCAGCAGTCCTCCAATTTCGATCATAACATGTAATAAAGTACAACAGATACCTCGGTGAGCAAGTCGGATACGGCGCGTAAATCCCTCGTAAAAAGTTCGCTGACTGGACGCGATGGCGTGTCCTGTCGCAGTTGATCTACTGCTCTTTGGATGTGCTGTGGTCCGTGATCAAATCTTTATGTCTTGTGGAATATGCGACGTTATTATATTATGAGGATGTTTTTATTTAGGTTGCGATGTTACCTGTTTTGATTGGGGTTTTGATTATATTCCTTCTGTTTTTATGTGTAATGACTTAATGAGTTACGCAATTAAATTATGTTTTGAAGCTTTCCGTTCTCCAGGTTCTTAGATTTACCTACTGCTTTTAAAAACTTAATATGTCTAGCAAAAACCTATTCTTCGGAGCATAATATGGTTCATATACATAGATGGAAGTAAAATAATGTAGTTTTTGAATGTCGGAGATTTTCTTTTGTCTTAGCTTTAGTTTAGCGTGTATATTAAAGTAGTTTTGTGCTAACTAAAGCATTGGTAATTCAGTTGGAAACACTACGATATTCACTGTGGGAATACTAACTGCTTAAATAACCTTTATATGGTTATAAACTCTACTACATAGTTTTATCTTTAGACCCAGGTTAAATCACTTTTAAATTTCGAACTATAATCCGACAAAGTTAAAGTTCTCATTACAACAACTGACGACCCGAGTCTAAGTTTTCAATTTTATATTGGGAAAGGAGACGATATAATAATTGACCCAGAAATTGATACGAACAAACTGTATGCTGATCGATTGGTTAGACTGAGCGAAATTACCCTACCCAAGTCACATACCCCAGATCCATGGAGTAACAGAGCTATACATAGGCTGACAAATTATGCAAGAAAAATCATTATCTACTAAGGATTTCCTTAACACTAGTACCAAAATTAGTCATGCTGTCGACTGTACCGACACATAGAAGACACTGACACTATAGAAGCTATCAAGTGTAAATACACTAAAAATAATCTATTTATTGTCGTCTCTCTTCTCGTTAATTATGTTATAATTATATGAATGTGCCTAAATATTTGAAAAAAATAAAACAAACAAAACAAGTGTATGTATTTTGATTTTTATTGTATTTTTGTTACAAAATAATTAATTATTTTAGATATCTGCTAATATATGTTTTAAAAATGCAGCAGGATGTGTGAGATGGTCTTCGTACCCGGCCCAGGCTAGATAATAAACAATACTAATTATATGTATCAACTACCCGGTGTGCGGCGTCCATGTATGCAACTTAAACAATATTCAGAGATCATTTCGCGGCTACATCAAATGTGACAATAAATGGACGTCCATTGCGTTCATATCAAGAACTCAAGGTACGTATTTTATCATTCGGATTCGACATTTTATCAGGGTTTTTTCTTCTTCATTTTCGTTTAATTTTACTCTGTCTGGGTGTCTATCTACTTCTACTAGCTTTTGCCCGCGGCTTCGACCGCGTAAAAAGTAACTTTCAACTACCATCCCAAGGGAACACATTGCCGGAATAAAAATTATCATAATTATGTGTTAATCCAGGAAATGGTCTATCTCTGTACCAATTTTCATCCAAATCAACGGCTTAAACGTGATTGAGTAACAAACATCCAAACATCTTCACAAACTTTAACACATTTATAATATTAGGTCATCCCACTTCCAGTGTCATATTTTTTATTTCCAATATTTATGTATTGCGCAATGGTATGCAATAGTTAATACATGTGTTGTCTTGTACAATCATGTTAGTTTAATTTGGTGTGTTGTATTGTCAAGACGTGCATTGATTTAAAATGGAAGATTTAAAAAAATCTATTAATGTAGTGGAGCAACGTATATTTCTAAAGTTTTGTGCTTTACTCAACTACTCTGGAGGAGTTGCGCACGACTTACTGGTAAAGTGTGTTTTGGTCGTAACGCCTTAAATAAAAGAACCGTACAGCGATGGCTTGAAATGTACAAACAAGGAAGAACCACAGCTGAAGATGAGCCGCGAGCACCTCGATCATTATCATCGACTAGATTAGAAGCAAGGGACAAAATCAAGAAAGCACTTCGTCAGTCACGTAGGGTCAGTGTCAGTGATCTCTCCACTCAACTTAACATTCCTCATTCCACTATACATAGAGTACTCACGGAGGATTTATGTCTGGTCAATAAAAGTGCAGTGTGGGTGCCCCACACTCTGAACACGGATCAGAAGGAGTTTCGCTATGAAACTGCGCGTAGCCATTTATCGTGGTATCGCCGTAAGAAAAATATACTTAATAGATTCATATGCCTTGATGAAACTTGGGTCGAATTTTATACTCCTCGTCAAAGACATCAGTCACGATGTTGGGTGGAACCGGGCACTTCAGCTGAACATTTACCACGTGCAGAGCTACATGAACGAAAAATACTACTAATAGTAGCTATGGATGTCAGAGGCATTGCTTTTTGGAGAAGTTATGATGAAAATACAACTATGACTGGAGAGCTATATAAGTCATTTTTAGAAGAAAATATTCCTATTTGGGCAGACGAACATCATATAACGAGTCCTATAATTTTACATGATAACGCCAGACCGCACAAATCAAAAATAGTTCAGAATTTAATTGAAGATAAAGGATGGATTGAAATTATTCAGCCGGATATGAATCCTTGTGATTTCAATTGTTTTGCCCATGTGAAGAGGAAATTGTCGGGTACTCGATACAATAGCAAAAAGGAGTTAGATATTAAACTAAAGAGCATTTTTGATGAATTAAATGAAAGTGGTACTTTAAATGGTGTTCAAGATTTGCCAGCAGTCTGGGAGCGTTGATTAATAGTGGTGGAGATTATTGATTAGTGTCACAAGGTTATATAGTATAGTAGTCAGTTTTTGTAAAATAATAATAATAAAAAAATATGACACTGGAAGTGGGATGACCTAATATTAGTAGGATTGAAAAGAATACGGTGCCTCTAATATGTTCACTGATATATGATTTTGCTGTTTTGAAGTGGTGTTTGCCAATAGAGAACACAACCAGCTGGACATAGTTCAATCTTGGGAATCAGACAAGTCTGGGTGTGATGCATCCATCCTTGTAAAGGCAACCTCTCTGCCAGTCCAAGTGGTGTCGGTCGGCAAATTCAGCCAATAGGTTAGGCCGGTTCCTGTTTCTGTTTATCATTTCAATGAACTGCTCTGTAAAACGGCTATCTGAGTAGGATGATCGAGTAGCGTTGATAAGCACAGAGGCAATTTTACAATCAGTCATTGCATTTTTCAGCGCTATATTGAAATGTCTGTTTCAGAATAGTTTGAAGTCTCTTTTCATCCTTCCACTTATAGTATCCACAACCCATCTGACCAAGGTGATTAACCTGGATTTATTTGCTGCTTCTGTACGCAACTGACTTTCATTTCGTCCTATCGATGGTGGCATGTGCACTTCGAATCCGCATTCCTCTAAATCCGGTATACAATCGCGGAAACCACGATACCTATTAGTTCAAAATAATAAATAACAATATAACAACTAAAATAACTAGACCGGTCAAGCACATCTGCAGCGCGGTATATATTATTTTTGGTGTCTACACTATACTATCGATGGTCGTCAGTCAGTACGACGCATGACTGATTTTGGTACTAGTGTTAGGAAAATCCTTAGTAGATAATGATTTTGCATGCATACTTGGTCAGTCTGTAGCTCCAATACCCCATGGATTGGGGACTGACGACCCCATGGATTGCGACTTAGGTAGGGTTATTTCGCTCGTTATAAGCAATCGATCCGCATACAGTTAGTTCGCTTTTTTGGGTTTTTGATCATACATTTTAGACAATCTCCTTTACGTTTATCGGAATTAAGTTCAAAATCCAGTAACTGGCTCGAATGTTTAGGCTACCTTACCTAACAATGGCTATGATATCTACTTTAAAAGTCATAAATAGTTAATTCGCTATTACTTCAAGTAGGTAAGTAATCCATATATTTCAGAGACAAATGAACTCTTCCAGCTGAACAACAAATCAGGATTGTTTCGTATTTTAGCAGAATATCCGAACGCTCATACGCTATCGGGCAACTGTCACGTTTAACAAATTTGTTAGGCAAAAAAAACTCGGGGCCACATCCATTTATTATCCATTTTGTCGTGTGTATCGCGGGTCCATTAATAACCAGGACTTATCCGACTCTAATCTGCCTCTCATTGCTTTCCGCGGATGATTCTTTTTCGCGCCAAAAACTCCGCCATATTGGTATCCGAACAGATTTATTGCGCGGATTAAAGGTTTGATAAATAATAAAACAGAGTTTTATGTGTGTTTTGTTTATTGCAGTGTAGCTTTTGTTTAGTAAGAGTGAATGTTTCTAGGAAAACAAGCCGAAATTAACCAGTGTTTAGTTGCCCAGTAGAATAAGGCTGATATGACCCGAATAGGTAGCATAGCATAGCATAGCATAGCATAGCATAGCATAGCATTACATAATCAACCTATTATTTTCCCACTGCTGGGACACAGGCCTCCTGAGCGTGGGCCGATGTGTTTTTTAAACTGCCTGGAATATTACGTGTAGGAACAGAGATCTACGGAACGGAAGTATTTGTTAAAGAACGGATGGAAATACTGACCTAGTACACACGCCGCGGGCCCAGTGTGGGTTGGTGAATGTCACATGTGTTCGAATTTTTGGTTCTAGGACATGCCGGTTTCCTCACGAATTTTTCTTTCACCGTCTTGAGAGCAGCGGTGATGAAATAATTTACACAAAGTAAAGCGTCTGTCTGGGTTCGAATTAGAACTAACGGCCGACTCGTTAGACGCGGCCGTTACACCTGTGCCGTCACAGCTTGAGAGCTTGTGGTGAGTGGTGACCGAATAGGTAGATGCACCTTATTCATGATTAAGATTTTATTTCCTGTCTCGGGCGCCTTCTTCACTAAATATGAATTAATTTAATATGAGAAATTGTTTCTCCTTCCTCGGTATAAAACAAAGCAAAATATTACACCAAACAATTCAAGCAAACCAAACCGTCGATCCACAAAACTGATTCACAAAGCACCGGCACACTTCCTCAACAAACAAACCACACAACACTTTACATACATATGTGTAAGGTTTTCAATTTGTACCGGCTTGATCCCATTTTATCGGGGATCCTCGCCCGGGGACGGAGGGCTCGTAAGTCTCGTATGAGGACAACTGAGGGATCATGCGAGGATGTTTTTGTAAGATCTGAGGACGATATTGGATGCCAAATGAGTGATTGAAGTGTTTGTTCGCTAGTTAAGATAGGGTTCCAATGTTTTCGCGAAAACTATTTATGTTGGCTATTTGTTTTATTATGTTATTGTGGTGGTTTGGTTATGAGTATGGGGATGGGATTGGTTTGGGGAGTGCTGAGCTATGTTGGCTTCAAAATTAATCGATTGGGTTTTTTTTTTAATTATTTTTCAGTTCTTGAAGAAAACCATAAAGCGATGGAGAGATATATTTCTTTTAAGTGTATGTTCAGTTACTTTTCTAGAATCTTGTAAAATGGTTGCTTCAAAAGTACAATTTCAATAGAACTATAATATATTAATCAACCCCCCCTAACATTGACTAAGCCTTCAACCAAACGCTTAAACAACAAAATCTCCCATTAAAACATTCGTACGTAACAAAGTACTTAAACCATTATAAGGCTGGTTACACACAATTTAAAATTCACCCACAATCGCCCGCCGCCGATAAGAGAACGAATACGCATTAGCAATCCGGCGACGGCTCATAACAACACTGTAATACCTTAATTTAAATTTAAATGACATCTAAGCTCCGGCCGATTGTATCGTCGCGTCATGGACGAGGGGCCGATGATGAGTTATCTCAATGTTTTCATGTATTTTCGTGGTTGTTTAATGTTTTGTAGCAGTTGGTGGGCTTTAGTTTGTAGCTAAAGAAAAGCAGAAGAAGTTCTCTTTTAATAAAAACTTTTACCTGCTTGTACTTTAATAAAAAGTGAAAAATAAAAAATTGTATATAAAAAAAAAACAACCGACTTCCAAAAAAACACTACAAAGTGAAAAATAATTTTAATTTTGGAAGTCGGTGTCGTTGGTTCCGCATTTTGGTTTTTTGACACCGACTTCCGAAATTAAAATTATTTTTCACTTTGTAGTGTTTTTTTTGGAAGTCGGTTGTTTTTTTTTATATAAAATTTTTTATTTTTCACTTTTTAGTTATATCTACCCCAATCAAATTCATATAAACACTACTTGCTATGTAAATATCAGTGACGGGAAGCTGCATCTGCGTTTATAGGGTACAGACGTGATGTTATGTTGTGCGATTGCGTAAACAATGCATACATATGCGATAGCAGCAATCGCGGTTGTTTTACTGGTATTAATTATTATTATAATAAAAAAAATTATAACCTTTGTAGTGAGTACAGGCGTGATATTATGTTGTGTGATGGTGTAAACAATGCTTAGATATGCTATAGCAACAATCGCGGTTAATCTGCTGTTATTTATTGAAGAGTACCCCCGATTTCTACAAGATCCCATCATCAGATATTGAAATGGTGACAATGGGACCACACGGGAAGCACCAGCTTTCAAATAAAAAAAGAATCATGAAAATCGGTTCACCCAGTCGGTTATTATGAGGTAACAAACATAAAAAAAAATAAAATAAAAAAAAAATACAGTCGAATTGATAACCTCCTCCTTTTTTTGAAGTCGGTTAAAAAGGAGTAAGTATAAACGTTTCAGTTAAAAATTGACGTAAATAATTGTTTTTTTGAAAAAAAATAAATTACGAATTTTATCTTATTAAAGTTCCGAATATTACATAAGTGATATCGAAAAAGTTATTAATAACACGCTTTAACAGAATTATTCACAGCACTCCTATTCAAAAAATGTATCTAAATTTTATTCCACAAAAATTTCAATGAAATACTGCAACACGAAATCACTTTATTTCCCTTAAATTATATTCGGTTATGCTCAATTTATTCCCCCAACGGTTGCGTGGAACAGTTGTAGACGCAGCTAACAGCGACTGATGAGAGGCTTACATGCGCGATAAGGGGGATTACCGTGGCCGCGTGTGCACCCACCCTTAGTTTAAAATTTCAAGATCTGTTGATAGATAAGGAAATACAGTGAGACCGTGACGTATGTGTTTTAGAATGTGTAAAAGATAAAAAGATTTGATGGCTGGGATTCCATTCCATGACCAGTTTTATGGTTTTCGACCAGGACGTGTACCTTCCCTTATCTACTAAATAATAGTATTGAGTTAGGTACTGGATTAAATTCCCAGAGTTATAATTTTTGTTTTCTACAAAAATTTAAACCTCCTACATTTTTGCGGTTACACCCCGAAATATTTTTTAAGGGTCTGAATACCCAAGCGGTAGGCTACAAATACAAAAATATTCATAATTCTCAAAAATTAAATTACACTCCAATTCTAAACATCCAAAAAAACTGATACTAAAGTTTCTCAATTACAGAAAATAAGTAATCACAAAAGAAACGCAGAAATTAATAACAAAGGTAGGCTGAATTCATTAGTTGCCTTCGTCTCCTATCAAAAAAATCTCTGCCGTTTCATTAACTTAAAATAAAAAAAACGAAAAAGAAACTGTCACCAAAAGAGCAGAGATTAAATTTTAAAGGCACTTTTTCTAAATTAATTAATAGGGGTGAGGTGACTTGAGGGAAAAAATTAAATGTCAAAATTACAACAAGATTCGCCTTAATTATGTCGACGGGGCTCGCACTAATTACATTTTCTTAATTTGCAAAGTTCTGGCTCTTTGTGTTTTGGGATGTAACATTTTTTTCGTCGTGTGCTGATTTTGGAATAGTTAGGTAGTAGCTGTGAGATTTAAGTTTTGAGGCTATCATTGAGGATCTTAGATACCTAAGTGAATAAATACTGAGCATCTATTTTCATTTTAAATGGATGTTTATTTTCCACTAAAGAAAAAAGGTTTCTCATGAATAAAATAAATAAATAAATAAAATGTTATCAAAAATATAAGGACTAACGTTAAATACAGTTTTTCTTAAATCTATGCCAAGAATGGTCATTTAAACATATGACTGATCATTCTGATCATCATTGACTGATATAATTTTACTTAAGAGTTAAGAAACACGGGTAGCAGAGGTGGTCACATGCGTCAAAATGCAAAAGTGGTAGGGCTGCTGCTAAGTTTACAATACAGCCAGACTATTAGCATCGCAGATATTTCCTCAGGATCAGGCAAAAGAAAAGAATACAATACAACAACACTATCTTATTACAAGAACAAAATCTTGAACGATCACTTAAGGCTGTCTTAAGTCATTCCGTGTTCCTTACCAAAACGCAATATCCCGGAGACCATTATGTGTATAGAGTGGATGACACCCCACGACTTTACGGCCGAGCCCTCGCTAAACGCGCCACATTAAAAATTTTATTTTCACTTCAAGTTTGCACAAAAAAGGGGTGTATTTTTTCTCATTGCCCACCGGGGACAGCCAAATTGAAGATAATTCAGTTTATCGCTTTAATATCTCTTTGTCTTTCAAAATTTGCAAATGAGTTTTTTTAATAACGCCAAATTTGTAGCGGCCGTGCCTTCCTCTAATCCTTTTATGATTTATAGCCGTCATGCGGATAGATACCTACTTGGATAATGAAGTTTGTGCTCCAATTTTTTTTTGTTTTGTTTATTAGATTCAACCCTTTATTTTTAATCGTAATCTGCGTCATCTACGAAATGAGTTTCTTCGTTTTGTTTGGATTGTACTTGATATTTACTTAGATGAGTGTTTAAATTAGTACCAAACAACAGTTAAAATATGACTTCAAAAGTTAATTTCCATAGCAAATAACTGCAAAAAAGTCCCCAGACACAGAATAAAAATAAAAACACAAAAACAAAGCCAATAACAATTTAAAAAAAAAACAATGTTTGCATATCAATAGGATGCATCGGATGCGTTTGCCTGCCCTCGTCCATTAGTGGCGAGCCATCGATCAAATACACAATTCCAATTTACCCGAAGCCACAAATTCTTCAAAACGACTGTCCGATCTCGCGCAAATAAAGATAAAAAATAAATTGGCGGTGCCGTGGTGCCGCGGTGGTTTTTGCTGCTCTATGTTATATTTGTTTGTAGATAGGAATTGCAATGTATGGGCGGGGCGATTGGCTTTTTATGGGCTGTCCTTTTCGGTGATATCGTGATGTACGTTAGTTAGTATGGCCCTTAATATGTGACGAGGTACTTACAGAAGAAGGAAACGTATACGTAGCTACGTTGTTAGTAGCAAAGCAACCAGTAAGGTTGGAATTATGTCTTAATGAATTTATGTCTTTTGTGTATTAATTTATGTCTTTTATGTAATTTATGAATTTATGTTTTTGTTGTTTCCCGTGACTTCTTCGACATGTATTTTTTAATTAATACACATATCCAGGATCAAAAGTAGCATATGTCCTTCTCCTACCAATCTCTCTTTTACAACGATTGGTCCTAATAATTTTCGGATAACTTTTCTTGGAGATAATAAAGTAAATAAAAATAAAAATCTTTATTACTAGAAGAATGAGAACAGTAAATCTCCTTAAAAACAATCAAATACTGTCTTATGTAATGTGCACTGAGACGTCAAAGGGGTGCTTTGGCACTCGGCTAGGATTACCCTGTATCACGAATGCCATCACACAATATCACTGATATCTAAAAATCCATAGCGCTTATCCCGACATGGTGAATTTAAAATTCTAAACATAATTACAATTAATAATAAGCATGATTAATTTATTATATTACTAAATTAACTTCTGTCTAACCCTTCGGGGACTATACGCGTGATGTTGTGTTAAGTAAAAACAATATTTATGAAATGAACATTCGGAAAAAGCTTCATAATCATTATACAATCATCTCCCAGTGACGTTATGCAGTGCCTTCATATATTATCATCACTCACATCCCGATGGTCTGAGGCAACGATCACTTAACGCGAGTAACTCAACCACAGTTATATAGAATGTGTAATTGAAGTGATTACAGCTACAATTAACATTCGACCGCTCTTCAATTAAAACAACTGTTGAAGGCTCAACGCGTATTTATTATAGTGAATGATTTATTTATTTTATTATTTATGTACACACAGTAAAAACATATGGATATGACATAGTAATTATTTGAGTACAAAGGTACTGCTTATTTCTTAAGAAATTTCTTCCAGCAGACCTGCGAAAGGAGAAGTAAAAAAGAAATGTAGACAATAGTGTGCGAGAACATGAAGAGAAAAATATAAATGTGTGAAGTCTAAAAGTAACATATTAAATATACCTACACATATAATGCGAAAATTAACATAATATACTGATGATTTATAGTTAAGAATTGTATTTTCTATACATTTATTCTTATCGTTTCTATGAGATGCGCGCGCGCTTATCGACGCGATCGTTTCAGGCGAGAGCCGTCCACTGCTGGACATAGGCCTTGACCAAGCTTCGCCACATCGAAACATAGCTATTCCCTTTAATTTTATAAATGAGTAGAAGCGTCTTAGCATAACTAAGAAAACATGATTTGGTAAAAATACAAAATAAAAACCAGATGCTATTACCCACATCTAAATATTTCTTTTTATAGTTATTAATCAGAGTACATGCATAAAGAATACTTCCTAGTAGCACATGGGTAATCTAAATTATTCGTGAAAGCTTCCAAGAAAAATAATGGTGGTGATTCCCTTGTTCATAAACTAAACTAAATTTAAGTTCAGTGCATCTTTTTCAATCTATTTCATTAAAAAAAAGACAGACATAAGTTTTAGTTTAGTCCTATCAAATGAATCAGCGCCTGACACTACTCCATACAAGTTTAGACATGATTAAAAACTTACCTACTAAAATCACGTTAATTTACGTCAGGTGCTCATTAATTTGACAGGACTAAATCTAAAATTTATCTTCTGTTCTTTTCTTAATGAAATAGAAAGAAAAAGATGCACTGAACTTAAATTGAGTTTAGTTTATGAACAACACGATCGGCACCAATGACTCATTTTAGCAAGAATTATTTGACTAACCACCTATTACATAATAGTATTTAATTTATTACTAATTTCCATAATTAATTAACCCAATCACTTGTCAATCGCAACGTTCTACTTCGCACAGTAGCTAATATGATAGATATGACATTTTATGAACATGGTGCTGTGACTTGCGCAAGCGCATAAGTACTATAGATGTAGTGTATAGTGTGTAGCAATCATTGAACGTTAACCTGTCATTACCGTTAAGTTTACAAGTTATGACCGCTAGCGGGTTTAATAATACATTTTACGGAAATATTGAAATCTTTCTGAAAACTGTAACTTTCCACCTATGTTGGTCTTAAAAGATGAGAGGGGGAAGCTTTAAAAAAAACTTAAGCCATCATTTTATATTCAAAACAATAAATGCCTATTGTTTTGAATATATAACGTGTAGAATTAATTGAACCACTTTTTCATATAGGTCACATTTTTCAAAAAATCTTCATTAAAAACGTTGCTGTGTCTATTTATTAATAGGTCAAGCAAGTCAATGTCAGCGCGGCGCAGCGGCCCGGTGACGACTCCTCCCTCGGTAAAGCGTCGTCGCAGACGCAAGAAACGATCAGAATGGCCAGTAAAACTAAAACAGCACATAAAACCTTTACAATTTTTTTAATGACTTATATTCTCTCTGATATTATATTCTCTCTGATATTAATAGGTCAATTGAATTAAAAACCAGTTGGGGTGTCTGAAGTTTTACGCATTTAACAGTACACGTTGTATAAAACTTTAACATCGCTCTTTCGATAGACACAGGCAAGAACAAAACAGTTATAGTGCTTTCATACACAGTTAAACATTATCTTGCTGAGCAGATATATTCAAAGCAAAATATTTAAATCCATAACACAGGTTAGCATAGATTCCGTTTGAAATTTAAACACAATAAGCCGCCTACATAATCATTTCAAGCCAGTATAATACAATTATAAAACTATAAAATTGGTTCGCTACCTCCTACAGTTTCCAGCACACTCCCGCACGACCACAACTTAATGACTGCAAGTGAAGCGTAAACCTTATTAATAATTATTATTTCGCTATTAGCGGCCGCCGGACTGGCCTCGATCTCTTATTGATTGCTACATGTTGTATAAAAACTATATTATAAGGAAAATTAATGGAATATAGCTACTTGGTTTATCGTTCACACGCAGATTAAAAAGGAAAGATAGCTCAGAGGGTCTAGACAAGATGCAATCGCTTTCAAAGCGTAGACTTTCAACAGGATTAGCAAATGCTTTTCGTTAGTTTATGTCAACCTGCGAGTACTCGTACATTTTTGACTTTTCTGTCATCGTTAGTCGTTATCGCTGATAGAATGTCACCTTGTCTAGGCCATCAGGACATTAGGGTAGACTGAGAAAGGTAATTAACCGCCTAGCTTCCCAACCACGTTGGGGTCGGCTTCCAATCTAACCAGATGCAGCTGAATACAATATTATGGGCTGCTTTTCCGACCTCCACAACCCAGTTACTGCGAAATACGAAACCCCTCGGTAAGACTGGTTGTCAGACTTTTGGGCTTTTGATGACCCGAAACGACTGTCAAAAATCTAATAATGGTCACCCATCCACAGACCAACTGCGGCAAGCGTATCTTAGCCTGATAGATCGACCCGTGCGGCTGTTATTACTTAGCCACAAGCCCCTCCGGGTAGACTGAGAAAGTATTTTATGAAAATTATAATGATGAGTAAATGCAGCTATTCTGTAATAATGAAGACTCATTGAAAGTTCCAAGTTAAAATTGGTGTGAATAGTAGGTAGGTTCATATCTGATTCCCAGTGTGCAGTAGGTAGGCAGAAGGCCATGACAAAGATAATATATGTAGTGCTAGTGTCCCCATGACTAGCAGGCCGGTGTGGGTCAATAGCCTAACGTTATCAGCCAGCAGCCTGCAGTATCCCTACGTAAACAAAGACTATTAATGAAGTGTGAAAAAAATACGACAGACCAATAAATAACTACAAAACACTTAATAATTTGATCAAACTAATCCTCCACAAAAAAAGACTAGTTTAACATTTTTTGCTTCAATTCTTAGCAATTAGCTTACAAGATGACATGCGAAAAAATCACGGTGATTAAGGCTCGGCACACATTAGGCGACGCGACAAATCGCCGCGACTATTAACTCGAGCAAGGGGTGCGATAAGTCGCGCGTGACAAATGACGCCACGGCTAATGATGTCGGGCTTAGTCGCAATGTGGTGGCGTTTGATTACATCTGTTCTACGGGAATGCGTGAATATTGTGAGTGGGGAAGAGGTTACGGGCTAGATATATATTGAAGTGATATATATGTAGCGATATTTTATTGGAAGAACCCTGCATCCCACAATATTAAAGACAAGTTCTTTGCTGTAAAGAAAGAGGTTTTTCCCACAGACACACGTCAAAATTAAGTTTATTATTAATTAATTGTGTTGCTCGAAATGTTAATTTGGCTTTAACATTTGAAACAGATTCATTTTTGTGTGGCTAAGATGAATTTTATTAAGTGTTTACATAGTGTAAAAAGCTAATAGTCTTAAAATAATAATAATAATATGTACAAGTATATAAAAAGAAGGACAAATAATCAAAGGGCATAAAAAAATTCGTCCGCTGTCAGTAGGAAACGTACCCAAACGGCTGGCAGCATTGCCACGTTGTATGATAATGCTGATTCTTTGGTCAAAAAATAGGCCAGCTCTCTGGTCACGTGAAGAGTCGACACTCGGACCCCATGGCCCTAGTGTTTCAACCTCAAACGGCTCAAACATATTATGTTCTAAAGAGGTTGGAGTATTTGCGCCGTTTGAGGTTTTCCGCACCGTGCTTGGAAAATGGGATGGCGCTAGGGTACTGCGACTGTCTCTTTTTGTAACAGCTTAAATCATGATAAAAATTAACAGAAATTTTAAAAATGAATTTTCAAAATATGTGTAACAGGATCTACCTACTAGTACGTGGACTGAGGTGACTTATAATGGTCAGAAAAATGCACAGGCAGTAGTTGATTGAATGAAAACTATTTGTTTCTTTCACGTACACGACATCAGTAGTGCTTCCAGAAGATCTATTTATCACACATACCTACTTGAAGTTTTATAGACTTTTCTAACTCCATTGAACAACATAACCCGATCTCCCGCCAAAACTATAACAGTAACAATGTTATTCTGTCAATACGTGCGCATAAATCAAACATCTCATCTTGTAGGAGAAGTCGCGAGACGTGAGCTGCCTGCAAACGTAACACTTTCAGTATGTGCATTTTAATATTTTGGCTTACTAAGAATTCTAAAATAAGATTAGTATACACATCCATAAACACATGCCTTTTTCCCATGGGGGTAGGCAGAAACTATAGAACACCACATGCTACGATCCTTACAAAATAAGAAGCTACTAAATACCATTATTTATGTGATGGAAGCCAATCTAAACTTATTTTGAGACATGGAAAATCTTTAAAAACACTACTTAAAAATCATTGAAAGAGTAGTTATAGGTAGTGCACAGAAATGTAGGTATAAAAGTAACTAAATCCTTTTAAAATTCCCAAATATCCTACGAGTAAAAGTACTTTCGTTACATTAATGCAAGCTAAAGCCGACAGACCACTACTTTAATCTACACATGAAGCGAGTGCATCAACTTATGAAGCAACAAACGTAATTACAACGCGCACAAAAACATCAATTCATTCAAATTAATTACCTGTATAGAACATGGCCGCTGTTTATTCGACATGGCTACTGAAACACCATTATCCCTATCAAGCCATTACCGAGCTCTCTTGTGAAAAATAATAGTTATTCACATAATTACCCGACCCTACCCTGAGCGAATGAGACAGACTCACTTCATTCGAACGTTGGAAAGAGACAAGCATATTCTCATCGGGCCGTCTTCGAACACTTAAGTAATTGAATGGTACGAAGGGTAAGACGGGTATAAAAGTATGAACGAAAAATGGAAAATAATATTATAAGTAAGGGTATCGTGTGAAGGGGTCGGGAATCGTCGGGAATGGTCGGATTGGTCGTAAAAAGCTTTGATGAGCGTATGTTTGGACTGAGGTGTTTACTCGTAGGCTGCCGTTGGCACTAAATATACACTTACGTAGATGACACATTCTGAAGTTCCGAACGCTCTCGTGTAATGTATTTTCAGTAAGTACGTATATAACATAACGCTGCTTTGAAAACAATACTTCGCGTTGAGTATGTATGTAAATGAACTCATTATCTCGGATTCAGAGTGGAGTCTTTTATAATATAGTTTTATTTTACGTGTTATTTTTTACGACTAGTCTAAGTTCAGTATGTAAGAAAATATTACAAATAGAATGAAATGACACTTATTTTTAATCAGTTTAAATAGCTACCATTATACATACTTTGAGATTACCTTTGAATGTGCTGATTCACATTGCTTTTGTATTGTGCTTTTTGAATGAGAGACTGAATTGCCAATCAAAACTCAATTAAAAGTTTTATCGTCATCATCATCACTTCAGCCGAGAGACGTCCACCGCTGGACATAGACCTACCCCAAGCATCGACTTCCACCGGTTCTATGCTTCTCGCATCTAGCGGATTCCTACAGCCTTAGAATAGAACATTTGTTTAATCTCAATCCACGTCAGTCATAAAGCCTTCTTCTTCAGTCAGCAACTCCGAATCTACTCAACATAACACAGCATTAGATTCATCTCCATTTCACCTTCTACAAGTCTGCCACCATGCGTCGAGTCGCAAGTCGCGTCATAAACTAAAACTGCCATCAACTCCGCGAATATAAAACCAAATGGCCCAATGATAATACGTATATATTACTATTGTGTTGTTTTGCCGTCGCATATTTTTTATTGCGACTGTGTATCGAGCCGGCCGATTTATTTTTATAACTTTATGTAACGTCGCACTGTCGTAAATGTGGAGCGGGACTTATTTATAGTGTCGATAGTTGTGTTGGATTGTCGCAGTTTTGAGTGAGAAGTTTTGATGGAGTTGCGAGTTGGTTTGTTTGGAAGAAGCTGGTTTTTGTTTTGATTATTAGTTAAGAGGGAACCATTAAAGTATTTGGATGTGAGAATTCAGTTTATCTGAGCGCCTAGACCAGTGAAAATCGCTTACAAAGCGTTTCGTATCTCTACAACGACTTTCAACAGGATTGACATAGGTAAGCTTTTTGGTAGCTCATGTCGATCTAACACACTATTGCCATCACCGTTATCGCTGATAGAATTTCACTGTGTCTAGGACCTAGGATAACGTGCCCTAGAAATCATTGACGGAATGATGTCCAATATCCAGTACCCATGTATATTTTAACATTAAATAGCTCTGTACCGCTACCAGTCTCGTTACAGCCTATAATTTTATCAGCTCTACATTTTAATGACTGCAACTGGTTTATTTACGAGTACATTGTGTCGTTAAACAAGACTTCTGCCGACGCCCGTATGTAGACACGGTAACATGAACTTATATGTTTGAGGCTATCAACATTGACGGCTAAAATATAGCCGATAAAGTTGTTGCAATAGAGATGTTTTTTATATCTTAGATCATGACCATAGCATATAGCTTTTTATGACTGGCTATTCTAGGTTACCTTAATGCGACTGAATATATTTCAGCTTGAAGCAACTCCTATCTAATATTTACTGGCTCCTCCTGCAAGGTCTTGGGTCTCTGCTCATGACAGTTTTCCCTTCTCATTCATTAAGGACGTGAATTCATGAAATGACAATCTTTTGGATGTTTAAATAGCTTTAGAAATTTATTTTCACCCCTGTTTTTTGGCTTTAATAACCAATAACGCGTCATATTAACAACAAAAGCGTTAACCAAACTCCCAGCACCAAATTTCATCGATGTGCCAAAATCAACTAAAATTTTATCCAATTAAGTGCTGTTGTTAACATAACGAGGAGACCTAATTTCGGACAGCCATGATACCCTTATAATGATATCGACATCTGGTCCGAACACCCAACCTTCAGTACAATCGACGACCGTCCTACGGCTAATCATGAAAACGTATTTATGACCTAATTAAACTCATGTCGACCCGCGCGACGAGGACGGAACATATCAACCTCAACAGGAGCAAAAGAGACAGCCAACTCCCCAGGCCAGTGATTAATGATCGTTATATGGCTGGTTAAGTACCGTGTAATTTGCAAAACGACCCTTAATTACCGTAGAACACGGCTACTATCGCCGTCTTTGTCGTCTGTAAAGATTTCACGGGCGTGCGAGCGGGATGGCGGGTAGTTCGTGATGCGACTTTAAAGGCGGTATTTAATGAGGCATTATGATGTCGACCGCGCAGATTAGGTCCTCATGGAGATGAAAATTGTTTGCTGTTCTCTTTATATTTGGCTCGGCCGGTGAACAAACATGGGAATTTAGTACAGATTTAAAGCAAGACCGTCTGTGTTTGACTTTCAGTCCACTAAATATAGGGGTTTTAAAAGTGCGCTAAGTTTAATGCTCTTGCAATGAAACTTGTGTTTTTCCGAATGTATTTTTGCTTTGTGAACTTTCCCATTTATTTCAGCACAACTTTGCCTTATGAAACTTCCCTCCTGATATCAGTATATCTACAAACATCTATCGACTCGAACCATTTTGCGTTGATGTAGTACCTAAGCTATCATGAAATAAAAACACAAGATCATAATAAGAATGTTGCTGCTTCTATAGCACTGAAAATATTTTACAAAAGGCATAATTACTCTTTTGTCCTATCTGCAGGTTTCCAGTCTACCCAAGTTACGAATTAGTCTACCCTATTTCCGACCTGTATACACCAATCATTTGGCAATACAGAACAGGCACGTTATTGTGTATGTTATTAACCCTCTATTTCTCCCGCAGGTCTGGTTCCAAAACAGAAGAACAAAATGGCGGAAAAAGCACGCGGCCGAGATGGCGACCGCGAAACGTAAGCAAGAGGAGCTCGGGGAGGAGTGCGACGATCAGGAGCAGCACGACAACGAGTGCAGCGACGAGGAGGAAGCCAAGAGGCCGAGACTCGACATCCACCACATGCACCACCAGCTGCCGCACCGACAGTGATCACACACCCCGGGCGACGTCCCCGCCCGAGACATGAACATCCCCAGTGCAACTTTCAGCCAGAACGATTCCTACTACCAGGATTTCTCTGGCTACAAAGAAGAGGAAGCTCCTTGTGACCTGTCAAACTGGCAGCTCCGCCGGTTTGAGGACATGGCCAGGTCTGGTGACAGTGACAATTTGAACAGTGACGGCGTCAGTGTGGACGAGGAGCAACCGATTAACTTCGCGTATTATCACTTCTAATGTGTTGTGGACGAATTGTGTTGCAAAAGGATGGGTTCTGTCGACTTGAGTGTAGAAATTAAAGACTTTTATGAACTATTATTACAATTATCATTCAATTGATATCTCTTTACAGTCACATTGTTTGTTAAAACTTTAAGACGAATGTCGTGGATACTGTACGAGTAAGCGCTATGTAAAAATGATTATATTAAAGTAATTAGCTTTACATAACTGTAAATATTTATTGTATAAGTAGTCATGTGATAAATTATAAGTAATTTATTGATAACTTTAGATTTTACATGTATTTTGTGAGCATAAACGTGTAAATTGTATGAATCTTGATACCGGTGCCAATTTCCTATCTGTAGTTATATTCGAGTATAAAAGTAGATGTTATTTGGAAGTTATTATGTTTTCCTATTTTTCGTAAAGCCAGAATAATTATTAATAGTAATAGCAGTATCATATTATCCCCGCTCTCCCCTTTCATAAAAGCCTGTTCACATAATCATTAACTTGGCTTTATTTTTATTGACACATTTGTAAGTATCCTGCTATAAACATTTATACAAGTAACAATACTCCGCCGGAGTGCATCCACCTTATTCAAACTGTATTATTTTGATATCTAACATACATTACCATACTTACTACAGAATTAATGACAGGTAATTTACGTTAATGGTGCGAACAAGTCATTATTTGTCAGAGATTTTCATACCGTTAGTCGAAACTTGCTGAAAAATCATGAAAGCTAGATTTTTGCCGTCTGTCGGGTTACTCAAACTGAACTTGAAAGTATTTTTACTTAATTCGCTTAATTAGCTTTTTAACTTAACGCATTAACTGTGGCATCATAAATGAGACCTTAGTACATGCATATTCAAAGTTTTGTAAAGAAATTTAATAGGTACGCTTTTCAAATCAATGTATCCTTTAAAAACAACATTATGTAATCATAATATTTTTTCATATTTAATATTAAAGTCACACCTCTAGGGTACGATAAAAACTTGTACAGATTTCTTCCTTAATAACTGTAAATATTTGTAGCACTTATGTCGTCGAGGCATCGCAATATGTATATTGTACATTTTAACTATGAAGATGTAAATAGATAATAATATTTAAACGAATTTAACTATTGTAACTAAACTACGAGTAGACCACGTGACAGTATTACTATTTAAAAGATAAATGTGCATTATTTGTAACTATTTGTTGACTCAAATGATGTTGCAGTATTGAAATGTAAAAAAAAATCTCCGTTATTTTGTGTCTCAAATAGTAAAGTCTTAGTAAACATTAATTTGGTTTTTTTTAAACAATAACTAACTATTAAACTTGAAATAATGCTGAATTGTTTCCATAATTGATTGATTGGATTTGTGCCCAGTTGATGCTCGCCCCCTATTACACACGACTTACACATAACGGGTGGGATGGAGGTGTACCACACCCGCACGCGCGCGCGCACCCGCACGCGGTGTGGGTACACCACCTCTGCTTAACCCTTCGCGGTTTGCAGGCGTGCTGTTATGTGTTATGCTATCATAATAAGTTCTGTCTTTCTTTCACCTCTGTAACTAAAGTCATGTCACTAATAGTTGTAAACAAACTCAAACAAAAATGTAACATAAAAAATGAGTTAGTAATCTCAAATACTGCACATTTAACTCACTTACATCTATAACACTAAAACTATAAGTATACATAGAAAATGAGCTTCAAAAATAACGAGATTAATTCGCTTATAAATGCACAAAATATGAATAACTGTAAATGTCTGTAAGCTGGGAACCATGAGCTAGAGGGCAATGACCTATCGGTTACAGAAGAAACTGCGTTTAAAGTAATCATGTGTAGATCTAAAGAGCGAAGACATTCTACGTACTGTGGTTGAAATAAACAGTTAGTAAAAATATTATTCGTTTTTGATTTTATTTATATTATCATCCCTCTTCACCTTCATTGTAACTTTAAAAACTGCTCGTAGTCACTAAAGAGCAGATTAGGTTTAAATTTCATGATATAATTGCATTTTTAATTTTAAAAAAGTAGTTCAGCTAATTGTAATTCTAGACTGGCTGGGTAAAGGCCTTTTTATTGTAAAGAAAGAGATCGGCGGGGTAATTACGTAATAGTCTAACAACATTCATTGCGTTATTTTCGTTGTTGAACAAATTTTTAAAACATATGAAGTAATGGATAGCAATATTCTTCAAAATGATTCAAATTGCGATAGACTGTGTGTTACGCAATTAGGGTACAGGTCTTTTCAGTCTCAAATAATGTCATTATCTAGATTTGAAAAAGACAGTTACACGTAGTTACCAAAAGGAGAGTTCCATTCTTTTTTTAACCAGCGTCAGTCAGAAAGCCTTTGGATATACATAATAACATTTAAATCTGTCAATAAGGTAAATAAACAGAGGAATCATAAACCTAACTGAAAAATATTCATGAAAATACATGTATTACGGCTGAAAATCCAAGCACCTTGCAATTTGGATGAACACGTTACATGAATATATAGTAGGCGTTATGTTGGCGAGAGGTAGCTAATATTGAATGGGATATACTCTGTAGGATAAGCTGACGCCACGCTGGACTTAGTGTGGCTTGAACAGTTTTATGGACTGACAAAGGTGTATTACTGCAGTCAAACTGGTTATTTATTTGATGAAAAGGTCGACCTACCGAAATATCTAGTCAAGACAAAGAAAATACAAATAAATTCGACAAAATCCACCTTCATTCAAATAATCAGCCATCGCACAATGTAGAGACAGTACGATTAGGTACCTCACTGAACAACATTCTCAAGCAAAATCTATTCCCGACACAATTTTCTGAAGAATATCCGCATCTCCTCCCAAACAAAGGAAATTCACGCAATCCTCAATTTTGAACCGTTTCAAATCAGTCAATAAAACATTGTACGCATCGGCGGCGTCCCGTTTATCGAACCGATACATATGTACTAGCCTTACATCGGAAAAACCTTTAGGTAATCGAAGAAGGCGCGAGCGGGCAAAAATCGCGACGCCGCCGGTTGCCATGGCTACGGACCAAGACGGTAAACAAGCACTTAGAGAAAATCAAACTTTATTTCAACTAAATAGAGTTGGCTTTCGAACGTTGGAGTTGGAGTTGTATTACTTGCGAAGCGGCTTGTAGTTATAAATGTAAAACATCGTTTACTGGCTGTTAGAGCGAGAGATCGGAGGGGGTGAAAGGGGGGTATTCTTTCATCTGTTGTGGCGAGCTTGGCGCGATAAGGTGCCGCTTCTACCTTTTATTTATGACTACATTTTAAAGCGGGGGGTGAGTATGTTACGCAATTCGGCGTGTGATTTGACGGTGGGGTTGCAGATAATGTTGCTACTGATTTTGGTGATAGCACTTCTTTCTGCATGGAGTTCGTGAGTGAGGTACTCTTGGTTATGTAGGGACTGTGGTAAAATGTGCTTTATGTACACGACTTTTATGTAAAGGAAGAAATAAACAGTTGAGAGGCCGTGGTTTAACATAAAAGTGTTATCGATTCCACTGATCCGTCTTTTATAAGATGCAGAATATAGTAGAGAGTAGTAATGTATGATATTATAATACTATAGCAGAATCAGGTGATTTTTATTTTTTAAGACAATTGTCTTTTAGTGGAGGATTAATAATTATAAGCTAGTACAGAATATCCATAAACGTCGGACATTGATAACAATTTCACTCTCTCTGACCATAAGGTCACAAAATAAATTAAGATCTGAAATGCGGGACAAAGAAGAATAGAACGTAAGTATTAGTAACTGAGTTAATAAACCCAACTTAACAATGACCTGCCTCACTCACTACAAGACTATAATAGACAGGCATTATCACCGCTGTGTGTTTCAATAAACTGAATTAATACAGCTTTACTGAATCTAGCCAAAAATGACTACATCATTGACTTTAAATAGACATCTTCAATCGTAAATCAATAACCACCCATCAAAACATACAAAATTACAACCACACCATATTTAAAACATAACATTTATTGTCAAATCTGAAACAATAAAAGAAACTCCCATGTTAAAAATTGACAATACTTATAAAGAATTGAATATTCAAGTTCACACCTACAATGGATATTAATTACAAGACAAAAGAAGATAAATGTCAAACAAAAATAGGTATATCAATATCGATGAGTGTGTCAATTTTACAAGTTACTGACAAATATGGAGAGAATGAAATATAACAGCTATTGGAAATCGCATATGCCGTATAACAATAATAAGAAAACCGCCCATAGTGTTAGGAAAGAGGTGCTGTCAAATACAGATTATTACCATGGCTTTGCAAGTAGGCCGCGCAGGCTGCTAACTGACAGGTTAGTAGTCAGTGTGTTTAGAGATAAACACATGCAAAGTGCATACATATAATTTCTACAGTAGTAGGTTAGGACACTCTGATTCTCTGCTCTGAGTGCTCACAGTTTAAGTTAAGAAGGGTGCCGTCCTTGTCCTTGTCCTTCACGGGACGCAGGAGGGCTTACCAGCACAGGCTCAGCAAGCGGCCGGTCACGCTTTCGAAAGGGTGCCGTCAGTGAGCGTTAGGAACGGGCCGTAGGACGCCGCTAGCGCTCAGTTCAGCTACGAGAGCAGCGCGCGTGCAGATTGTGGCAGCGTGCGATACGTAGAGAGGGCGCTCAGCCTGGATGTAGAAGAGAATTCTGGGGTTTGGGGAATAGATTTTGCTAAAACAGCCAGCGGATATGCAAATGGACGAGCGTTCTTATAAAATTAGTGTATGATTTTAGTAATGTGCTTAGCAACTTACTAATTGAGAAATATTTAACGTCACCCGATTATTTACCGTTGAGACCCCTCACAACGCTACAGAATGGACGTGCTGCTTATTAGACAATTATGGAAGCCTGGCCTACCAATCTGCGTAATATCATCGCGGTAGTAAACTCATCAGATTTTGAAGACACAACCCACACTGGCTTATGGTGAATTCAAATCTGGACTTTGTCTGCAATCGCCAATATGCATGCAGTGATCAATACTCGTTTTTTCTCTGCATGAGAAGATACTATACAGTGGGGCAGTCACAACTTGATATTACTAAGATACAACCACTATTTAAAAAATTGTCCACATCTACAAATAAAATAATTTTAAATTGTAAATTGTCTAACTCTACAAAACCGAAACCCACCAATAACGTACAATAAAAAACACATTTCATTTGATCTTCGCCGTTTTAATTGCCAAAACAAAAACCCTATATCTTACACCTACACGACTCAAATAAAACAAGTCAATATGGGTTAACTTCGAAACAAAGAGCGTTTCATAGTAGATACAGTCGTAAGAGTCGGAGAACACACGTCAGTCATAAAGATCCTACGCGAACATAAAACTTGAGCTTAGTGTGCTAGACCCACTGGCCACACAGGCCTGCGGCCGTATTCTGGATACAACCATGATAAGCTAAGTCGATCTTGAATATTCAGTATCGTTTTAAATCGTTTACCGGGTTAACTTTATCCGGATTTTAAAAATCTTGGTCATCGTGGTAGCGTCATACAAACATTTCAACACCTCGATGTAGCGCCAGTCAATTCGACATCGTTGCAGAGAGGCCAGAACTGCCCATATTTCGATGGAGTCGAAGGCTTTCTCGTAGTCCACAAATGCCATACACAGCGGCTGATTGTACTCCTCGGTCTTCTGTACAATTTACCGAACAAAAAACGACTGGACCTAATTAAATTTTGTACTGGAAACAAATCTGAATATCTCCGAACATGTATTACGTAGTATTTATACCAAAATAATCTCCATTAATTGCTTAAACAATCTCAATTAATAAATATATATATTGATACTTTGATTTTTTTAATAAATAAAATAAAATTACTATATATTTCTGTTTTTTTATAAGGCATATAACAAAAATGTATTCTATTATTATAAAAGTAATAAGAGAAAAATTGTTTTGATGGATGAATATATTCAACAAAATCTGCAAATTAGAGCTCTCAAATGAGTTGTTGCCAAAACATGCATCAAGAGAACGGTTATTGCTAAATAATAAAAAAATCGCTTTATTATTTTTGTAGAAGAGAAAACGAACTACATATTTTTACCAATTTATTGTTATTTGTACCAACCAACGAATAGCATTCAATTTCATCGACGCACATTTTTGTAATACTCCTCTTAAATGAGATCTATCGATAGATACTTATTTCGTGCGCATAAACAGCCATAATGTTCCCACTGCTGGGACACGAGCTCCTCTTTTCTGTAGAAAGTAAGCAGTAATCTACCGCGCGGGCCTAGTGCGGGTTGGTAGATGTCACATATCTTCGAACACCTCCATTTAGTGCGCGCTGAGTCAAAATAAAAATAGTAGTAGAGAAGTAGAAGAAGAAGAACTTGATAGTAAAAACCACTTAACTCCTGCCGGGTGAGGACATTAGACCGTTAGCAAGGTGGTTGACTATTCAGGCACCACCGAATAGTCGTACCATTCAATATCGTCCCTTTTGGAGGATCACATCAAAGGCAGTTGCAGAGTTTAGATTAGGATTTAGCTTTCTCTCCAGAATAACCCGTCTAATTGTGAAATTCCTCGCATCATTCCAAGTCGCTGAGTGATAGACGTACGTATTTAAAGCATGTCGCTTGTGATTTATATGTGTGTATGTCCCACGCACCAATTACCGGACCACAGTGATCCGGCCGGCATTAGAAACCGACCGATTTATTAAATGACAATAATCGTCAAATAAGACTTTAGCTGTGTTGCGGTTTTTTACGGCGGTAGAGAAGACATTGGGAGGTCTATGTTTATGCTCGTTTCCTGTTAGAATAAAGAGGTAAGCAAGGAGGTATTCAGTTTGACCATATGTGTGGCATGAAGAGGAATGGTGGTATAGTATGAAAAGGTGACTTCTAGAAATATAAATACATAATTAATTCCCTATAATGTGCGCATACTCGTACAGATGAGATGCATTTTTTAACAGATAGTCCCAACGCATGACCATTTTTGGGATACTTGAATTAATTATCATAACAGAATTGCAAATAGGTGTTTAGAATTACATTATCTGATAGAATCATTTATAATTACTATAAAAATAATAATTACAATTAGCCTACAAGCTAAAACCACACAACTATTAAATTGAGCATCATTTAATTGAGAGTATTATGTATTGTCTCATGAACGGTCACTTTCTATACTCTTAGAGTATAGAAAGTGACTAAAACTTGCTATCATCAATCCATCCCTTTAGCTGAATAAGGAACCATTACCCTCCTTGACTAGTCATTGTAACTCCCATCATTATAGATGCTCAGCAATCGACTATTGATGCATAACAGTGAATACCGTACGGCTATTGGTTGATAATGTATTTGGCAATTTAACATAAATATAAAGACATTGTCAATAAGTTTAATATCGAACACTTCAAGCAGAACTGAGCCCAGACCTAGTCAAGAAGAGCCAGGGTGAAAATGCAGAAACAGATGTGATTTTCCACGAGTTTTTTAGTGAGCCAAGGTAATCAGCTAGCAGAGCACAGCTAGGGTAAACCACTTGGTGAGCATTTCAGTATAAGTTATTCTGATTGCGCTAGCTTATGCTGACACGAAGAAGATGATAGACCCACCTGGAAAAGAGACATTCGATCAAAATCAATGAATGTTAATCACGAACCGACACACTCACATAAACTTTTAATAGTAAATAATGTGGCATCACATAAATAAGACATGGTCACATAAATAAGACATCAAATAAAGCCAGTTTGAGTGGCACACGTCGCCCGCGGCTGTCGTAAACGCAAATCAAGCCGAGACAAACGTATCGAATGACCGACTTGTATAATTACTTGATTCAAAGTAATGATGCTGGAGTTTATGACCTGGAGTTAGTTGAGATTGATTCCTGAATTCCTATACATAGTGATAAAATCCATCTTATCGACAAGATACAACGCAACTACGTCTGCTGTGATTGCAGGTAGGCATGCTGTATCCTACTAATATTATAGATGCGAAAGTTACTCTGTATATATGTCTGTCGAAAGCATTAGGAAGTGGTGACGGGCGGGTGATTTGGGGGACTGGCTTATGTAATTTTGACTTGCGAAAAGTGCTGATTTATCAGCCTAATTCGAATAAATTACTTTTGGTTTGATTTGATTTTGTCTGTTACCTTTTCAGGCCTTAACAGATGTACGGATTTGGATGAATTTTTGCAGACGGATAGCCCATGACCTATTGAGGATATAAGATACGTTTGCTCCCGCTAGTACGATTGTATGCGTCGTTTCCGACCACCAAGTAGGCGAAGCCACGGGAAAAGTTACTTGTCAGAAGGAACTAATCACCCCTAAATAACTGAAGAGGTGGCACAAAATATAACAATACTGAAAGTCAACTTTTCTTACCATATCACAATAGCAACTTACTACAATAAAACAAACTCTTTGGCAGCCCTCAAGTGACAAGAATTGTATTGTAGCTCTTGCATAAGCAAAGCATAGCATAATCAGCCTTCCTACTACTAAGATACAGGCAACCTCTCGGTGAGAGGGAATGGACCGTAATCCACCACGCGGGTCCAGTGCGTGTTGGTAAATGTCACATGTCTTCGATTTTTTGGTTCTATGAGGAACAAAATCAGTGGAGATCAAATAATTTCCACAAAGTAAAGCGCCTGCCTACATGTGAACCTGCGACCTATATACTCACAACTCGCGGCTGCTACCACTGGGATATCAGTGCTCATGTGAACCTGCGACCTATATACTCACAACTCGCGGCTGCTACCACTGGGACATCAGTGGCGCCTGCCTACATGTGAACCTGCGACCTATATACTCACAACTCGCGGCTGCTACCACTGGGACATCAGTGCTCATGTGAACCTGCGACCTATATACTCACAACTCGCGGCTGCTACCACTGGGACATCAGTGCTCATGTGAACCTGCGACCTATATACTCACAACTCGCGGCTGCTACCACTGGGACATCAGTGGCGCCTGCCTACATGTGAACCTGCGACCTATATACTCACAACTCGCGGCTGCTACCACTGGGACATCAGTGGCGCCTGCCTACATGTGAACCTGCGACCTATATACTCACAACTCGCGGCTGCTACCACTGGGACATCAGTGCTCATGTGAACCTGCGACCTATATACTCACAACTCGCGGCTGCTACCACTGGGACATCAGTGCTCATTTCGTGCTCTGGTAGCTTATAGTAATTTGTTAAATAGTTTTGCAGCTGAATTGTCCAGTTCACTTTTATGTTTCTACAAGGCTGTAATTCCCAAAGATTGGGTCACAAGTCACCAATTAATATTATAGCAGGTTGGTGGAAGGTATAACGATGTATAGAGCATCATTACATTACTTCTTTAACGACTGTTATTAAAGGGCAAATAATAAATTTAAAATTCCTAGTAATTAGGTGTGTACCTTATACCAGTAATGCTAAAAGCAGTTTTAACTCATGTTAATTAAGAGTAATCTGAGGTTACGATCCGTAATTGCTGTTCATACATGACTTCTGTGCAGTTGCCACCTTTGATTTCACTGTATTATAAAAAATAATTGATGTGTCACTTGGTACCAGATTATGACACCAGAATAAATATTTTGTTACCTATTAGTAGCATATGTGGTGCATGTCTTACTAATATATACAATATGTAATCTATATACATATCTATCTTAAATTTTAAGTGTCTGTTTTTAATGTCAAAATAACCGCTTTTTAGTAAATGCATGCAATGCCTACACGTATACACGGTACTTAATACAAAACAAAAAATACCTTTTTAAAATTTTCGGCTGTCTGTCTGTTTGTTCTGGCTAATCTCCGAAACAGCTGGACTGATTTTCACGAGACTTTCACTGGCAGAGCTGATGTTATAAGGAGTATCTTAGGCTACTTTTATATTAGAAAAAGAAAAAAGAATCAGTAAATGCGAAAGTAAGTATGTTGATTTGTTGGTGTCATCATTCTTGAAATCAGCAACGCAGCAATGGATCGAAGAGTACCCTGAATAGGAGGATCGAGATAAAGATAGCCTATGTACCATAGGTAGATCATGGGAGCGAAGCCGCGGGTATACGCTAGTAGTGCCTGGAGATCCGCGCGCCGAAGTGAACAGATTGAACCATGAAACCCATCCAAAGAGACGAGACGTACCTATCGTTGGACGAATTTACTTCGCTCATCATTAGTGTTGCTCAAAAGTTGTAAGTAGCTCTTTTTATGAGCATTCCATTTATCAATTACTTTGCTTACGTGAGGTACTCTTAATTATCCAAGGACGACACATTATAATCAGAAGTCTCATCATCCTAGATTTTATAATCAACAAAATGGTTTACCAAAAACAATTGCGAACCATAACCAACATGTCAAACTTGATGAACAGTCCAAACTTCATGGGGGTTAATATAACCCGTCACTTTTAACTTTTATTCGCCATCAAAATTCGCCAAATTGATTTTTTAAACCCTTCAGTGTCCAATAATCTTAAGGGCGATAATTCTGGTCATCAATCGACACTAGGGGCTCTAAAGTGTTTGACACTAAACGGTTTATGGCCACCATAAACGAGGACTCACAGTTCATTCACTTGAGACGGACTTGTAGGAATTTTGTTTAATTAGCTTCGGATTGAGACTAGTGGATGCGAAGGGCTCTGTCCGTTTCAAAACATTCTGAGGAGGTCAGAAATATTTTATACACCACTTATGGGTGAATGAGCTGTAATTTCAAAAACTAATAATGCCAAATTACTGTTTACCGCACATAAAACGTCTTCTGTTTCTTTTCTTTCTATATTCACAACGATTTGCTTGTCGTCTATCTGGCAGAAAAAAATGAGTTTTGTTAGACGATTACTTACCAAATATACATAATTTATCTAACTATAGAAATAATAACGATAGTTTGGTACACAAAAATGGTAGGTATCACTTATGCCACGATTCCTGAAATAAATTATACTTAATAAGTATATCTACTACGAAAGTACGAAGTACTATGAGTCAAAGATCAGCGAATAAATTAAACAGTAACTCTACCAATTACCAGGAGGTCATTAGAGCGAGGTGGTGCTCAATCCATCAACAGCAATAGCAACTATCTCCACGCGGCCCGTCAGCCACAGCGCGGTCACCTACGATTGGCGATTTTATTAAAATTAATAACTCGGCTGGACGTGGGCTGTAAATGGGAGTAAAATTCGTTGAGCTGTAGTTATATGGGAGGTCTGTCTGTCTGCAAATGTTTGGCATAGTTTTTTTTTTTGTGTTTGGTTTTGATATCTATTATTTAAACACTATCTCTTGACGTTATACCTACGGTTTCATGTATCATAGGACTAAAATTCCAAACAGTATTTTGGTGTTTCCCTGCTCTACCGGTGTGTGAACACCAGCACGCAAATTTCGTAACACACTATCAATCTCAATCTGAATTACTTTGAAATATATTGCGAATCCATTGCTTCATATGTTTGAAAAATGTGTCTGCCCAGCAACGAAAATAACGCAATGAATGTTGTTGAACTGTCAAAATGAAAGGCATTGCTACTGATAGTGTGTTACCCAACTACCCCGCTGCTTGACAAACTTGTTTTGATTTAAAAATTTTGCTCGCAAAATGGCAAATGATTTGCATTTGGCATTTCGGGAGCAACAACTTTACGCCCCAAGGCAAGAAACTTTTTCGATTGTACGAATTTAATTAATTGGTGCGCTAGGTACAGGCGCCAGCATATCAAACTATTACGATCCGTCAAATTTCTTTAATAGATTTTCAATTTTATCGCTAAAGCATAAGGTACAAAGTTTACTGGTAAAGTTTGACAGTTTTGGGTAGCTTGATGTGCTGGCGTCTGTACAATTAAAATTTACTGTTGTTGATGTCTAAAAAGTTTACAAGATATTTTGAACTAACCTAATTTAAAAATACCTGACTCAGCAAGCGAACCTGGGAACCTTTGCCACTACAAGTTATACAGCCACTGAATAATCCCGAGGCGTCGGGATTTAACAACAGTAATACCATCGCGTATTGTAATTAACAATTAGCAGGCGAGCGCGCGCGCCGCTCCATGGAGTCCTAACGAGCCCCTCTATGGTCCTTATACCTACTGCTGTACGACGTCATTATTTTAATGAAAATAATCCCAAACGATTGTCTTTTATTGCCCAGTGCTTTGGTTTCCTGATGACTGTATGAGTTAGTTAGAGTGACCCACTACGCTGTGGGTATTTCTGCCCTGAAAACTTAACTAAATGAAGCATTTCCCTTGACATTTACATTATTATTGATTACAGGAATTGGAACGGACGGAGGTCTGCTGGAAGAAAATATATCTTAAGAAATAAGCAGTACCTACCTTTGTACTCAAATTATAGTTACGTCATATGTTTTTTACTGTGTGTACATAAATAATAAAATAAATAAATAAAAATAAACTGTTTCAATTTCTTAAAGAATATTGTTATTACTCTGTTGCTGATTTTTTATCGACAAAAGTTTTAAAATGCTTATGTCCGCTTGACGATAATTTATTGTTGTTGATTGTGTTGTGTCTTTCATGCATGACCAATAGTAATAATAGAATTTATATTTAATCGTCAATGGAATTTATATTACTTAAATCATTAGAATTTTTATAATCATATTATCATTGTATTGTTTGATACGATAACTTGTATGCTCAAGTGGCTGATCACGGAATGAACATTACAAATGAACATACATGGTTTGTAGCACAAATAAACGATTTGATTTTATTTGATTTGAAACAGCGTTATTTTTGATTTGACGATAGCTAGCGCCATTTTTGACGTATACGCGTGCGTCAAGTGGACGTGAAGTAACCCGCCCTTAGTCTTCTGCATATGTGTGCACCACACACAATCAAACCTACTTATCATTTGTGACCGGATCTGGTCTCCAGTCCAAACATTCAAGATATCCGTGCATGGAGAGCGAGTTATTGTCGCCAGTGTATCGACACCTATAACGTTGTAAACTGCAGTGCAGAATGAAAGGAACAACAAACATAGATAATGGGATCTGTTGTTATTTCTGGCATATTCCGGTGTGTCTTTTCTGTCTGCACCTCATGTTTTTTTTTTCCAGGCAAATTGTGCTACTTGATTAATTTTGTCTTGTAGTTTTAAAGTATAGGTGGGAAGCAGTTTCTTAATTAATGTTGAGCACACAAGCTTCATCTCTCTGACTAAAGGTTTATTTTCTGTAATACATCGACTTTTAAACCGTAAGTTTTGTCTTGTTTTGTGTGTTTTGTTTTGTTTTGTTTTGTAAAAGAGACCTCCGAGTTGTTTCGGCATTTCTTCGCAGAGGTCAGTCAGCTAGGAAGGCCAGATAGTTTCAGAATATAGAACAACACATTGACGCTTAATTTTTTTTTTTTAACTGTACATTGAATTATTTTTTAAACAATTGACACGGCGGTACGTGGTTTGTATAGAAACAAATATAATTTCAACATCATCAATTCATTTCATATTGAATCAAGTATGTAACACAGACCCAAAAATCAGATCAAATCAGAAGCAAACAGCATACAAAGTATTAGGGGTAGTTATTGAAATTCTGTTTCTCAATTCTCAACGTCATCGACAACAAACAATCACAACTAAAACAGCATCTATTCCGTGTCCCGCATCCCGTGTCCCGCACTGTACCACATCGATCAAAAGCCAAGATCTGGTACCTCCGATAAAGCCTGACGGGACATTAAAACATTTTAAAATGCAATAAATAATTCCCTTAACGACGTTCTGTTCGGGCTGCTATTAATCAACTGCTCACTTCAAGCTACTTTTTATTACATGTAAATGAGTACCTCGTAATGCTGAGGTTTATGCTTACCATGCAGGTGAGGATGTGTGTGTAGGGGGGAGCAGGACTTGGAGGTCGAGATGGAAAGTGAAGCTAGTCAATGGATCAGCTTACCTTGTACAGAATAGTAGAAAACATCATCAGTACTGATAAAGTTGTGAAGATGAAACTTCGTTGGCTCTAATAGACAATTTCATCATCAGCTGTACTAATGGGTTTTTTGTATTAATAGGTGATTGCACTTATTAATACCCAGCTAGATACTAAGCAGAGCTGTTGTTTTGTGGTTTTGTCACAATTTTGTTGTTTTAGTCCAGTATTAAATCATTGTAGGACTTGACTAAAGTTCCATGCCGAAGGTTTTTTTTAAGCAAAAGAATTTTCATATCCCAGTTCTTTCAAGATGGATCAGGGAATAATAACAAAATTGGAGGTTTTGGAGCGAATAAAACACTAATTAATTGTCCTTTGTGCAGTACAGTGCAGTGTATTGCAGAGCATCGAATCAGTCATCTCCAGGAAGAAGAAATGACTGCTTTAACTTCCAGATCAATTCGGGGTTCCTAAAGAAAACTAAAACCTCATCAAACCTCTCAGCTAAGGAGATATATCACCATCACGTGTAAATGACCTCATGTCTTAACATCTAAAGCTCGGTGCACACGAGCTCACAGCCCAGCTTTATTACAAATATCACTAACAATCCGTCGGCCGGCGTCATTAAACCCCCATCGGCTCACAATGGCATAAATAACGACGGATTTATTCCTATATTTATTTATTTATATGTGTTATTTATTTATTGCCGTCCGGTCTGCACTCGGCTTTATAGATTTTTTTATACTTGTTCTCTTGATCGTGATGTATTAAAATGTTTATTGTCTAATCTATTTGGGGATATTAAACAAAGTTTTAATTTGGGTAAACATTCTTATTTGATTTCGATAAAGATTAAGATTCTGTTAAGGAATGCCTTATTTTTATGCCGTATTATGGATGGTTCAGAGAGATGAGGGAAACTGAAGATTTATTCGTTCCTGGCTCATAACATAAGCCAAGGTATCTTGGCAGCTGAACTGCTTTACATTAGGTCTTAATACAGATGTAAACCTTTTTGTGTCTAAAAATTCCGGTGGAGCAGACGAGTCCTGGAGTGGAGACCACGTATCGGCAAGCGTAGTGTGGGACGCCCCCCAGCTAGATGGACGGACGACCTTAGGAAGGTAGCTGGGACAGACTAATAATAATAATAATAAATTTATTTCATAAAAAGGAGATTGTAGTACATGAGGCATACACAGAGTTATACATATAGGTTTGTACAATGTCAATCACAATCTGTTGGGTGAAGTTCTGTTTTCCTAGCTAGGTTACAGAATAACCTGTATTAAGGATTAACAGTCCCTGTCCCTTACAAAAGTTACAAAAAACTAGTACAATATTTTTTCTTTTATACTACAATATTTTTTTTAATAATTGAATACGTGCAGGTCTGTGTGTGTAATTGTGTGTGTGTGTAAGTGGTATGTGCGTGTGTGTGAGTGTGTATGTAATGTAGTGAAATAGAGAGTGTGTATGCGTTTTGATTTAAGTTGAGTGAGGTAATATTTGATCTGTCACTGACACCTAGTGAGATAATTTTCTGTTTCATCATTGCTTTTATTTTGAAGAAAAGAACGTAGGATTTTTTTACATTTAAAGTAAGATAGTCCGTAGATTAAGCAGAATTTGTTAAATTTATTGTGCAGAGTTCTAAGCAGTTGCAAAATCTACGTGCAAATGATGTGCGTACTTGTGGAAGAGTGCGAATTAAGTCTTTCCTACGCTTAGTTACTATTTTATAAGGGGTTTTACGGTGCTGTAGGAGAACAGTTTGAAGGATGAAATGTGGTCGGACGTTAAGAACATTACAACTACTATACAATAGATCAGTAGGAAACATGAAGGGTCTTGAAGTAGCTACTTTCAGTACCGCTCTGTGTGCAATCTCGAGTGGTTTTAGTATAGTTTTCGCAGCACCACCCCAGCAGTTGATACAGTACGTAACAATAGGCAAGCACAGGGAAAAATAAACAGATGAAAATAGACTGGATGCGGAAGGTGGAGGACAGGGGTTTGCGGCGCACTCTGGGAGAGGTCTATGTCCAGCAGTGGACTGCGATAGGCTGAGTTGATTAATGTCTAAAAATGACTGAGGTCAACGTTGAAGGTCCAGGAGGACAGGCACCTACTTACTAAAAAAATAGTAAAAACGAAAATGACATATTAACTAGTTTTGGATCAGCACGTGGTCAGCACCCTAATTGCGCAACACATTTTCAATCACAATCCGGGAGTTTTGAAGGATATTTCTAATCCATTGCTTCACATGTTTAATAAATTCATCTGCCTAACAACGTGAATAAAGCAATGAACTTGACTGAACTGTCAAAATGAAAGAAAATCAAGCAATTGTCATTTTATGTGTGTTATAGAATTACCTCGCTGGTTGTTGTGCAAACCTATTATGAAATAGACATAAAATGAAATTAAATAAAATTATTTCATTTATTACATCTTGCTAAAGCTTCATAAGTGGAAAAAAATATACTTTCACAGACAAATACAAGTGTAACTTAATGAGTTGGGATACCTTTTTTTATCCGCTACATATCCTTAAGGAATATTTACTTTGAAAACAAAGTTTGTCAACTCGTAAAGGAAGCGAAACCGTAGAACTATCTTAGTATGTTATTGTTTATATTATACCATCTTTTCCCTTTTTGAAGCAATCAAGTTTTCATCGGTTCAATAAAAATATTCAGACGCTATTTCCTATTAAAAACATCGTTAGTTTTTTACTTCCTCATTTCAAAAAATCTATCCTCCACTCGCGAGTTTGTCTACGATACTCAGATTTATTTCTATGTTATTATGTTTAACGTTTTCACATATATAGGTACTGATCAAATGATAACAATACTTATTTGAGGTACTTGGGTATAAAATACCATAATAATTATGTATCGAAGGGCCATAAGAATTGTTGTCAGTAGTATGTTTTGTAAATAGCTATTACATAAATAGATGGTAGTCTCTACTTACCATCACATCTCGCGCGTGTTCCCCGAGGGCCAGGCCGAGCTGTGCCTATGGTACTCGCACGTGTTCCCCGAGGGCCAGGCAGAGCTGTGCCTACGGTTCTCGCACATGTCCCCCGAGGGCCAGGTCGACCTGTGCCTACGGTACTCGCACGTGTTCCCCGAGGACCAAGCCGAGCTGTGCCTACGGTACTCGCACGAATTCCCCGAGGGCCAGGCAGAGCTGTGCCTACGGTACTCGCACGTGTTCCCCGGGGGCCAGGCCGAGCTGTGCCTACGGTACTCACACGTGTTCCCCGAGGGCCAGGCCGAGCTGTGCCTACGGTACTCGCACGTGTTCCCCGAAGGCCAGGCCGAGCTGTGCCTACGGTACTCGCACGTGTTCCCCGAGGGCCAGGCTGAGCTGTGCCTACGGTACTCGCACGTGTTCCCCGAGGGCCAGGCCGAGTTGTGCCTACGATACTCGCACGTGTTCCCCGAGGGCCAGGCCGAGCTGTGCCTACGGTAATCGCACGTGTTCCCCGAGGGCCAGGCCGAGCTGTTCCTACGGTACTCGCACGTGTTCCCCGAGGGCCAGGCCGAGCTGTGCCTACAGTACTCCCACGTGTTCCCCGAGGGCCAGGCCGAGCTGTGCCTACGGTACTCGCACGTGTTCCCCGAGGGCCAGGCCGAGCTGTGCCTACGATACTCCCACGTGTTCCCCGAGGGCCAGGCAGAGCTGTGCCTACGGTACTCGCACGTGTTCCCCGAGGGCCAGACAGAGCAGGGCCTACGGTACTACCACATTCGTCTGTTATATTTAAGTCCCTTATAAGGGGGGGGGGGGGGGGGGAGCCTATTGCCATCAACCGGGCGCACATCCAGACTCCGGATTAAATAATTATGTTTGTTCTATGCATAATACACAACACAATAAGAATCTTAAAAAAGGAAGAAATACTTACGGAAAGGAACGTTGTTTTTTTTTTTATAATCCTTACCTATAAATCCGCCGCCGAGGCCGGCCCAGAAAGTGGTGGCCAGACGACCTAGGCGCGTACCGCAAGGGTTGCATCGAGAAGGCTTTAGAAAAGGATGCCTGGAAGGATTTGAGGTAGGCCTTTGCTCAGTATTGGGACAGTGTAGGCTAAATAAATAAAAAAAGTTATTAATTTTTGTTTATTCAAAATCTTGCGACAGACAAACAAACCTTTCCCCTACAATGTTGGCACAATAAACATGATTACCTAGCCTGTAACGTCGATTGAATCCATGTTAACTTCACGGTGATTTAGCAAAGAGGTGTAAAAGCACTGCCGAGCTAATTGACGGGAACGAATTTCTATGAAGTTTGTAAATATGACGTCTACACTAAGTACTAGGTTCTTATGTAATTTGTAGCTCCTATTGTTGATACAGTCTACAATGCGAATCAATTTAAAGAAAGCAGTTGATTTGGTGAAATTAAACAATGATCAAGATAGATATGTAGTGAACTCTCTTTTTTTCTTACTAGTGTTGTTATTGTTTTGTTTGTATATTGGAGAGTTCCTATCGTTTTCATATTCAAGTAGGAATAGGAGACGTACAATAAAACGAGTTCAGAGTTACCTATAATTAAGTGAATGCTAAATAAAGTACGTAAATAAAATGAAAATAAAATAAATAATTAAAATTGTTTGGTGAAAGATCTTGTTTTATTTCCTAGGTTTCAAGATAAGCATACAATTTTGACTGAAAGAGACATCGTGACATTTCCAGACCTGAAAAAATTTTCATTGAGTAAAAACCGGTCAGTTTGGTAGAATAAAACACTTGAAATATGAAAATATAGGTGCTGTCAAAGTCAAATTGTTACCATGGACATGCAGTTGACTGTACACATTGAACGATTTGCAAGCTAAGTTATGAAATAGAAGAGAAAATGATGGTGGCATGTAAACTCCAGCCAGCACTAAAGTCCAGCCTGTCCGTGCCCAGGCAAGCCAACGAGTCCAGCATCCACTGCCATCAACAATAATCTATAAAGTCAGTTAATTCCAACCGTATCTGCTCATTAAGTCCGGCCCGACATCCGGTCACACAATACAGAACTCATCATAATTCAACCGACATCAAAGATCCAATAAATCTAACATTAATAACTCTATTCGTTTGTTGTGCCAGTTTTATGTCCACTTAAAATCAACCGTAATTCGCAGGTGATATGGTTGGTTTTTGAGTGAGGAAATGAGGGTATTTTAATCCCTGGCAATAAAAAGGTGTGGTATAAAACGGTAGCCAACAGGATTACCTATAGGTTTTGTATCAAAGTAGCGCTGACGGGTTGATGTTAGGGATGTGCTGCAGTTTGTCGATGGATATTCGGTGAGGTTTTGTGATAACTTAAAATATTGTGTGTCTATTTTATTTTAAATCATTATCACCTGTATCAGGTTCAAGCAATGTGCTATTTGAAGAAATTAAGAAACGTAATTAGTTTTAATGATTACTTTGTCTTTTTAAAGATTATCTTTTCTCTCTCGATCTCTTCGGTATCGTCAACCAGGTAGACATCTAGTAGTGTAATGGAAGAAATAAGTATGAACGCAATTAATGAAAATTGGGAACATGGTAGGCAGCGTTTTTAAACGGCTAAGTTTCTCATATTTTTCACCTCTATTTTCAACTGAAATCCTATTGAACTCTAAACTGTAGGTATCATAAATAATCCCTCGATACTCGATATCGATATTGTCCCACCACTAGCCACTAATATTAATTATAAATGATTCAGGCGTCATTAGCGGTGGCAAAGATCTTGGCGATACAAAGACTATCGTCGTCTCGTTCGCACCCACGGGCTACATGAGACCATGTTTATTGTAACGTGAGAACAGACTGACACTTGTGTCATTTTGGGACTAGGTGATACAGGCTGGATGAGAATGCCATTTGGAAAGAAGAAAGAAGAAACTAGTGAGGCCTCTACCCCTTTTCTCCGATTCTTAGCAATAATGTCCGTTTAGCAAATCAGCCTTCATGCTCAGATTTCGCTTTCGGAGCCCTACTCTCCACCAGTCACCCTACGGCGTTCTTTTTAAATATGAATAACGTGATCAGATCAACAGTGATAAAATTATTACCATGACAGACGATCTTCAAAGCATGGTAGTCTCATTTGCCAGATCTATGATACCTAGGTATGGTACCATTCATGAAAGCAAAGAAATTCATATTCTTGTATTACGCCTAGTATTCCTGTGTGCTCTTTTGACTCTGGTCTTTTTAGGATAACCTAATAAAATTACATTGAATTTTGGGCAAGAGGACCAACGACAGCTGACTTAAGACTTGTTGCCTTACTAAAGTCTAACTTCTTTTCCTCTATTCGATGGAATATACATATTGTAGGTATAGGTAAGGTCTACCTTAAAATATATAACGTTTAACCAATTTGTTAATAAATAGGTATTGCTGCGGACTTAGATATAGGAATCATAAAGTTATCTTCGAATTGGATTTATGAGTTCACCTGAACTCCGTCCTAATCTTCCTGCAGCCGCTATAGTTTACACACACCAATATATTAAAGACTATTATTAAAACCGTGCTTATAAAATCCGCTTCACACCGCTCAAAGTATTTTTTTTTTCTCCGACCTAATAACATAAACTTATTAACTGCAATACTAATAAAAATCATGAATGGACCCATAGAAACGGCTGGATCCCACAAAATCCACCCCCTATACAAGCCTGCGCGCGCGCATCCATTCATGTTGTTTTTTCTGCACGTTTACCTGCAACTTCCTTCCTACAACGATCCATTACCATGAATGACATTCCTACGGTCTGACAGTTAAATGGATACCCTGACACTTATGTGGTGATACATTAAAAACGCCATTATGAAACTCTACCTTATCGTTAAACAAACAAAGTTGAAATTCGTTCAAAGGACCAATTCTCGATTGATGACGTAACAACGTTAGCTTTACACCTGACCAAATCACTCCTCACTCTTCTGAGCTTTCAAATAAGGTTCTATTTAGAATAAATTTTCATTTTTCAACAGCAATACGTGGTTATTATTTTTCCTAGCGCGTAAACGATACGTACGCTCGACGTGAACTCCTGCGCATTGTTGAGCGGTGCCACACTGTCTGCCGGGACGGTTTTTGTTCAAATTTAGAACGCGTTTTTTTGACGATTAACTTAAAGCTAATGATACTCGACGTTGACGATACGGTCTCAAGTTAGTTAGTAATTATGAAGAAAATAAATGGTCAGGATCTTGGACAAATGTCATTAAGGAAGATTACTAATGATCATAATGAGTGATATGATGAAGCACTTGGCGTTACGTTTGTTTTTTTAGTATTAAATATCTTAGAGGTACCCACTAAGTATCCCGCTGCAATAATAACCCCGCTGTGTTGAAAGTTTTAGTCGGTTATTAAAATAAATCTGCTGTTTTATAAAACAGTGTGCCGTCATAATGTATGAAACAGCAGTTTTGTAACCGGTAAATAATTTCTTCGTTTAGAGGCTAGAATCAGGTGCTGAATTCATGGTTATAGTTTACGCGTCGATCTCCCTGCCATATTGTACGAGTACACCCTGTGTGTGTAATCACTACATAGTATAAAAAAAGTCGCTTCCCTGTCTGTCTGTCCCTATATATGCTTAGATCTTTAAAACTCCGTAACGGATTTTGATGCGGTTTTTATTAATAGATAGAATGATTCAAGAGGAAGGTTTATATGTATAATACATGCATAATATAGTAGAGCAACACTGATAACTTTAGAGGTTTCTAATGTGATGTCGTAAATAAACACATTTTTTTGCGCTTACATTGTAAGCGCTGGCTGAACCATTCGAGATAGATCAAAATAATGTACTACAGTATTGTACACCTTAAAAAGTTCTACAAAAAAGTCCGCGATGGTATATGTCTATCTCTTAGGAATAACCCACAATAACCATTTTTTATCCTTATCTTTTTACGAGAAATAATGGCTTATTTAAGAAACAATTTTAGGCAATACATCATTAATCCTTATCCAATTAAGTACCTTAAAAACATTGTGCATTTTATATAGATCATTATGGCCCTTTACAGCATGTAATTTAAATGAATATTTTCGAAGATATTACAGATTTAAAATGCGGGCGTTACCGGTCGGGGAGTCGGCCGAGAATTAATGGCTCTAAAATTATCAGTGTTTCTCTACTATATTATGCATGTATTATACATATAAACCTTCCTCTTGAATCACTCTTATCTATAAAAAAACCGCATCAAAATCCGTAGCGCAGTTTTCAAGCTCTAAGCATACATAGAGACAGACAGACAGCGGGAAGCGACTTTGTTTTATACTATGTAGTGATCAGCATTGCACCCGTGCGAAGCCGGGGCGGGTCGCTAGTGTCAACATAATTATCACTTTTCTTTACATATGAGATCGTATAGGTTTAGGTAACATAGTTTTCTAGTTTTCTTTAATATCACGAAGTAACTTAGTTATTTTTATTAATGTGAGAACCGTCATTTGTCCATACAAAAAGTCGTGAACTAAATTAAATTTCGTTTAACCGCTATAACAGACACTTTTAATTAAATATATCACTTTACGAATTCTATCACATCTACAATACATAATTCCTTTCTGTCCGATCTGCCCCAACAATTAGCTGTTACATTACGTCCGACATCAAATACATTAATCCGGGCAAAGCCAATAATTCCTAAGAAGTATCAGTGACTGCCAAAGTGACGAATAAAGTCAACAACACAATAGATGTCGTCGATTGTTGCAAATATACTATTTCCTATGCGTGCTGCAGCTGGTTGGAAGACGTCAGCCGTTTTTAAAATTGCCGATTTTGATCAAACATTACAACGGACCATTTCTATGGTTTACGCTTAACCCGCAGTTGATTTATCCGTATGCGTGTGTTTTATGTGTATTTTTGTTTTTGTTATTTCTGTACTACTTGGTCATAATTATATACAGAATTACAGACGTTTACTTAAGTTACAATACTATGTCACAGATTTTCTAATCTGTAAAACCGTAGCTTACGAGCTTTCTGTCTCAAACCAATTTTAATCAATGGAACCGATAACAACTGTCTTGCCTATAAGAGTGACTGAAAGTGTTCAGTTAGAAAGTTTGCAAGAAGACCAGATTCGCTCCACCACCGTCACAAGTACCGGTAACAACAGCGACACTTCCACAAAGCAACCGGAGCGGAAATACGTCACACAAAGGTGCTATCAAAGAGTCACGTTTTTTCCACCCTGCCCACCCCCTGGTATAATAGTCAATAGCTTTAAGAGTCCATTCTTACTACTTAAATGTCGCGTAAAGCTTTTTTGTCGAGACTCGGATTTTGGATAATTGTATGAAAGTGCGTTATGATTGCAACATGCGAGTTTTAGGGGAAAAAAAGGTTTTGTGTAGATGAAATTAATTTGGACAAACATACACCGTATTAATGCTTAATCCCCCTATCTATTTAAAGATTTAAAGTTGATTTTGTGATAGGTGGTGGAAGAAATATAAAATATGGTGACCTAGTACAACGACAACGAGATTGAAAAAGTCACATAACTAGTTAGGTAGTTGTCGTAGTAGGAGTAGTACTATATAGTTAGTTTGCAAGTTGTTCCTTTGAACCGCCAGGGCAACACGATGTCTCTAGCTTAAATTAACACATTTCTTGGTCATTTTGGATCATTTCGCGGTCGGTACCACTGGGCCAATACTGCTCTCCAGAGACGACGAGAACATCATCAGAGTCTCACATTAGTAATAAAGACAAAAAACAATTAGCAGATCCATCAACGGAAACTAAAGGTCACGACACATCTCACATGCCAGCGACACATCTCACGTGCAGTGTGACTTGTGACGGCTTGTTGACGTTTGAAATCCTATGACAACAAGGATGTCGTGACAGCATCCACGCTAATGTTACGAGCTGGTTTTGTTGAGAAAGATGACAAAATTAACTTCATTTTTACTGTGAGGGATATTTTTAGCTTGTGTGTAGGGTTTTATATTGTGTGCAAAGGATCTTATTCAAGGTGTAATTGAAATAACTGTACACTTAAAAAGGGCATTATACCTTGTACAATCGAAGTGTCTTGATCTTATGGAACAATGCTTCCTATGATATAATATTGTAAACAGATAGGCATTCGTTTACAGTCCAGCCGTCGAGAGAATGCGTTCCAGGCACCTGTCAGTGCGACAACTCTAGTAGCTATACCTAGTAGATTAAATTCGCAAACGCACACGACGTAAGTATTCTCTCGTCGGCCGCACTGCACACCATGTAGATTAATCCAATGACTTTCTGAATAAATAAATCACTTAACAAAATGTTAAACAAAAATATTACATAAGATATTTTGTAATAGATTACATATTATTGTTGATTTACTGTCCTTTGTTGCTTCTAAAGGGCCACAGTCTACAAACGGCCACATAAACAAAAAAAACAAGTTCCAAACTGACACTCAGATCTTCTTGACACCTTTAGCAACATATCGCAATAAGAATAATTATTACACATTAGCCCTAATGTAAAACGAATCTCCACAAGATTTCCTCGTATTCTAATACCTTGGAAAGTTCGTTAGTTAATTGGCCATAATATGAAATGGTGGTCAACACATAAGTCCCTCGGGGCTGGAGGCCTGGAGCAGAGTCTTTGTACGAGAGTGTCAATAAACTCGCCTCGACGTTTAATACACCGCCGGACAAAAGCTACGGAACTCTTTTATTTTTCATACGCTTAGGGGTCCGTGAGTTTACGAACGATTAGAGATATTTTATATTTATAGACAGGAATAGGAATGTTTGAAAGTGAGGATTTCGTGTAGGGGTTTTGGAAATGTAACGTTTTATTTCAATCTCGCTGCTAAATGGTGGATTTAACCTTTAAAAGATGGCGGGCTAGTTGCGTAACACACTATCAGTAGCAATGGGTTTAATTTTGACAGTTCAACAACATTCATTGCGTTATTTACGTTGCTGAGCAGACACATTTTTCGAACATATGAGGCAATGGATTAGCAATATCCTTCAAAATGATTCAGATTAAAATTGATAGTGTGCTAAAAAATTAGGGTGCAGGCTGTTATCTACTATTAAAACTTGCACAGAAATGTATATAATTATTGTATTTTTCTTTGGCTGCACTCAACAGCTAAATAGGCCTGAATTCGAATTCGTAGGTACCAATCTTTATTTTCTAGTTATAAAACGTATTAATTAGCTCACCTACAGAACCCCACGTTGCCGCAGCCTACCGGATTCTCCGTCAATACCAGTAGCCGACAATAGGCACTCATTTATCAGACTCAACTTAGCCCTTTTTATTTTTCCCCCGCACGGCGTCGAACGCGCTACCTGATCACTCGCGACCGCTACTTATGCTCCGAATTAATGACCACTATGCTCTGTGAGGTTAAGTTGTGTATGATAAGGTCGGGGAAATGATGGGTGGCAGTTATTATCTTTAATTAATGAGAGATTTTAGTTTATGTGAAATTCATTGTAAAGTTTGGGAGGATCGACTGGTAATCACCTTTCTATGTTGGGGGATTTCTGATGGAGGCACTTAAAATTATTATTAGACATGGTGACGGAGCTCAAGCTACTTACCTACCTACCTTACTGGAAACTTTATACACTAGAGAACACTAGTTACTGAAAATAAGCAATAAAACATCATTATTAAACGCCAGATTTACTGAAAGCCAAAAATCATCTTTACCATTCGCCGGCCAACTTACAAGGAAAGGTAGCCAACTGTCCGGCTCCGATTTGATTTATTTTGTACCTATGTTAGAGAGTAGTCTAAAATAACAGACGTATTTTTTTTAGCCGCGCAATGTCAAACTATTGGGAGAAATGGTCATCCAAAGTACTGAATAATAATAATAATTTTATCTCACTATAATATTATACAGGCGAAAGTTTGTGTGTGTGTGTGTATGTTTGTTACTTCTTCACGCTCAAACGACTGGACCAATTTTGATGAAATTTGGCAAACAGATAGTTTATAACCAGGAGTAAAACATAGAATACTTTTTATCCAGATATTCCTACGGGATCGAGACTTATGCGGGTGAAACCGCGGGAGGCAGCTAGTTAGTACATAAAAACAACAGCACAGTACATAGCATATGGAAACAGTGGGTTGCACTACCAATTTTAAAATTATTGTCAGCTTTCCGGGCTCCCAAACTGTGTACGCAGACTGTATCTTAGGAGTCGGAGATTTTGCGATTTCAATTTCACACAACCGTGACTTTTCTATTTGTGTACAGTGGTTGTAACACAGCAAATGGAGTGTGTATATGAATGTAGATTGTGTGTTGGGAGGTGTGTATGTGAAGTGTGTTTGATATGCTTTTTTTCTTTGGTGTGATAAACTTATGATTCTATAGCCTGCCCTGATTCTATGTTTGAGAACATAACAAATAATGAGCATAGTTTTGTTATATCGGCTCAAACTTTTTTTTTAATTTTCCTAAAAAAATCATCCTTCAAAGTTTTATATTTCTCATCGCTGAAGACATACTTTGGTTATTATATTAGTTTTATTTTTTTTTTATCATAGAAACTTTACAGTCTATAATCTCTTTTCTCAAAATAAAAAGAATATACATTTCAAACCAGTAATTAACTAGCAATTTGCTTGAACAAAACTCTCTACAGGAGTTAGGGATTTAGTCACTTTTCAGTGCTTTAGAAGACAATTTCTCCCAATAGGTTGAGATTGGGCAGCTAAAAAAAAAATACGTGTCTGTTATTTTACTTCAAGCGATAGCTATGTAAACAGAACCCAGCATTGCATAAATATGTTAGCGGTCACGCCCTTTAGGTATACCTGGAGGCTTTTATTTAATTTTCATTTATTAATTTTTGCTTGAGTACGTATAGTTTTTTATTGTATTTCTTGGTATATTGGCGTTGCTAGCTGACATATGGCAAATAATTTAATTTAGTGTTCTGTGTCTTGTAATGTTAATTACTTTGCATACCTTGTATTGTATTCAGTCAAGTATTTTCTAACTGAACAGACAGCTGTGCTGCTGGGGAGTTTGTTGCGCCACTTCTTCCCAGCGAAAGCACTAGGAAGTGGTGAAGGGCGGGCGTTTTGGGGGACTGTCTTTTGTAATTTTGACGTTCGAAAAGTGCTGATTCTCAGCCTAGTTTGAATAAATGACTTTTGATTTTGATTTTGATTTAGACTATTCTCTAACATATATCAAAATAAATAAAATCGGAGCCAGATAGTTGGATATCTTTCCTTTTGTTAGTAATGCTTGTTAACTAATAGATTTAAAAATTAAATATTCATGTACTTTAGTTTTTATTTCTAACAATTAAAGCTACTTAAAACAATAATTGCATACATACATTTTATTGTTACAACAATACGCTTCAGCCACCCTTCTTATACAAATATTCTAAATACTTACCTCCCAATTTCTGATGATCGAAGAATTGGAGAAGTAATATTATATAAAAATTTACCAAGTTCAACCAAAAGTAACTAAGGTTAAATTATTATTTTGTCAATGTTCAAGAGTATCTACAATTCCTTATACCATCATCCTGGAAGGATGGGGAAGTCTTCTTTCCCCATAGTCTAAAGAATTATTCTTACGTTACGTTAACCCATATTATCCCAGCGCCCCATTTAAGGTGCACTAACATTTTAATGTCAAACACCTAATATTGAAATACTGGCGGGTAAATTCGAATAATTGTCGTTATTTCGATGAGTTGGTCTATGACATAGTATTCATTGACATTTAAAACGCGCGTCAGTTGTTTTAGTATAATTGGTGAAAGTGACTGAATTTCAGCCAATATGAGTTCTAGAAAAAGGTAAGTTATTACATAAATGTATTGTTTTGTGAAATTATGTAAATATTATAGTACATCATAATATCATCTCATTTTGAATCTCACATTTTAATTTGACCGAGATATTACTACGACGGAAGATCAAATTCAATTCTTTGGAAATATAATAGTGTCATTTTTTCTGTCATTTCTGTCTCCAATAAGGTTCAGAAAGAATTCAGTACCATTTGATCTTTCCGTAGTAGTCGGAAGTGATGAAATACCCCTAGATTGAGTCCTAAGTCTTTCAGGTCTTCTATCTAATGGAAACGTAATAACACTTGGATCTTCATCTCTAAAAACTGTATCGTTTTCAAGATCTTCTCTAGCGAGAGGTAGCACTTCCAAACATTGGCTGTCACTGAATCTTCTATTAGAATGCCTAAGATGTGACTCAGATGGACTATCTTTAAGTTTTTCTAACCGAATGCCTTCGGTGAACTCGTCGTATGATTATCTGAAATAATTTGGATTTTTTTTTATATTACTGTTTCTCACGGATGGACGTAGAACCAGTATGGTGTTCGGACAGCTATCTTTTTAATAGAAGCTTTGTCAGGACTTGGCTTGTCATTCCAGAGGAACTCAAGTTTAAGCTCGTCCTTTGGATCATTGTCTTGACGACTATCTGAATTGCTCCATAAAAGTGATTGTGATTTAATTTCACCAGTTTTATTTTCGTCAAGACTTAGTGCGTCGTTCCACGGAAACTCAAGGTGTAGTATATCAGAAGTATCTGTAGTATTATCTTTTTCATTAGAGTTCCTTAACTGTTATTTTGGTCTGAGAGCAGTAACTTTACTTCTTTTGTTATTATCAGAACTCAGTGCATCATTCCACGGATATTCAAGATGCAGTACATCAGTAGTATCCTTAGCATTTTCTTTTTCTGTATAGTTCCTTAACTGTGATTTTGATCTGACAGCAGATAGATTACTACTTTTGTCATTATCAGAGCTCAGTGCATCATTCCACGGAAATTCAAGATGCAGTGTATCAGTAGTATCTTTACCTTTATCTTTCTCTTTAGAGTTCCTTAACTGTGATTTTGATCTGAGAGCAGTTTGTTTAATTTTTCTGTCACTATCAGAGCTCAGTGCATCATTCCACGGATATTCAAGATGCAGTATATCACTAGTATCCCGAGCATTATCTTTTTCTTTAGAGTCGCTTAGCTGTGATTTTGATCTGAGAGCAGATAATTTACTACTTTTATCATTTTCAGAGCGCAGTGCATCATTCAACGGAAATTCAAGATGTAGCGCATTATCAGTATCCTTTGACTTGGATGGATTTTCATTGGAACTTCTTAGAAGTGGTGGTTCAAGGCTCAAATGGTCCTGGTTTGTTGAACCTAAGGCTGATAAATCACTTGAAAAATTGTCATTCAGATCCAGTCTGTCATCATGACCTTCATTTCGGAAGTTTAACAACGTATCCAGACTGAATTCATCAGAGAAATCATCTCTGATATTACTATTTAGTTTCTCATTTCTTCTACTGTTAGGTAGTTTGTTACTTTTTACTTCATGATAAGGTACTAGATTCTTTACAGGATTATCACCAAGCAACTTTTTAAGGGCTTCTCTGTTATTCCCGTGTTGTCTTAGATTTCTATTTTTACTACGATTAGTAAGTTCGTGGTATCTTCGAACTGGTAATTCAGAGTTTGGAATATCTATACTTCCTAAACGTAACACGGGAACATTGCTAAGATTTTGCTCTTCAGTACTAAGCTTATTATTTTCTCTTCTACTGTACTGGTTGTTTGATGGTCCAGTTCTTCTTAAAGTTACTGTTGCGAGGTTTAATTCATTTAAAGTATCTGAAAGTAATTCTGACAAATCAGAGGCGACACCTTCATCAAGAGTTAGTTTGTGATTAGGTGCCAGTGAAAGTCTCAGAAAGTTTCTACGGTTACTTTTTCTATTGTTATGACTTTTCCGTTCTCCGCTTTTTAGCAACGAAGAGTCGGGGTTTAAGTTCTCCAAGCTTGCTAAAAAAAAAATATTTAAACATATAATTCAGATAGAGTCCATTGATTGGTTAGTACAGGTACAAAAACTTAGAAACTAGTGTTAGTACTTATAACTACCGAAAAAAAACTTTAATATAAAGTACACCTAAGCCACGGTGGCATGTAGGCATATCCAATGCCCCAGTATGGGTCTATCCCACCTGTCCGCTATAATTTTCAGGATACTGTTGGGATTGGCGCGTACCCGGTGCATGATGGAGGCGCATTTCTTGCGCATTATTGCGTGAAAACCATTAATTTCCGCCTCAGCAACCATGCTGGAAGCACTACAGTAGCGCGGCAACCCCATCAATATCCTGAACGCATTATTAAGCACAAAAGTGTTAACTGACCAGATTTATCATCATCGGGATACAACTCATCATTTGATGCCGATTCAAAAACAGAATTGTCATTACTCTTCCTGTTAAACTTTCGAGTTAACGGACCGTCATTTGTTAATTTACGACTTCTTAGTCGTGATTTCAGTCCACGGAAGGGTGACACATGATTGGAAATGTCGTCATCGAGGTTAAGTCCATCACCATGTCTTATATCGTAAAGATTGTTATTATCAAGACCTGTTTGTTCCGGGCTTCCTAGTTTTGGTCTTCCGATGGGTATTTCATCTGGTTTATCATCATCAGTTACAAGAAGAATGGTATCTATGTAGGCATCAGGAACATCTTTTATAGGAGACGGTTCGTGGAAACGGGATGCGGGTAAGTCATATTGGTGATTATTATATTCTTTGCGGTAATTTCGTCTCCTGTTCGGAGAACTTAGCAGACTGTAGACAGCATATTCATAAGCATCTAATTTATCAATAGGTGACACATCAGGGCTTAAACTGTTTGCTTTTCTATTGTATTTATGATTTCGGCCTCTTATATTATTTGGTTGTTCGATAAGTGACAAGGGTGATCGAAGGTAGCTGGTTTCTTCTCCTAGACGATATGCGTCCTCAGGGTTGCTACTTTCTAAAGATGAAACTTCGAGGATCAAGTCATCGTTTACTTTTCTATAATAGTTGCGTGTTGGACTCTGTCTAAGATTTGATAGTCCATTTCTTAAGTGTGGTCGTCTGAAGTTCGGGTCTGTGCGACGTGATATGGATGAAGATGATTGAAGGTTATCAACATAGTTGTTTGAGATGATTATGCCGAAAGGAGCTGATTCGAGGCTTACATCATTTTGCAGTCCAGTGTCGTATCTCAGATAATCATTTCGCCTCTGATTTGGCCGGACTGATCTTAAACTGTAGTCTTCGAAGCTTGAATAATCATCATCTGACTGAGCACTGTCACTGGCTGTTATACCTCTTGGAGACAATGGTACAAAACTGTCAGGGTCCGAAAGTCTTCGGGTTTGTCCGGAATTTACGAAACGTGCTGAGGGAATCAGCGAGTTACCATTGTAACCACGATTGTACAGCGCAGCGTTAAATCCAATTTGTAAAACCTGTAAACGTAATGCGAAAGAAATTAAAACCTGTACGCAATAACATGAACATAACATTGTTGTGTTACTCGTAGTAACAAATGAGACGCTTTCGACGTAACTTAATGTTGTGAGTGTGAAATCAAATTAATTTGTAGTTTAGTTAATTTTAAAATTCAACACGGTTAGAGTGTACTTAAACATTTTTGTATTAGCTACATAGTTGTATAGGTAATTTTGTTCAATCGTCATCAAAATTGAAAACCAAGCTCCAAATCTATCTCAGGATTATAAATCCTTGAAAATCCGCTCATCCATTCGCTTGTTTAAACCACAGCCTATCTATTCTGTAAATACTTATCTCACCGTAAAAAGAAAGGTGAAGTGAGCGTGAAGTGAGTCGTCAATAGTGTCAATCCGTAGCATCAGCAAGACTCGATTGACCAACACACGATCAATCACAATCTGAATGATTATGACGGATATTGTTAATTCATTGCTTCAAATGTTCGAAAAATGTTTCTGCTCAACAACGTAAATAACGCAGTGAATGTTGCCGAACTGTCAAAATGCATGTCAATGCAAAGCCAATGCTACTGATAGTGGGTTACACAATTACCCCGCAGGTTGATCTATTAAAACCTATGACTATGGTTTTGCCGCACATCAGAATCTATATATTCATATTCATATATTCATATCTCTCTTTTTTCTTTTTTTTTTTTTATCTAAATCATCAGTCTTAATATACGAGTAAAATGTTTAGTTAAAAAGAGTGAGTGAACTTCATAAGACGACGTAATAAAGAAACGTATGTTAATATCACGGATTAGTTAGATAACATATACTCGTAATAATAAAATATTCGAAACGATTGTTTGATCTCTATGAAACATGAATATATTGACATTATCTTTAATGGCGAAATCCTAGGAAGCTTAAATAGACTTCACATTAAATGACTAATTCAAAGATCGATGATGGATGACAGACAAAAAAAAGGTAAGGTATGATCCCAGCTCGAAGCACCTTAAGAACTTGAAGAATAGTAAAATAAAACAATGACAAATCAAGGTTTTCACGGTCTGTACTATTCAGAAAAGAAAGAATGAACCAAACCCTAGGAAGCTGGTAAACAGTGACTTATGAAAAGAATGAGAAGGATATCACATAAGTTTTAAGCAAATATTTTCCAGAAATCTAAAAATATAGATTCGAAACAAAACAGGTTGCTTCGACAGAATGTAGAAAAAGTTTTATTAAACAGATGTTAATTGGATTTTTTTTTAAACTTACCAAAACAAACAAAGGCATTTCCATTTTCTTTCAATATTTAAAACATAATCCGCAAACAATGACAAATAAGCGTGCTCCTTCGATCGTACTCCACGAGTGTCGCACGAAGAAAACTATTTCTCACTCGCAGTATTCTGTGCTCGCAGCAAATCAAATCCAACTTCTGTTTATTAAGTAATGTTTCCTGTAAGTATCGACGTGTTAAGAAAATTAAAACATGCATCACCAAGCTGATATTTGTTCTTATTATAACTAATAATAATAGTTAGTGTTTTTGTACCGATTTTTGCATTATTAAAAATATACCTACGCAATGCTTTGTAGGGTTATGTAAGTGTGCATTATGGCAGCTAACACGTTGTAATCTTGTGGGTAACAATAGGTGTGCAATATATGTCAAATCCATATAATTAATCAATCAAGTATTATTAATAGAAAAAAAAACAAATTTAATTGTTAAACTACCTTTACAGTCACCGCAACAAAAAAACTACTATGGTGATTAAGAATTTTAATTTATTAATTACATTTGTGTACAATTTATTAAGTACCTACCTTAAGTAAGTATACTGTTTACATTACAATATATAAGGCGCCAGTAACAGTCACAATACCCCGTACTAGTTGATACTGTACTACAGTGACCGTATGATGTTGTACCTAAAGTAGACTTGAAGGCGGTGCCAGAGTGACAACCAGTGTTGTTCTCTTACAGCGTTTCTATTTATGATTTATATAGATTTATTTTGTACAAGATTTTGTTAAATTATGTATTAAAACATTTTGAAACGCTTGGGAAAATTGCCTATTTTTTTCCGACCACTTTTGCCATATCACTGTTTCTGTCAATAAAGTTAGGGTGCCTTAGCAGTAGACGTTTGTTGCTCTAGTGGACATGGTGAACAGAACTCGTTCAAAATGATTACAGCAACAAAAATCGAAGTACCTAAATCATTTGCGTATTCGTCTCCTGCGGTAAGTTCTATGACCAGCTAAACAGAGGCATTACAGTTTAATTTAGTTCAAGTGTGTCGTGTCGTGGTGTGTATAAAACTAAGCTGGTATAAAGTACGACTCCTGCGCAGGTATTAAAGCGCCCAGGTTTTAAATAAAGTGCGTTTACATGCGGACGAGTTATGTCAAGTGGATAGAATGTTAGTAAAGTTATAGTACCTAAGTTGAATACGTACTTATGTGGAGATGTTTTCTGTACTCATTGACAAGGTATCCAATGTGGCAACGATGGAAGCCTTTTGACTTATCTATTCTATACCTTTTGATCATGTTTCACGTTGGCATCATTCAAATAAATGTTTTTTTTTTTATATCGCTGTTTCCTTAGCGCAGTGTTTTATAATAATTGTTTTATCTCGCGGTTACTAAGTTATAGGAAAATCGTATGGAATTCACTATACCAGAAGAACTCAAAGGAATCAAGAATCAATAATATGGCAAATTCAAAGTCATGAGACATCTACCAAGACGCACTGGGCCGCGTGGTAAATTATAGTCTATTCCCTTTCGAAGAGAGGAGACCTATTTCCCAACAGTGGGGACATAGTAGGCTGATTATGCTAATATGGCACAGAAAACGGCACAACACCCTACATACAGATCGCCATATAAACCCTACCTAACAGCACTGCACCGCTGCAACATTGCCAGTAAACAAATATATACATTTAATAAGTTTTTATTGCCATAATCTGGACATAATTTACGTTGATAAGCAGATCATACTGCCGTAAGTTTGAGGCCACAATGAGCAGTTTGTTTTATTTTAATTCACCTTTATAATCTTTTGAATTCACTGAGCTCACCGTTTATATTTGCGTGTGCTATATTTAATTTTGTATTTTGGAGTAGTGGCGTAAAGGTAGAGTACCTGTTTACTGAATACCAGGGGTGGGGGTTCAAAACCTGGCTACCAATGTGACTTTTCAATTTGATTTTTAATTTTAAATTTATCTTAGACACCTTTGACATTCAGTGAAGAAAAACTGGTTGATCATTCGGCACAGGCTTCCTCAGCCTATGATTCTACACCATGATTCTGATTATATCCTTTTGACTTATGTGGTCTGAAAACTTTAATCACTCTACCTAGCCTGTTCCCAAATATGTTAGGGTCGGTTTTCAGTCTAATCGGATGCAACTGAATACCAGTATTTTACATGGAGCGACCGCCTATCTGTCCTCCACAACTCATTTACTGGGTAATACTATACCATCCTTGGTTGTCCAGTTAATGTTACATCTCAATGAGTCCAATAATTGTAAATTTATTTTCTGTGCCTTGCCTTATTCTCATTATTTGTCTGATGAGCAAAATAGGCACATTTATAATTTAAATATGTTAATTTATAATAGGACATGTCATCACAGTGATGCTATTTTATATTTTGATTGTAATCAATTCATTACTGATTACAAACTGACAAATTATACTATGTATTTGCCACCTAGTTGTAGGAGACAAATTGCTAATCTTTTAGCATACAATATACACAGTGACACCGGTACCTGTAGGGTACCATCGATTACTGTTAGTAGTGGTACTAACACTACTTTTGATACGCCTTGTAGTTTAAACTATTAGGTGCGACAACGGGTCAGCCACATATGTTGAATGTTGTACATCAAAATATGCAGGGTCTGTCCGGCAAAGAGCTAGAGTTAAGTTTGTTTATGGAGAACTATGATGTTCAGGTGTTATGTTTGACTGAACACTGGTTGAAAGAACATGAAGTAGTGTTTATCAATGATGATAACTTTACCGTACAGAGTGCATTTGTGAGAAAAAGTGCTATTCGCGGTGGCTCTTTAGTTCTTGTTTCAAACAAGTTAAAATGTAAACAACGTTTAGATTTAGTGAATCTTTCAATCGAACGCACTATAGAGTTGTCTTGTGTTGAACTTGAGCGATACGTTATAATTTGCGTTTATCGACCCCCCTCTGGGGATTTTATTAGTTTTGAATCGGTAATGGAGGATTCTCTCAATAGGTTGAAATCAAGTAACAAAAGTATTATTTTATGCGGAGATTTCAATATTAATATTTTAGATGTTACTCCATTAAGTATTAGACTTCTCAATTTGTTTAGGTCTTATAATTTAATTAACTTGTTTTTTGAACCTACTAGGATCACGGCATCTTCGTCAACCTGTCTTGATAATATATTTAGTGTTTTTGATGCCAAAAACAAATTAGTCTTAACTGACTTAACGTCCGACCACTGTGGTTTATTAGCTAGCTTCCCCATGCCATTACATAAACAGCCGTGTAAAATTGAATGCAGGCCTTATACAGCTACCCGTTGCAAAATGTTTAAAAATAATATAGTTCATAGAATTACACCATCTATAGTAGAACACGAGAATCCTAATGAAATTTATGGTGCCCTTTTTGATGTTGTGCAAAAAGAGTACCAATCTACTTTCAAGACCAAAACTGTTAATATTAATGGATCCTCCGTTGGCTTTAACCAATGGGCTACTCCGGGTATTTATAAAAGTAGAGCGAGACTATACGAGTTATATGGTTTGAAAAAATACAGGTTTGACACTCCTTTCCTAGAGTATGTCAAAAATTATTCAAAATTATTTAAAAAGATTAGTGCTTTTGCTAAATCAAAATTTTTAAGCGATGCTATTAAAAATTCTAATAATAAAGTAAAAACAACTTGGAAAATTATTAACAATGAAACGGGTAAATCGGTTAAACAAGAAAAAGTACTTGAGATTATGGTCGATAATAAATTAGTTAATAAAGCCGCTGACGTAGCTGAAGCTTTTAATGAGTTTTTTGCCAACATACCCATAACTACGACTCGCTCCTTAAATTCGTCCCCGTCTAAAGCTGAAAACCTTTTGCATAGTAGTGTACCTCAATGTAGTCGTTTATTTAGTTTCGAACATGTAACCCCACATGATGTAGTTAATGTTTTTAACCTACTTAAGTCTAAAAACACCGGTGACTACTGGGGCATCTCCATTAAACTTTTAAGTAATATAATAGACATCGTAGCCCCCTATCTAGCTGTTACTTTTAATAAATGTGTTGATTTAGGAATTTTTCCTGACCTCATGAAGAATAGTAAAGTCATACCTTTATTTAAATCAGGTAATAAAAACGATGTTGGCAATTTTAGGCCTATTTCCATCTTACCTGCATTTAGCAAAATATTTGAAAAATTAATACTCAAGCAGTTGCTAAGACATTTTAATTTAAATAGCCTCCTTCATAATGAACAGTATGGCTTTACAAAAGGTCGTTCGACTACAGATGCGGGTGTTGCTTTGCTGAAGCACATATTTAACGCATGGGAGAGCTCGCAAAATGCTATCGGAGTTTTCTGTGATCTTTCCAAAGCCTTTGATTGCGTGCACCATGACACGCTTTTGCGTAAACTACGTCATTACGGTGTCCAAAACGAAGCTCTCAACGTAATAAATTGTTATTTACATAATAGGTTCCAATGTGTAGATGTTAATGGTGTGAAATCTTCCGGGCTACCAGTTCAGTTAGGTGTGCCGCAAGGCTCAATACTGGGCCCATTCTTGTTCTTAGTTTATATCAATGATTTACCATTCCATTTAAAGGGAATCTGTGACGTTGTACTGTTTGCTGATGATACATCTCTTATTTTTAAAGTAGACAGGAATAGACTAGATTTTGACGAGGTAAACAGTGCACTCTCAATAGTTACGGATTGGTTTACGTCAAATAACCTAGTTCTCAATGCCAAGAAAACGAAATGTGTAAAGTTCGCCTTACCGAATGTTAGAAATCTAGGACCCAACATCGTCTTAGATAAAGAGGCGCTTGAGACTGTGAGCTCAGCAGTTTTTCTGGGAATAACAGTAGATGCCAAACTTCAGTGGGGACCACATATATCGAGCCTAGCAGGAAGGCTCAGTTCGGCTGCCTACGCCGTCAGGAAAGTAAGACAATACACTGACGTTGATACAGCTCGTTTAGTATATTTTAGTTATTTTCATAGCGTTATGTCCTACGGTATTCTGCTGTGGGGCAAAGCAGCTGATATACAAAATATATTCGTCCTTCAAAAACGAGCTGTTCGAGCTATTTACCAGCTAGGTGCTAGAGTTTCTCTAAGAGATTTATTTAAAGATATTGGTATTCTCACGGTTGCATCACAATTCATATTTGCCAACATCATATATATTAGGCAAAATATACACTTGTATACTAAAAACAGTGATGTTCACAATGTTAACACCAGAAATAAGGACAAACTACGTGCTCCCTTTCACCGGCTTCATAAGGTTCATAACTCATTTGTTGGGCTTGGTATAGCCTTTTATAACAAGCTACCCTCTTCTTTGCTAGATTTGCCTTTTAATGCATTTAAAGCTCAAGTAAAATCCAACCTTTGTTCAAAGGCATACTACTCCATCAACGACTACTTAAACGATAAGAATAGTTGGTCGCCCTGATTAACTCAAGACAATGTTTATGTTCTTTCTCCAGAATTAGATTACTGATAGGTTATTATACTATGAGCTCATTATACAATTGTTTTTATTGGGCTGTATAAGTCAAATCAGTTTAGTTTTATTTTTATTATATTATTGACATAATCAACCCATTTAAATGTTTTCTAATGAGTTGATTGCAATATGTGGTTAGCTAGTGACCTCGACGATTGATCATATTATTCTTACCTGAGCAACCGGCAGCAAGTTCGTCATGCTCCCTCAGATGTCACTGCTTGCGGTAGCGTCGGGGGTCGGGTTGCCTCCTTCCCTCAAATATGGCGAGGGGGGTAATGGCTGATCTTTGCGTTATGCTCGTGAACGGGTGCTGCTTGTGGTGACTGGTCGTCTTGCTGACCATGGTTTTATTATTGTTATAATTAGTAATAACTTGTTTATTTAGTTTCCTTCGATGGTCCTAGTTTATCATTTGTGACTTCAAGCGACAGCTATGTAAACAGAACCCAGCATTGCATAAATATGTTAGCGGTCACGCCCTTCATACCTGGAGGCTTTTATTTAATTTTCATTTATTAATTTTTGCTTGAGTACCTACGTATAGTTTTTTATTGTATTTCTTGGTATATTGGCGTTGCTAGCTGACATATGGCAGATAATTGAATTTAGTGTCCTGTGTCTTGTAATGTTAATTGCTTTGCATACCTTGTATTGTATTCAGTCAAGTATTTTCTAACTGAACAGACAGCTGTGCTGCTGGGGAGTTTGTTGCGCCACTTCTTCTTCCCAGCGAAAGCACTAGGAAGTGGTGAAGGGCGGGCGTTTTGGGGGACTGTCTTTTGTAATTTTGACGTTCGAAAAGTGCTGATTCTCAGCCTAGTTTGAATAAATGACTTTTGATTTTGATTTGATTTTGATTTTGATTTTGGTAAGAATGCTTTTTAGACTTTTGGGCTTCTGACTACCCGTAACGACTGTCAAAGATTTACGAATGACAGTCGGGACCAACGACTTAAAATGCTTACGGAGGCACAGAGCGGTCTCGATATGTCACGGATGGACACCCATCCACGAACCGTCCGCGGCTAGCGTAGCCACGAGCTCCTCTGTCTTTGAAAACATCAGTAAAAGACAAAAAGGCATTTGGTCACAAATAGGAACAAGCATTGATTATCACTCTGAGTCACTCCTTGCCCTGACGTGACACAGTTTACAGGCTGCTATACCTACCTACCTAGTTATGGTTTTATAAGCAGGTACGATCGAGTAAATAATAAAATAAATATTGAGTTTCACAATTTTGTGATTACCTGTACCTTACCTAGTTTTATAGGTAAACAAAGACCTACCTACCTATCTATAGTAAATTGTATTCTATTCTATTTTTCTCTATGGCAATTATTGTGCCGATGTCAACAATTGTGCCGATTGGTGAATTCTGATGTGAGGTGAGAAAACATGTGAACGAGGGAAATAATAATATCTAAATCCAATACTAGTTGATTAATAAATAATAGAACTTAACTTAATGTGAAATTTGTTGACGAGAGTTAGTACATCGACACAAAGAAATAAAAAGTATAGTTATACATTACAGAACACTTTGACATTACAGGGAACGCTAAAAGTGTGACATATGCCCCGAAACTCAAACCAACCAACCCCATTGTCCCGTAGATTGCTTTACTTACCCAATTAATACTAACATTAGCACACAATCACAAATATGTTCGAAAAACACATTTTATACAGAAAAACTACACACATTGCGATCACACACAACTGTCAATCCAAACGTCACTTTTGGAAAATCGACGAAATCCTATTATAGTATCCATAACAATTGTGTGCGTGATATTACACCCGCCAACATTACCTATGCACCCCGCTAAGCTGAAATAAACTTTATGACAAAGTAATAAGGGTGTATACAACAGCTTATGTTAAGTATGTATGTAGTGGAATATTGAATATTTAGGGACAATCGGAGTGAAAAGTGGTGCCGATCTATTACGGGTAATCGGATTAGGTGGACGTGTCATTTCTATGGGATTAAGGTAAAATGGCTGCGAGTAATAATTGTGTATATTTTGCGAAGCACAATGAAAGGAATAGTGGATTGGTTCTGTTAGTTTACGCCTTTTAATGTAGGTGACAAGGTAACAAAAACCCTCCTTAACTTTTAGAAGAGGCGCTTGTGGTGAAACTGATACCTACGGATTTACTATTTTACTTTTTAATAATAAAAGGGCATATTTTCGGCAGTAAATTAAATCAACGTCGCCCTTGATTATAGGTTTATGAGAGAATCATGTTGATATTAATTAGAAACTACAAGAATATATAAGTAGGTGCACATGCATATTTCTGTTTTTTGAAATAAAATATTTCACAAGTAGGTACTATGACTAGTTAACTAGTCATGTCCAGTCCACCAAACTAAGTAGGTAAGTAGTGCCATCACAATAGGAACCAACTTCCAGTGTGTTCTCGAACTACTTAACAAAAGTCAACCTATAATAAACGGTAAATACTTATTTTTTGTTATAATTTGTCAATACACACATCTGCTATACCGGGTTCGATTCCCGACCCGATTGTTACAGCTCCGACAAATTGTCGATCAATGAATGCGCGTAATGGCAGCACGCATGATCTCATAGCTCAAGTGTGGAGGGCCATTCGTTACGCGGTATTTTTAAGAACTTTTGCATTTTAATCTGTCTCCATCTGTCAAAATTACCTCTAAATTTCCCTACATTTTTGACAAATATTTGACATTGATTGTCGCTGAGATGCGATTGCGACGTAAAGAATGATTTTTGAGTAAAAAACTGGCCTTCTGATGTTGGTAAAGAACACTGTTCGTACTTTTGGCATTGCTAGTGTTGGTAGGGTACCTATCCATAAAGTATAGACTTTTTATATTTTTTAGTAAATACCAACCTATAAATTGAAGTAGATCTACAACTACTCAATATTTGTGTAGATCATGTTGCAAGCTTGCAATCAATAAAACTATAAAAAATCAACAATATTGCGCTAAAAGTCAAACACTGACCGATTCTCACAAACACCACAAAAAGATGTCCTTGCATCCGGTCAGGAAGTCCATTTTATTCACTAAACTCATTATTTATTGTTACCCAACTAAATAATAACTTCGTCAACAAAGGACGCGACTTCACGCGACAATCGTACAAGCTAAGCGCAGCGTGAATGGCACACTTTAAAGGTGCGAGATGCAGGCATATGTTTGGTAAAGGTGCCTGTGGATGTGCCTGTTTATTCGCTCGGAAGTAATTTATTGGAGAGCAAAATATTGAATTTGTAACTGTAACAGAATTAATCGCCGAGTCAATGAAGTGACGATTAGCGAAATAATTTATTGATAGCAGCGTCATAGTCTAACGACTAATATGTTAGAATAGCTGGTAAACCGATGTTGGGCCGAGTTATATTATCATCTTTTTCTGAATGGACTTATATCTTAGGTATTCATTGCATTATATGGTCACTTACTTGTTTTATTTGTGTTTTACAATATGGATAAGTCAAAATTGAGATAATGATCGTCGTGGACTCGTAAAACATCCACTCTGTCAGCTAAACGCTTATCCACAAACGTTCAAAAGAGGTTTTCATAATCAGCCTACAATGTGCCCACTGATGGGACACAGGCCTCCTCTCTTCGATGGGCTGTGGGCTACAATCCACCACGCGGGCCCAGCGGGGGTTGGTAGATGTCACATGTCTTCGAATTTTTGGTTGTAGGACATGCCGGTTTCCTCACGATGTTTTGCTTCACCGTTTTGAGAGCAGTGGTGATGAAATGATTTCCACAAAGTAAAGCTGGCCCGTAGATGTGCTCGCTGTACAGACCTAGGAAAAATAACTATTTTCAAGGCGTACGGCCAGAGCCTGTCCACGAGTAATCTGTGAGTCAATTACAATAAAAGGTCGCTAGATGTCGTGCGCGTCCACTACCATAATGGCTTCAGAATGTTGTTGGGACTTCCACGCTACTGCAGCGCGTCGGAAATGTTTGCGCAAGCTCATACCGATGGTTTTCACGCGATTATTCGCAAAAATACAGCATCGCTACTGAGGAGAATGAGAGACGGCCGCAACAGCATCCTGAGAACTGTAGCGGAGAGTTTTGGCTCTCCCAATTGTAAATCAGATCGTGCGGAGGGTGATTGGTACTAACACTAGATAACAACTTGTTTTAATATGATGTTACTAACACTCTATGGATTCTTTGGTCCGAAATAAAAATAATGATTATTTATTATTAAAGCGCCTGTCTGGATGCGAACCCGCGACCTACAACTTGTAATTCGGGGTCATTACCTCTTTTGTTTAGAGAGCTGTGATGGCCACTGGACCTATCACTGAGAGCTGTGATGGCCACTGGACCATCACTGTTGTCTAAACAAAAGAGGTTTACAAATCTGAAAATATATGAAAGAGATATTTACCTATTTATAGGTACAACTGATACAAGTCCAAGAGGTCCCCCATTTGTTCCGCAGGGCTATTACCCTTTGTTATCCCACTTAACGTTACGACGGTTAAGATTTACCGTCACGTGCAGACCGGCGACTGCCCGACTAATCGCAGCGACTAACGACCAGTCGTAAGGGGTGTGACCGTGCTCAATTAGATAGGGGTAACTGAGTGGTCAAGATGTTAAATGGGGTCCTAATTTGTTGTGCCCTTTTAGATCCCCCTTTAGATAAAACAACTACATATTGTAGGTGCTTTCTTTTATTTGTCTGTTGCAATCAAATTAGATACATATTTGGCTCCATGAAAAAAACTGGTATTCAGCTGCATCCGGTTAGACTGGAAGCCAACCCCACCATACTTGGGAAAAAGCTAGACAGATAGTGATGGCATATTTGACAACAACTCGCACCGGCAGTAAACTAGACCAAGTATACTGAATAATGAACTTAAAGTTTCTTTTTCTAGGTTTTATCATTTAGTCCACTCTCGTTCTTCTAACTAATAGGCTCTGTCATGAAAAGATGATAATCATCCGTAAACTACTAGGTATTGTCTATGAGGTATTCAGTGGAAGACCCTATTGCTTGGCTAATAAGAGCATTCAAATTAAAATGAAGCACAGCATGACATTTATACTAGAAAACTAAGTTCCAATCAGATCCTTGTAAGAATATAAACGTATCTATAAGAAAATGTATCCTCAAAAATGTTGTTAAGAAACGACTTTCCTCAAATCATGAGGATTTCGTTGACAAGAAACAAATAGCTGAAAGAATTTAAATTCAAAAACTAATAAAAGTGTTTTCAGCGAGAAGCGGAACCTTCATATTATCGCATAAACTGAACGAATGAGCGGGATGTAGCGTCAGCAGCACAGGCTGTAAGAAACAATTGTTTTATAACTACCATTTTAATATGAATAAATATGAACCGCGGATTCGTGCTTAGGGAGTAGCCCATATGTTCGAAATACGTTTCGTCCAAAGTTACGGGCGTTTTCTACTCCATATCAATTGATGACAACATATTTGATTGTGTTTTGTTAGTTATTTTTAGGATTCCGTACCCAAAGGGTAAAACCGGAACCATATTACTCCCGCTCCGCTGTCCGTCCGTCCGTTAGTCACCAGGCTGTATCTCATGAACCGTGATAGTTAGACAGTTGAAATTTTCACAGATGATGTATTTCTGTTGCCACTATAACAACAAATTCTAAAAAACAGAATAATATAAATATTTAAGGGGGGTTCCATACAACAGACATGATTTTTTTGTCGTTTTTATAGATAATGGTACGGAACCCTTCGTCCGCGACTCCGACTCGCGCTTGGCCGATTTTTTTATTATTACTTATTGTTACCCCTGTCCTATTGTTAATATGTCCTTTTTAGGGTTCCGAACCTCAAAAGGAAAAACAGCCGTGCGATTCTGTAACCATCTCACCGTGAAATCTTGGGTGAGGTGAGCGTGGAGTGAGCTGTCATTCGCTAGGGATTAACACTATTAAGTGCTCACTTCATTTAAGATTTCACGGTGAGATTTTTACAGAATCGACCGGCAGGACCCTTATAAGATCACTTCGTGGTCCGTGTGTCTGTCCGTCTGTCAAGACCCTTTTTCTCAGGAACACGTGGAGTTATCAAATTGAAATTATTATCAAATACTCAAGGCTGCAATTCCTTGAAGCAGTGAAAAAAAATCAAACTCCCAAGTCAACGCAATCAAAAGATACGGGCGTTTATGTTCCGTTTAGGTATGTCGCATATTTTGACTCTTGCAAAGGAATCAAAACCTATAGGGTACTTCCCGTTGACCTAGAATCATGAAATTTGGCAATAAGCAATGTCATGTAGCACAAGTAAAGGAAAAATCCGAAAACCGTAAAAATGTAGTTACATTCGAAAAAAAAACCGAGATAAACTATTTACATGCCTACAAATTTGTACGGAACCCTCGGTGCGCGAGTCCAACTCGCACTTGACCGGTTTTTTTTAATTACAATTTAACTGTGCAATAACTGGGATCTAAATCTGTAATGTTGTTCGCGTTTTTCCCAAATTAATAATAGAATAAATAAATAATATATTCATTAACACAATTTAATAAGCCACGCACATAAAAGTCGTCATCTTATGCAAACCGTACAGCAAAAGATAGATTTTTCAAAAATTTAACAGCCTGTCATTGGGGCTCCGGCCGGGGCTCGCGGGGCGCGGGGCGCGGGGCGCGGGGCGCGGGGGACGGAAAGTAATCAACAATTTAAAATTGGGGGCTAATCTCGCGCCCGCCGTAATCGCCGGTGATCGCTCTCCGCCGGATAAGGGAGGATGCTCATGTAGACACACTTGACAGGTGGCAAGTTGCTTTTACAAGGCTTTTGGTTTATCTTTAGGAACATTGTCAGGTTGTTGTGAATCAGTTTTACGGAATATTATGAAATCAGTCGATTTATTCTGTAAAAATGTCACCGTGAAAAATTAAGTAAAGTTTGGAGTGGGCTTTAAATGAGCTGTCAATTTATAGTGTCATTCCCTAACATCAGGAGGAATGACAGGAATAGTATAGACACCTCACTTCACATAAGTTTTCACTGTGAGTCTTATACAGATGACACCGGCTGATTCACAATGTTCTCTTTAGTTCCACAAACTTGATTCTCAAGAAGGCAAAATCAAAATAAATGCCATTTATTTTAAAACTTACATGGAACTATTGAATGCTCAAGACCTATTTGGTTTGCCTCGTTGCAAATAGACTTTTGAAAAAAGGAAAAACAAGTCAAGACATCCGTTTAGGAAATTAGTTTCCAATCAAGAAGGCGTTAAAATGCAAACAGTCGGCAGTGTTAACACGTGTCCCCACTTATCTCACGCATTTGTAAAACACAGTCCTCACGACTCAATTTTGAGCAACTTCCTATTCTAAAATCTTTGTTAAAATAATAAAAGCTCCTCTCATGTGAAAACGCCTCAAGGTGTTTGTTTCTCCGACAAATTGACGCGTCACTTATTCAAACTCAAACTCAAACTCAAAGCATTTATTTCAAGTAAACCAATTACAGGCACTTTTGAATTGTCAAGGGGTCGGTCAGTCAGAAAGATGAAGCTAGTTGCCCATTCCAAAGCGTAGGTACCTGTGGAGAAGAACGGGCAAGAAACTCCACGGACACTCTTTTAAATCATAAAAATTGTTACAAAATTTTGGTTACATCATTCAAGTTGAAATTATACATGTGAGAACGATGTAGAAAGACGTGCACGTTAAAAGCGTCCGTACTAAAAAAGATAAAAACAAAAACAAAAAAATAACAATTCAGAAATGAAAATACTTAGATTAAAATTAAAATAAGCCGTGGCGGCTAAGAGATGACCAGTCCCTACTGGCGGCGCCCGTTCACGAACATGACGTATGGATCAGCACCATTTAGCTCAACCATTTTGAAGGGAACTCAATGATCCAACACACACGCCACCACCAGCGAGACATTTGAGTGAGCATGACATACCCTCAGCCGCCAGGGCACATTCAAGTCAATGAAAGACGTACCCAGTAAATGGTAGCTTTAGAGTTTAGGTGCATAGTGCTCACACGTGTGTTATGCAATTATACAATATTAAGAGATTGAATTTATACAATACAAAGATAGTTTTTTCAATCTTCAGCAGCTCACAACTATATTTTCGAATGCTAATTAATTAGTTTATGCGCCCTTGTGGAGCTGGACCAGCGGTGAACCAAGCATTTTTGTCAGCGATGTAATCCCCCAACTTATAATATGCTTGGCTGCATAGTGTGCGTTTTATGTAAGATTTGAATTTAGTTTCGTTGAGTTGGAGTATGTGGGGAGGTATTTTATTGTAACATTTTAAACAGTACCCCATGAAGGATGAGTCTACTTTAGCCAGTCTGAAACCTGGTTGAACTAATTGGTCCCTATTTCTGGTCCTATAGGTGTGTCTGTCACCTCTTTTAGTGAAAAGATTTAGATTTTTCCTTACGTACATGATGTTTTCATAGATGTATTGACAAGGTACCGTCATGATATTAATATCCTTAAACAGTTCCCTTAGAGAATCGCGCCTGCGGAGGCCATATATTGCTCTGATGGCTCTTTTCTGCAGAATAAAAATAGACTCGATATCTGCAGCCCGTCCCCATAGTAAAATACCGTAAGACATGATACTATGAAAGTAACTGAAATAGACTAGTCTCGCGGTATCTACATTAGTAAATTGACGGATTTTTCTTACAGCATATGCTGCTGAACTTAGCCGTCCTGCAAGAGATGTTATATGAGGACCCCATTGCAGCTTTGAGTCGAGCGTGATCCCCAGGAAAACAGTTTTATCGACGAATTCTAGTTTCTCTTTATTCAATACTATGTCACACTCACTACTTTTAACATTTGGTAAAGCAAATCTTATGCATTTAGTTTTTTTTTCCATTTAACACTAAATTATTAGCAGTGAACCAATTTTGCACCTGCAGTAAGGCGTTATTTACGTCGTCAAGATTTGATGCACGTCTATTTATCTTAAAAATTAAGGAAGTATCGTCAGCAAATAACACCATTTTTGGTTGGTTTTTTAATAAATGGGGTAGATCATTAATATATACTAAAAAGAGGAAAGGACCTAATATCGAGCCTTGTGGAACACCCATTTTTACTTTTAAAGCAAGTGAATTGACCCCGTTTATTTGAACTTTTTGTTGTCTATCATTTAAATAAGATTTCACTAAACTGAGCGCAAGTTTACCTAGTCCGTAATGCTCAAGTTTCAAGAGCAAGGTTTCATGATTAACGCAGTCAAATGCCTTGGAGAGGTCACAAAAGATTCCTATGGCATCTTGGGCCTCCTCCCACGCTGTAAATATGTGTTTTAATAAAGTGACACCGGCGTCAGTTGTACAACATCCTTTGGTGAAGCCATATTGCTGGTCGTGTAAGATTTTGCTGTTGTTAAAATGATTAAGCATTTGATTGAGCATTACCTTTTCGAATACCTTGCTGAATACTGGCAACACGGATACTGGTCTATAATTATTGGTGTCTTTGCTGTCCCCAGATTTAAAAAGTGGAATAACCTTACTGTATTTCATTAAATCTGGGAAGACTCCTTGATCTACACACAAATTAAATACTAACGCTAAGTATGGTGCTATAGTCTCGATTATGGATGTACAAACTTTGATAGACATACCCCATAGATCTTCGGTCAATTTGATTTTTATTTGTCGAAAAGCTTTCATAACTATCATAGGGTTTATATGTTTAAATTGAAATTCAACCGGGCAGCCTGGAACGTTCGCTCTTAATAAATCAATTGATACGTCGGCTGATGAGTTTAAGGATTCCGTCGTTTTTGAAGGTATATTAGTAAAGAAATTTACAAACTCTTGAGCTACTTCTGAGTTAGAGCTTATGGCACCACGTGAAGTCTCCAATGTGTAATCAGTGTTTCGTTTTGTATTCCTACTAGTTTCGTTATTTATAATTTTCCAAACTGTTTTTATTTTGTTTTCTGCTGATTTAATTTTGTTGCTTATGTACAGTGCTTTGGCTATCTTGCAGGTATTTCTAAAAATTTGGAATATACTTATTCAAAAATTTTTAGAAATACCTGCAACATACTTGTTGAAAGCTTCAGTATTGATGTAAGGCTTAAGGCCATACAGCTCGAACAGTCTTTCTCTGCTTATCCTAATACCCCTAGTTGCCCAGTCACTAAATATAAAATTAGGGCAAATATTTTTTGTTTTCTTTTCAAAGGTGTTATTGAATTCAGTGTGCACTACTGAAAAGAAATTCTCGTACAATTTATTTGCATCATCTATATTATGGTCCACATCATTTAACTTATTATTTAGGGTACTATTGAATCTATTTAGTTTACCAGTCGTTATTGGTCTAAATTGAATTTGCACTTTTTGCAAAGGTGTTTTAAACTTAAAAGTCACTGTTTGTCCATTATGATCAGATGGCAGATAATTTACGATGGCTTTATCTAAATAATCACAATCGCAAAAGACATTATCGATGCAAGTAGCAGAAGTTGGAGTTACTCTAGTAGGTTCTGTAAAAACATTAGATAAATTGAAAGATTTGAAAAGGCTTAGTAATCTACTGCTATTTGAACTATTTTCTAAAATATTAATATTAAAATCACCACAAATAATTGCGGCTTTGTTATTGGATGCACGTTTCGCTAGGACATCTTCCATTATTGACTCAAATAAAGAAAAGTTTTGATAATTAGGGGGTCTGTAAACGCACACTACAACATGCTTATCCAGCTCAACACATGACAGTTCGATGCAATGTTCAATTGATAAACTCACTATGTCATTTCGTTGCTTGGATTTTAAACAATTCTTTATCAAGATTAACGAACCTCCACGCAGCATAGATTTACGGTTAAAACAACTGCCCACAGTATAGTTCTTATAATTAATTAGCATTTGGTAATCCTTTAACCAATGTTCAGTACAGCAAACAATGTCAAACTTTGTTTTTTCTAGAAACATTTCAATTTCTAGTAATTTGGAAGAAATACCTTGAATATTTTGATGAAACAATTTCAAGGCATTCTGCTGATCTCCTTTTTGATATTTACTTATTTTAGAGCAAGAAGATACCTTGTTGTTGCTGTTTTTAGGTGTAAATATTTTATTAGTGGTACCTTCTGTTGTCTTACAAACTAGTTTAAATGATTATCCGGAGTTAATCCCAAGACTTCAATGTCATCACCAGGCAATGAGCTCATAGTGCGTGAGGGAAAAGGAACCTCCTTCGTACAATTTGTATAACTATTTATAGCATTTGAGCTACATTCATTAAGGCTAACCAGCGTATTATTAGTATTATTGTTACTAACTTTTGTGATGTTAATAATACATGACTTCGACATAATACTTATGTCTGAGTTTATATAAAAAGCTAATAGCCTTGCTATTATGTGTCTAAAACTAACAGGCAGATACGCAGTATCCCTAGTCGACTTTAATGTTTCTATGAAACTATTGGTGTCAAAATATACAAGCTTGTCACTATAATGACTAACTAAAAAGTGCATATGCTTATTAAGCATATGAATATATTTGTTTTGTCTATTTGTCAATGTTTCAAAATATGGGAAAGCACACAATATTATTTTACTACAATTTAACTTTAACAACTCAGTTACACAGTCAGTAATTTCATATTTTTTGACCTTAGAACTGTTACCTACAAATACAGTAATGTTGGTTTTAGGATTAAATGCATTTCCTGTTACTGATGCCATTATTTGTTTGTAGGTTGACCCTGTCATACAATAATTTTTATTAGAATAACTCAGGTGGTTACTAATTAATTTACCTAAGCCTCTTCCTATACTATCTGAGAACATAACTGAATTACAAAACTCATGACTAATGAAAGACGGACAACTACCAATCTCATGCTGTACCACTTGAGATAGATCCTGTACTATATCAGATACGTCCTGGTTAAGGATACACTCTTGTAATAAACTGTCAGTCTGGGACGGCTCCTCCGTTGCCTCAGGCTGGACAGCAACAGGTTGTGAAACTGTCTGACAAGTACACTGAGACAAAACTAACTCATTTGCAGCAAGAATATGTTCTTTAATTTGGTTTTGAGAACCCACATATTTAATGTAAAGGGAACTAAGTCTGCCCTCAAGTTCCTGTATGTCAGACTGTAAGCGCTGTGTATCAATTTCATAGATTTTTCTGCTGTCTTCTAATTTAATTTGATTATCTTGCGTTCTTCTCATACTAATACGCCTCCTGAATAAGGTTTATCTTCGTCCCTTTCTCACTAAATAACGAATAACAAACATAATCCTTGCTTAATGGTAAGTCCGATTATTTTGACTATAGTGATGTTTGACGGGATGAAGGAATAGGCTGTCGCAGGCCTGTAAAACAAGCTGAAGTGGCGGTGGGCTGGCCATGTCTGTCGAAGGACCGATGGCCGGTGGAGCAGATGGGGCCTGGACTGGAGACCGTGTATCGGCAAACGAAGTGTGGGATGCCCCCCTGCTAGGGGGACCGACAACCTTATAGAGGTGGTTAGGACAGACTGCATGCGGAAGGCGGAGGACAGAGTGTTGTGTGCTGGGAGAGTCCAGCAGTGACAGCTGGTGCGCTGAGTTGATTGAGGCCTCTATTATTATTTACTTACTATATTACTTACCTAACTTGGAATAGAAATGCTATACCTACACGTCTATAGTTTTAATGAAAACTTATAAATCCACAGAGTCTAATGAACTACGATTTAAATGCGCTTACGTTGTTTCAAAATTCCATAATTACCTACCTAAGTTCCTGTTCTTTTCTTAATATCTCTTGCTAACTAAATCGGTTTAAGGCAAATGTTTTAGGAACTTGAATTTATCAGATTCAACTAACCGACTATTTACTTGATAATTATTAGTTTAGTTAGTTAGCATCTAACATATTGAAAATAAAACCTATTTATTAGGTAAGTGCGTATTTGCCGTTAGATTACTTGAAAAATAAAAAGAAAAAATAGTTGACTACCTACTACAATGCAATAAGGTGTAGCAGCGATTTTTTCACCACAGGAACAGGTTGTCTGCGGCTCAACCGCTCTGACCTCACTGGCGAACACTGTATCAGGGTAGGAACGTCCTCCTCCCTCTTCCTTGACAACTAGTAACATTACATTATTTTCATTAAACACTGTATAATAAAATTCTAAGCACTACACTGCTAAGAATCACTTTATATTGGATCAACATTTTCTTAAGTTTTTGACGGGACGGAACTTTAATATCACAGTTCTAAATAATCTACGGCTATGTGTCGGTCAAGCAGAAAGGTACAAAACATAATTAAAATTAATTAACTTTATTTATTAAGATTTAGTAACGCTCTTTTAGCGCCACCACGTGGAGCCCTGACACATAGTGTTGCGTCGCGCTCGCGGCAGACTCCCTAGAAGGTGGCGGGACAGGCTGGCTCGAGAGAACTGGAACTCTTGCCTTTGCCCAGCAGTGGGATGATGCAGGCTAACAGTAACAGTAACGCTATTTTATTTTATTTTATTGCATTTGGGAATACAAACAATAGTAGATACCTATAGTAAGAAAATTAGATTTTTCTTAATATAGGTAAGTATCTACTATTGTTTGTCTTAACATAATATTAAAAATGGAACTTAAAATTTAAGTACCTCGACATTTTCCACAGATTACATAATGATTACAATTTCTTTATAAAAAAAATAAGTAACTGAAACTCGTACTTCTGTCTGTTAGTTCTACTTACCTAAATATATTTTTTCCCGGCTCAGGCAGTGTTATAGGGTTTTTCCACCTGGAATTTGTCAGTAGCAGCCCGGAGTCTGGATTCGTGCTGGTTGGTGGCAATACACTCTGCCCTTGTTATATTATAGAACTTAAACATACCTGTTGTGCACCTCCTTCGGGGAATACAGGCTGGCGTTATGTTATGTACAGACGCCAGCACATCAAGTTACTACAATCTGTCAGATTTCTTTAATGGATTTTCAACTTTATCGCTAAAGCATAAGGTTCAAAGTTGATTGGGAAAATGTGACAGTTTCGGGTAGCTTGATGTGCTGGCGTCTGTACTTATGTTACATTCTCCAGGAAGGCTGCATATAACCATAGTAGGTACCTACCTATGTAGTAGGTACCTAATGTAATATTAAAGAATTAAGTAATACGTAAGAACCTACCTACCTAGATAGACAATGATCGTCAGCAAAGTATAAAGCCGAGACATAACTCAATACAAATCAATATCATTTCTAAACTGACCTTGTACTGTCATCATTAAGAGATAAGTACCAACTGTTCTAAACATTAATTAGTAATTAACGGTGAGACTGATCAATCCGAACTGACGGCTTGACAGCTCTCTGTTGGGGTTGGTGTCAAGGCCAATGTCGCACTGTTGATTGATACGTATCTAATAATGCTGTTTCTAGTAATGTTATTGTGAAGTTTATTATAATAATTTATATGCTAATAAAGAGCTGCAATATGTTTACTATGAAATCGGTCGCCCAAAAATTATGAACTTGTTGCATTACGAGCTTGTTTTTGGGGTTTTATAAAACGGCACATAACAAAGATGTAAAAGACCGACAAAAACATTAGATCAGAAAAACAGAATGAAATAATCTGAAACAAGTAAGCGTAAGGATCTAAAGTAGTGTTGTTATTAAATTTTTTTTCCTCTTTGGGACATAGCGTGATATTTCGCTACTGAAATTACGCGTAGCGACATCTAGGAGACTTGAGTAGAACTACTCAAAAAATTGTTTAGCTCAATCATAGCTTTACTTTAAAATGTTGGAGAAGAAACACATTATTGTATTATTGTAATGTATAATTCATACAAAATTTGTGCTTGTTTACTTTTTAATTTGTCTGTAATTTAGAATACGACCACCGTTCGTAGTTTTAACAATATAACATAGATGGCGCTTTAACTAGAAACGTAGGTTGACGGTTAAGTAATACCAGTGCCATACGATAGATGGCGTTAGTAAATACGAAAAAGTTTTGTTATACAAAATTTACTTTGTGTTACTACAATTATAAGTTCGTCAATAATCGAAAAAAGTGGCAAAACAATATTCGTCTAGTTTTAAACAACAAAGGCAAATCAGGGACGAGTCGAATTCAAAACGAAACTCATGTCACGTCATTTGAATATCAGTTTCGGTTTCAGCCAGCCAAGTACAGCAATTGACATGCTTTTGTTTAGTCGACATGATTTTGATAGTATGTAAGCTGAATTTTGGCATATTATCTTCAATTTATTTTCATTGATCTAGGAATGGAACCCGGTTCTCTTCGCTGCCTGTAGACCAACCTGCGGGGTAATTGCGTAATGCACTTACAATAGTAATGCCTCTCATTTTGACAGTTCAACAACATCAATTTCGTTATTTACGATTTTGAGCAGACGAATTTTCAAACATTTATAATTAGCAATGGTTTAGGGGATTCCTTAAAGGCCTTCGGATTGTGATCAAAAGTGTGTTACGTACACAATTGAGGAGCGTCGGAACGAAAACCGATATATCGAATTTACCATATTTTTCACAAATTAAAAAAAAGCTTGTAAGTTTTTTAATGTTACAAAAGTGGAAAATTATAGCATGTCAATTTGCAGTTAAAGTGACATCGATTGATGTGTGAAACTTGACGGAGGGTAGATACTTAATTTAGGGAGATACTTGGCGGACAAGTATGGATATATCGGTTTGTGACGCGATCATTTGGATATATCGGTTTTTGACGAAACCAAAATGGATATATCGGTATTGAACTGAATTGAATTTGAACCGACCATTGTTGAATTGTGTAAAACTTAATAAGAATTATCGGTTTTTAATCCAACAACAAGAACATGTTGAATTTAAAAATGTATTTGTCGGGTTTGATTTGACCACAGTATTTTGATATTTTTTTAAAGATGGATGTAACTGTTTTTTAATTGATTTCTTTCCTGAAGGGTGTATAATTAAACATTTTGTAACAGAAAAAAATAAAAAAAAAATAATGTCTTAATTAAGACATATCGGTTTTTGTTCCGACGCTCCTCAATTGGGATGCAGGCGCAGTAGGCCTAGCCAACACTAATAGTACTTAATTATTATCGAGTGCCATCAATGTTTCTATTCTTCCAGTACACCTAACTAGATTTTTATCTTTCGAACTGGAAACAGTAAATGATGGCACTACCTCGTCTAGTACTTGTGGCTTCTGATCATTATTTGCATTATTATTGTATAGAATCAAGTTCTTTTAAATGAACGGACAGTTGTGCTGCTGGGGCGTGTAATGCGCCTCTCCTTCCCGGCTAAAGCAACAGGAAGTGGTGAAGGGAAGGTGTTTGGGGGACTGTCTTATGTAATTTTGACGTTCAAAAAGTGCTGATTCTCAGCTTAGTTCGAGTAAATTACCGTTGACTTTTAATTACAAAGGGGACAGTAAAACAAGCTAAAATTATGGAAAACTATTTATTTCTCATCCTGACTATACTATACGTACACTAGACTACATCATACCGAGTAGGTACTGCGCTCTTCGGACACTAGATACTAAATCTTTTATTACTCTAATGATATCAATTTACAATTTTGTGTTTTTGACTTTTTTCTCTTATGTACAGTGGACATTAGGTCATTAAGCTTCAAAAAATATTTCATGAGTTATTTTTCTAAAATACTGAACCAGGTAGGAAGTACTAAAGGCATTTTTATTATAATATAAAAATATTAGTGTTACAGACCGTGACAAGAATTTATTGTAATGAAAAACATGTTTTCCCGTTTAGCCATAGGAATAGAACCAGGCAACTTTGTAATTTGTCCCAAAAGCCTTGTTAAGTAGGTAAAATCCAACTCAACCCCAAGGTGGTGAACGCTATGGTGCTTTTAAGTGAAATAAATAATGTCTGGCGATTTTGTATGTTGGGGTAAGTTCGACCATACAATGTTCACAACATTAAAAAAAAATGCCATGTAAGCCGGGCCTAGCGGCGAACTCACCCCAACAAACACTATTATAATTACAATAATAAAGCGGTATTTGAGCGAAAGAAGTAAGGACATCACGAAGCACAAAATGGTTACTTTTAAAATTAATTACCTGCAACAACAGAAATGTTTCGGTGAAAAGGATGTAGAAAGATTTCTGAATTGCGGTGCGGCCCACCCAGATACGCGCTAGCCCGGCTAAAAGTCATGTCTTGATTGGCTGTTATTTTTTATTTCAGTCATAGGAGTTAATCTGAGGTTGACAATCTGTCAGCTAATTGTTAGGTGCTTGGTGTTACTTGGCCACACATAAACGAGGTATTTGGGTGACATGTTGTTATAGTCAAGTTTAGGAAGCTGTGAGTGAAACAGAAAAGAGATTGTCACTAAGCTAAGCTGTCTCATTGTAGCTTTATTCTTACAAAAAAAATGTGGCGCTGTTTACAATTGTATGTAGTTGTCTTTAAGATTATGAAAAGCGTAGAAACGCGCCTCATTAATGATTTTGGTTTGTACTATATTATCAGCTGAATGAGTAGTAAGGACTACGATATTGTTACATAAACTTAGCATGGCATACCTATAAAATAAATATCGAATACAATATCAATATAAAATCTTATGCACAGTCGCCAGCACATCAGGCTACTACAATCTGTGAAATGTCTTTAATTGATTTTCAACTTTATCGCTAAGGCATAAGGTTCAAAGTTGATTGGGAAAATTTGACAGTTTCGTGCAGCTTGATGTGCTAGCGTCTGTACTTCAAACATCGGCTCTATTTTTTCGGCTGTAGTTTTCCAAAAGTAAGTAGGCAGGTAGGTACTTATAATCTAATACTATACGATTATTGCACAAAATGAATAAACACAATATGTAGTTTATTACAATCACTGTATAAAAACTTAAAAAAAAGCTTAAAAAACTATCTACTAATAATAGTGCTGCCAAACTAAATTACGAACACAAAAGATTTTGTACTTACAAATTTAAAAACACTATTTGAAATAACCGCTATAATTTATAACCGATATAATTTTAATCTAGCAGCACTCGTATACATATAGTTCTGAGATTTGTCCAACAGATGGTGTTATTATAATTTTCCTAAGTTATTAGCGAACATCAAACCGAAACGTAAATGTTAAATTTCGTATCTAAACTACATACACAAAGTAAGCTTGTACAAAACTTTAATAGCAAACACAAACTCAAAAATATTTACAAAGAGGGCTCCCACACATTATTGTTTATTTTTCGTACAATTTTGCAGTGCGCGGAACACGAACACAAGTTCTTTAACACTAACGGAATTATTTTTGCAACACTTTCAAAATAATGATAAAACAATGCATTTCCTAATAATTATCTTCTATGGTGTTAAGTAATATCAAATTATTCAATAGAAATTTAAACAATCTCTTATGTTTGAAACAATGAGATGGAGCCCTCAGACTTTTAGATCAGTCACCACAAAGATTTTGATAAAACGATACAATTATAATTTGGCTCGGTCATTTATAACATTCTCTCTCACACCGACAGCACCTAATCTACTATCAAATCCATTTTTCTGTGTATGACCCTGATAATTTTGTTTTCTAAGAATGTAACACCCAGTATCTGCTAGGCCAATCAACACAACAACCAGCTGTCAGAAGCAGCCGATCACAGCATTCGAAGTAGTATATATCGCTAGGTTTTCCTAGAAGAGCGTTCCCGCAATTATTTTTTTTTTTTGCTTTAGACTTCCTTCTTAACTATGTTATAACTGACGTCGTGAAAGCTGTCATTTTTACCAGTATTTGACGTTAAGGTGTCAAAGACGGTCTTTATTTGGACATTACGGCAGCATGTGGCGCTCACCGCTCTTCTAGGAACGTAGCTTTATCATAAATTTGACAAACTGTCACCTTTGTCCATTCTCATTGGCCTTTCAGAAACCGTGTGTATTCTAGATTCGTAATTAAACTTTTATTACCAGCCGGTACCTAAGCAAGCAGTCACTGGCCTCAAGCTCAACCCTTGACCTAAAGTTTACATCTCAACATTACTCAGACTATCAAACTTCATCTCTTTAACTTCCTCAGGGTTAAAACTCTTCACGGACACCCTACCGTCCCCCGATAGGTCTGTACTTGATAACTTATTCGTAATCTTAGTTATCGATATCCGACTCTCGATATCATTCGAATCGCATATACTTTCCAATATGACACCTTGTTCTACTTTCCTTGGCTTCGGTAAGACTTGGTTCACTTTTGTGTTTCTCAACTTTTCACTTAGTAGTTTGTTACAAGTTTTTCGGGACATGTCTAAGGCTAACGGGTCTTCTTGAGGAGTTTCCTTCTTGTCTTCCGGCTTGTTCAGATGCTTCATCTCCGCTACTTCTGCATTCGACACGTTGTCTTTCTTCTTCCATTTCGTTCTTCTGTTTTGGAACCAAATTTTTACCTGAAATTAAGAGGAGAGAATGTATTAATATGTGGAATAGTAAGTAACTTGCGTTGTATTCTTTTAAATGAACGTAAGGTCGTCGAATGGTCATAAAAATACGGTAATGTAAATGATAAATAAATGATAAATGATTTATTTTCTGTAAGTAGGTTTGTACAAACACTTTTACATGTCAATCATATTTTTTTAAACTAGATGAGGTCGGCGTTTCCTATCTGACTACTCTGAGAAGAAAGGCCGAAACAAACTCAGAGGTCACAGTCTCTTTTAAAGTCCAGACATAATCTTGGTCAGATCATGTGAAGACCATGTAGATTGGTGTCTGAAATGGTCTTTTGAGTAAAGAACCACACAGATTGAGCGGACCTGTCCAGTCAGTGCACGCATTTGTCAAAAATCGTGCAGCTCAACTCAGAACTTGAGGAGCCTTACGATTCGACGAACAATACCAATGAAAGGACATTTGGGTAGGCCGCATAAATTACTCAAACTGCCAGATCATGATTAAAACTAACTAAGAAGGAAAACAGAAAAAAGAAATGACCCACATAGTCTTCACACTCACAATAATAATAATAATAAAAAATAAGATACTTTACAAAGTAAATATCCATGTCATTGTTTATATAAAATTCATCAATGTCAATGTGTATATAAAAATCCGGACATAATCTTTGATCTTTGAGGACTATGTAGATTTGTGTCTGAAGTGGTCTTTTGAGGAAAGAACCACACAGATTGAGTGGACCTGTGCAGTCAGTGCACGCATTCGTCAGTAACCGTGCAGCTCAACTCAGAACTTAAGGAGCTCAACGATTCGACGAGTAATACCAAGGACAGGACATTTGTGTAGACCGCATAGACCGCTCAAAGTGCCAGACCATGATTAAAACGGAAACCCACATAGTCATCACATTCACAATAATTAAAATAATATAAGACTTCAAACAGTAAATGTTCATGTCATTCTGTATATAAATAGATATTTAGAAAGAGAAAAAACAAAAGTGTAAGTCAGCAAAAAATAAAAATAAACAACATTCACTGTCTAGACCTATTGGAGCAGCTCAATCCCAAGCTTTTTTGTCCTCAATATAGTCTTTTACAGTATAATAGGCTTTCTGGCATAGTTTTAACTTTATAAAAGATTTGAATTTATTAATGCTTAGTTCTTGAATGTGGCTAGGAAGTTTATTATAAAAACGTATACATTGGCATCTAAACGAGCCACCTATTTTCTTGAGCCTTGTTGTAGGAACAACAAATTTGTGTTTGTTCCTAGTATTTATGTTATGGATATCACTGTATTTTTTAAACAGATTAATATTTTTATGTGCATACAAAAGATTATCATAAATGTACTGAGAAGGCACAGTCATTATATTAATCTCTTTAAACTTGTCTCTGAGGGAGTGTCTAGGACTTAATTTATAAATAGAACGAATTGCCCTTTTTTGTAAAATAAAAATTGTCTGAATATCGGCGGCGTTTCCCCACAGCAGAATACCGTATGACATCACACTATGAAAATAACTAAAGTAAACTAAACGGGCTGTCTCTAAATCAGTTAAATCACGAATTTTCCTAACGGCGTATGCTGCAGAGCTAAGCTTTCTTGACAATTTATCTATATGGGGGCCCCATTGAAGCTTGGCATCTAAAGTTATGCCTAAGAATACTGTGGAATTTTCGGGTTTTAACTCTTCACCCTTTATGAGAACACTAGTTTCTACTTGTCTAACATTTGGTATCGTAAACTTAATACATTTCGTTTTTTTTTCGTTAAGAAGTAGATTATTAACATTAAACCAGTTAACTACTTTTGCGAGGGCACTATTTATATTGTCAGTAACCAGCTGCTGACGTTTGAGTTTAAATAAAAGTGAAGTGTCATCTGCAAACAACACTATATCATGTTCATCCTTTATGAGGTAAGGCAAGTCATTGCTATAAATAATAAATAAAAATGGTCCAAGTATTGAGCCCTGTGGGACCCCCATTCTTACTACAGATCCGGGTGACCTTTTCCCGTTAACATCAACTCTCTGAATCCTATCACTTAAGTAAGAAGTGAGAAGATCCAGAGAGGCGTTCCGGATTCCGTAGTGGTGAAGTTTCCTGATTAAGGTTTCATGAAGAACACAATCGAATGCCTTTGACAAATCACAAAAAATGCCCAAAGCATCGCATTTGTCCTCCCATGCATTATAAATATGTCCTAAAAGTTCAACTCCGGCATCGGTAGTTGAACGACCCCTTGTAAAACCGAACTGTTTATTATTCAGTAATTTATTGTTATTGAAAAATCTTTGCAATTGATTTAAAATAAGTTTTTCATAAATTTTACTAAAGGTGGGTAGTACGGAAATAGGTCTATAATTAGTAGGGTCTGATGTACTACCCGATTTAAACAACGGTATTATTTTACTGTGTTTCATAAGATCAGGAAATTCACCACATTCAATACAATTATTAAATATATCAGCTAAAGTAGGTGCTACAATGTTTATAATTGTCTTAGCAACATCCACAGAATTGCCCCATAGATCTGCAGTCTTTTTAACATTTAACATGTGAAAAGTTTTAATTATATCTGTACAAGTGACAAATTCGAAGTGAAATTCCGAATCACAAACTGGAACGTTTTCCTTAAGTAAAGACTCTGCAGCAGTGGGTGATGAGCTTAGAGATTTAGTAGTTACCACGGGAATCTCTGTAAAGAAATTTTCAAAGGCCGCGGCGACCTGGGAATCTGATCTAATTACATTGTCATCAATAGCAAGGCTGTAGTCACTACTTCGGTTGCATGACCTTCCTGTTTCGCTATTAATGACATTCCAAGTCATTTTAATAATGTTATTACTATTTTTAATTTTTGAACTCAAATAACGTGACTTGGCCATACTACAGACTGTTTTAAATATTTTAGAATAATTTTTAACATATAAATTAAATTCAGCAGTGTTTATACAAATTCGTTCATCATATAATTCATAAAGTCTTTTTCTACTTTTATGTATACCAATGGTGGCCCAGTCACTGAAGGAAGCGTTACTATTGACTGATAATGTCTTTGGAATGAATGTTTTATCAAATTGTGTGCAATATATATTAAAAAAATCATTATATTGTTTGTTAGGGTCATCATTAGTCAACAAAAGTGGTAATTTTCTTAAGAGTTTAGTTTTAAATGTTTCTAAGCGTTTAGTTGTTTTTGGGTTAACAGTGATATCTTTTTTAAAAACTTTTTTGTTTTGATTTATAATAGTGATCAGCTGTCCGCAATGATCTGAGTCTATTAAATTAATCATTTCTTTGTGATTTGGTATAATGTCTGTATAAATGTTATCTAGGCATGTGGCACTAGTAGGAGTTATTCTAGTGGGCTCCAAAAATAGGTTAGCAAGATTGTATGACTGAAACAAACTTATGATTTTAGTACTTAACCCAGAATTTTCTAACAAATTAACATTGAAATCACCGCAAGTGATGATGGACTTGTTTGTATTACAGATTTTGTGCAACACTTCATCCATAACCTTTTCAAAACAATCATACAATCCTGAAGGAGGTCTGTATACACTTAATATAATGAACTGCTCCAATTCTATACAGGCTATTTCAATTGTCCGCTCAACAGAGAGGCTCACAATGTCCTTTCGGTCCTTAAATTTAAGCTGGTTATGTACTAAAATTAATGAGCCACCATGTATAGCATTTACTCTGCTGAATGAACTACCAACCTGGTGATTACTAAAATTGAACATGAACTGGTGGCTTTTAAGCCAATGTTCTGTCATACAAAGAATATCTACATTGTTACAATTCAGGAATAATTCTACTTCTAAGTCTTTATTTAAAAATCCTTGAATGTTTTGATGCACCAGATTGATACTGTTTAATTTTTTTACACTTTCATTTGAGTTATTTATTGCCTTAGTTACATTTTTGCTAGAGGTTGCCTCTATTGTCCTAATTTCTAATTTAAATGATGATTAATGTCATTAATTTTGAGCAAATTATTGACAGAACAGTTTAAAATGTTTTTGCATTGCTCAAAAGGAGCAATTTGTTTAGCCAAATTTTTGGCTGAAATAGAAAAAAAATATGATAGCGACATAGCTATCTGTCTTTTGAGATAGGTAGAAAGATAGTACATAACACAATTGTATCTATCTTTTGTCAAATATAAATTACTATCAATATAATAGTTAGTGTCAATTAAATCTATTAACTTATCATTATAAGTTAAATTATGCAATGTCATGTTTATATCATATCTTAATCTATTTTCTTCCTGTGGCAAACTGTTACTGTAAGGGAATGTAAACAACACAATTTTTCTTAAACTAAGGTTGCACAAGGTTCTATGATATTGGAGCAATTCTCCTTTATTTAAATTTCCTCTATTTCCCATAAAAATTAATAAAGTTGTTTCCTGCTTAAAGTTACATTTAATAATTTCTTTCATAATATCAAATAAAGAACAACCAGGCATGCAGTAATTTATTACAGAGTGTCCCGGATATTCATCTTTCAACAAGTGACCTAAGTCCTTTCCAATCTCATCACAAAATAGTAATATATAGTATTATATAATAGTATGTAAATAGCTAACAGGAATATTAATATAAGAATAGATTTTCTTTAACTAAGTTAGCACGTGGTATCTAACAGTAGGTACCTAACAATTAAATCCAACAAACACAAAATTAACCCTTGAACTTTATGTACTGTGTCGGATATTGTAACCATAATCAGAGGTGCTCCCTAATTCTGACAGTTGCCATGGGACTTAGCACGAGTGTGCAAGTGTGCGTGAGTGTGCGCGAGTGTGTGCGAGTGTATCGGTTAACAAACAGTTAATTACGAGCTGATCGATCTCAGCCCGGGGGAACTGCTAGTGTGGGGGTATGTTGTCGATATCGATGTTTGTAAGTGGAGAATCGAGAAGGATTATCGCGTTTCTGTTTTAAGTTCACTATCTTAGAATTAACAGTTGGATGTGACGTGAATTCTTGACAATGTTATGTAAATATGTGAGCACCATGTACCTACGTATCACATAATTTATTTACCTGTTATTGCTTTATTTTTAATTCTGTTTAGGTATCTTTTGTGGTACAGTAATTTTATTCTAGATGCATCGACTTTACATATAATACCTACGTATATAATGAATATATACAAAACCTTATAAAACATTTTACAAGAGTAACGGTGGAGTTTCGTGCCTACTCTTCTCCATACGAAACCACCTTTCGCAAGGGGCGGGCGACCAGACTCAATTCTATTTTTTGTAAATTTTGACGTTCAAAAGTAGCTTTCATGTGCCTATTTGTAACAAATGATTTGACTTTGACTTTAAAAGATATCTCAACATTATAAATAAATCATGGTTCCAACAAGCAGTCAAAACAAGGCTGCATAGGTCAGTCATATGTATATATAGACAGATAACTATCTGACAACTACAACAACTATCTGATAACCTAATAAAACATCTAGTTAGATATCTCAAAATATCATTCAAATACTTTTGCAAGTAAAAATAATCTTTCTAAATAAGTAGCAGAAAACATTTCACCGACCGCGGCCACCGCCAACCATCAGACCAACAATAAAACTAAGTAAGTACTTACTAACTTAACTTACTAAGTACACATAGCTAAGTAGGTACCTCCACTAAAGTAAGTAGTTGAGCAGGGCGTGAACTTATCTCGTAAAATAATCGTAAAAACAACAGCACTTAGATGCACTTGTGAGGGAACGTTAGCACCCCTTATTGTATTGCATCTTGTGGTAGAAACTTGTCTGATTTTCCTAACAATATCTTGTACACATCGCTGATTTTTCTGAATGAATTAATGAATAGTATTTAATCTTGCAATTATACACACATGTAGTTAGAAACTTTTTGATCACTTCTATTTCCATTTTGTCGCGTGTTTCATTAAGAAATAAACGATTTTTTCTTCTTTCGTGTTTCCCAGATTCCTGAAAAGCCCTGCCTCGTTATTTCTACACGTGAAGCAGGCAATTCTTCAAAGAATCTAAAGAGAAAAATTAAAGTTTTTTATTTTCGATGTTCTACTGAAAATTATGAAAATGTGGGGATCAACCCCGCCACTTGTAGGACAGATGTTAGAGCGTTTTGTGAGCGCTACTGCACTCATCAGGCTGCATCGTGCATCGCCAATCTATGGAACCAACCCGCGAATACTTTACGACACAACGCTTTCAAAATTCTCTCTATCACTACAATACAACTCAAAGTGACAGTTACTTAAATTCTGAACCATATTTGGGTAGACCGCATCGCATAGCAAACATCGCATAGCAAGCAGTAGACGTGGTTCTGTCTGGCATGGTACGGTCACAGCATTATGGTGAGCGATGGCCGTTTTTCGTGGACGTGGCGCATATTTTCCCCCAACGTATTCTTTTTTTCTGTTTGTGTTCTTTTTCCGTCGTGTTTTCCCCAAATACGTGGGACGCACTATGCTTTTTGTCGCCTGATGCGGCTGTAATGTGTGCTCTAAGCTTAACGGTGAGTTCAAAATGAGCTGCGTTAAGGCTCCCGCAAACAGGCGCGACACGACAGCGCCACACGGCAGGCTAGTAGAACAATTTCGAAGAAAACTTCATGGAATTGCTGTACCAGTATCGCGTCGCCCCGTCGCGAGCGCGACGCGCCTTTCTGCGGGAGCCTTTAGAGTACTCAGCCGTACGTAGGTATGTCGGCACATTGATCAGTTTGCTCACTTTGCTGCGATCAAATTGTGTTCATTGCATCGCCACTGATTACAAGTATATTGCTCGGCGCGCATCAGTCGGTCAAGTAGTGCGTTTGACTATTAGCGCTAATTAGAGAAAGTAGGCTTTACTCGTTGCTAATACTGACATATTTCTCCTATTATACATATAGCCAACATTGACAAATGACTGACATTATCGATGGTCAAAGGAGAACTCTCTATTATTTATAGAGTGCAAAAACATAGAGTTACAATGAATGTCTCGTGTTATGAGCTGCACGAAGGGTCTCTTCACTGGAACGTGGATCCACGCGAGACACAATGGCTTATTAATTGTTTCTGTAATTCAACCGGTACTCAACCGGCTAGGTGTCGCCTGGTGAAAACACACTTAGTGAACATTTTTGCTCATGTATTTGCCTCCCAAACATCCCCCCCCCCCCCCGGGGTCGCGACGCGCACCACAGATTATAAACGCCGGTATGATTTACAACGATGGCTGCACACAGACACACGGACACATGCCGCACAATGGCGCCATGTAATTGCCGAGCAAATTAATCCGGGTAACATGTGACATTTGACTCCGACTGTATACACAGTACACCTTTAGTTAGGGTGTGGGCATAGAGGGCTAAACGATATCCGGCTTCCGGGTTGAAAAATTGAAAGAGGAACTTAATTGCAATTACGAGGCATGATAAGAAGTACTTACTAACATCAATGTATACAGAGCGGCAGTGACAACATGCTTCTAGACCTTCTACGCCTTCTAGACCTTCTAGACCTTCTAGACCTTCTAGACCTTCTACACCTTCTAGCGTATCTAGCGTAGAAATTTTTTGTCGATTATTATCAACACAAAATCTGCTGTTTCATCTATTTTTTTTTTGTTTTTAACTAAACATTTCAACGCAGGAGGGTTCGGAATCATGTGCTGAATTCATATTTACAGTTTGCGTCTGCCTTTGTGTCTCTCTGCCACCCTGTATTATTCCAGGTAATATTTTAGACTTGATTAGTCTATACCATAAAAAACTCGCAGCAAAAAAAAAAGTTACCCAACATGAAAATGGTTGATTTATTGGCATCAATGTACCCTGCGTGGTGAAATTGGGATACGTTCTAACCACAGCCAAAATTCATGCCGTAAAAGTCTGTAAACTGCTGACTAATGGCCCCCTAATTAACGTTCCAAAAGGGTGTAATGTGAGCAAGATAAATATGTGTTTTCCATGAACACCAAAAAATGATATTTCCTCCCGCTGTGCCCACGCCCTAACGTCACAATGCAATCCACTTGCTTGCAAACATGAAGATAATTATTATTGATTGCGCATTAGCACGCGTGACTGAAACAGAAATACACAACACCCTACGTGTGAGCGAGAGGTCAGAGGTCCGAGATGGATTGATAGTGTTACATGTCAAAGGAGCGCTAATTGGAGTTTGAGTCAAACGGGGTAGGCAGGACATGAGGTGTTATGTTGCAGTTGAGGCCGCGGGTTTGGGTGTTATGTCTGGTGGAAGGGACAGGCGACTGAGGGACGTAGGGCGGCTCGAGGCAGAGAAAGGACCAGCATACACAATAAGCTAATGTAACATAGTTTTTTGAGCAAGGCAGTCGGGTATATAATAATTATGGCAGTTAACGGTGTCGGGAATGGACGGCAACCTTTTTTTTAACGGGAAAACTACGGAGAACCCTTATTTTCATAACTTGTAAAGTGCATAATTACATACAGGATTCATGTAAATGAAGTTACTACGGTTTCAAGTTAGGCCAGTCCATAGAGATTTCTCCATCACATTTGAACATCACAAAAAATCAAACCCAGAACGTCATTCTTACAATCACTAAACCACAAACCCAATCTGATTTATATATTGTAATAACTAAGCGGCAGATTCCTATGAATTAGTAACACGTGAGTAATGAACACAATTCAGGAATTGTAACAAGTTCCTCAGCTCCTCCGAGAGGCACAATGCGATAAACACGAGGGTGACAGCGAGATATCAAACAATAAGTGAGGGAATGTCAACTAATTGAAAATGTTTAGAGGATATTAAAATTGTTATGGACTTACTTACATTTTACACGTGTTTTATTTTATATTTATCATATTATTTACTCAAATCATTTATTTCAAATAAACCAATTACAAGCACTTTTGAAATGTCAAGGGGTCGGTCAGTCAGAAAGATAGAGCTACCCTTTCCAAAGCATAATAGGTACCTATGGAGAAGAACGGGCAAGAAAGTCCACGGACACTCTTTTAAATCAAAATAATATGGTTATAAAATATTGGTTACATCACATTATACATGTGAGAACGATGCAGAACTTTAAAACCGTCCGTGATGATAAGATAAAAAAGCAGTTCAAATATTAAATAAAATGAAAAGGGTAACTTAGTTTCTTCCGATTCAAGATCTGCGTAGCTTTTTCCCAACTACGTTAGGGTCGATTTCCAGTCTAACCGGTGCAGCTGTATACCAGTATTTTACATAAATCGATTGTCTATCTGACCTCCACAACCCATTCACTGGGTAACACCATACCTCTTGGTAAGACTAGTTGTCAGACTTTCCGATTCATGCGATTATTTATTTTTTAACTCACCATCACATGATCACACACACTCACACTCATTCACAACACAATATGATCACACAATTAAACTCACATTCATTCAAATAGTAATAGCGGTTTTCTTTTTGTAGTTTTCCTTTTAATTCTCGATTTTATTATGTTTTCCTAAATTTTAATTCTTAGATTTTTTTTTTATGTGGCAAACATATTTTACTTTGATTAATACCGAACTTTAAAATAAATGTTTAAATGGCAAACCCTCCATATTGGTGCCCAAGATACAGGCTGGCCTAGTTTGGGGCCCATGTAAATAAAATTTCTTACTTAATCTTTTGAGCAATAAAGTTTTTATTGTTTTATTATTATTTTATTTATAAAACAGGCCTATTTACAAAAAAAAAACAGGTTTGTAGGAAGATAGAACTAATACTCGTAATTGCTTGAACAAATACTGTTCGTTTCGGTTGCTGGTAATTCATGACGTGAATATTCATAAATATGTAATTGGTTTGAGGTTACGCAATCAGAATCGAACATGTAATTATGTAGTGTGAAAAATAACACAAACAACCAACATTGTCCTCATCTACACTGTCAGATAAGATTACCAACGATACATCTCAAGTCCTAAATCCACTATCCGACTGACTAATCAAACACAACGTTTCCAGATTATCGAGCAGTATGCCGCCGCATCAATTAGCCGCACAATAACATCACTATCATAAGGCCCGCTGTTCACGGTAGTTCAGGCAATCAATATTACCGCGGAGCGTCGCTTTGTTCGGGCGATCAGTGCACAGGACCCTATTAGTCCGGACAGCCATGTAGGGACGGGCAAGTGTCGAGGGATTTGTCGATGATTCGGTTGTTTTGGACTTGTGTGTATTGAGGTTTTGTGTTCCGTGTTCGTTTTGGTATCATGGGTAGGGTTTTGGTTAAGTTATATTTTTGAGCATGTTGCTCAGCTGTAGTGCTTGTTTTAGACACTTCTGACTAAATTAATCAACCCCTCGATTGAAAATAAAAACAAATACAAAATTTTAAAACAGGCGTAGGTAACTTGTTATTTTTAACATCTCATCTTTAGCATTGGATTGGTTGATGGAAATTTCCATCAACCAATCCAATGCTATATTTTCGTTTCCACAGAGCATGGGGATTCCCCAATTGTTAGAGATATTCAATTCATTTTGTTCCCAGTAGATTCGTTCTGATTACATAAAGATGTTTTCCACCAGGCCATTTAGAAAAAAAAAAAATGTATTTTTATGATTTTTTTTTTTTAATATTTTTCCTTACTATAGAGCTAATGTTATGTCCAAATAAATTTAATTTGCTTAAAAAGTAAAAATCATGCAATTAAGGGTTAACTTTTATATTGAAGTTACAGACAACACTTTTATTAGTGTAGCTATTTTTCTCAATCATCATAAGTAAGTATTAACTTAAATTTACTCAAAGGAACTGTTTTCACACACTAACATTATTATCAACCTCACTATACCTAAATATAAAACAAACCTACATACACACAACCCACATAATAAGGAAGCAGCAATCAATAGCACAGTGTCTCAAACGTCTTGTTCGCAAGATCATTGTACATGACCCTATTAGTACAGGCAATTGACTAGGTAGGGGACAATATCGATATAATGCTGCGAGTCAACGGATTAATAGGGTGCGGTTTGTATTTTTAGTATAAATACAGGATGGGGGACTGAAAGCCGGTGAACTACACACAAAGGATTGTGTGTAGTGCATCGGCTTTTAGTCCAACCCTATCGAAAAATCAGTAATATAGGAACTAGGTATTGCTGATGTTTGGAAAGGGTTGCGATATCAAAGTAAAATAAAAATGTTCGTTTTCTGTTTGTCTTAAATAATCAAATTAGCCAAAAAAATTTAGCTTGTTAATAATCAAGATTTTCATTTGACTATAGACTTAACTTAAGTGATTTCCAGACCAAGTTATTCCTTTAAGTAACTCTTTAGCCAGTGGGTTCTTTATACTTGGTGCTAAACACAACCCCTGCCTGCGTTTATTTACAAAATTCTTGGCAATTATAAGTAAAACAATTAGTTGAGAGGCACACAATACACACACAGTGAGCAGTCAATAGCACACCGTGTTGCAAGCGGCATGTTCGCGAGATCATTGTACACGACCCTATTACTGACGGGTTTGCGTAGGGAAGGAATACTGTCGATACAAGTATATCGATAATTTTATTATTTTTGAAGTTTATGTTTCTATTTCATATGGAACGGGGCAATATGGATACTAAATATGTTATATTATATTCTTTCAGGGTGACTAGAGATATGTACCAGACATCTTACCTCGAAATAATTATGCAAATAAATAGTGTAAAAAAAACGTTGTAAAAGTTAACTGAGTGCACCACTTAGAGACAGGTTTATTTTATTATACAAGCGTGTGATTTATATGAAATCGTTATAAAATCAATTAACAGTATAAAGCCAGTATTTAATTCCTGATTGGAAATAAATTTATGGCCCGACAGAAATATTAACACTGCACTGATAATGGTCATTTACTGAATAGGATTAACAAAGTGATTGTATATTTGATATAAATGGCAGGGATTAACATATAATTGTTTAATTGCCCGGGTATATAAATTCACAACAAGTCTATTTTTTAGGTTACGAAAATGTCACGTTTTACGAAAAAGTGTAAGTCTTTATTCCCATAGTGTGTTGAGAACAATATTTTGATAGGACTATCACGCGAAGTTCTCCCAAGAAACAGAAAATTGTTGACGTAGGTAACTATTTTGATTCATACTGCCAGTAAACCTTTCTAACAAAATTGACCTTCCAACATTCTTCTAAACGAAAAAATCTTTTAATTACAAAAAAAATACCTACTGATAAACATTTCCGCAATAAAAAAAATCGTTAAAATGACATCGATCCATCGAGCGAGCCGTTCATCACTACGCTTATCTAAGCCGCCGGCGATCGAAGCCAATGACTAAGCCCCGTTAATCGAACAATTATTCATTGAAGATAGTCATCCCTCCTCACCCCACCCCCTCACCCTCGGGAGGACGAACAATCAATTATTTCAGCCCCCTTTGTTCTTCTGGGACTGTTTGCAAGATAGGCTGCGTATCTTTTGATGCAAGGTAGCTTTTTTCTTCGGGTGTTGTATCTAATTAATCTGAGATTGCTTAATAGTTTGTGTCTCATTGTAAAACGCAAATTACAAACCAGCTCTCTAATTGCGTAACACACCTTTAATCACATTTTGAATCATTTTGGAGGGTTCGAAAATGTAGTCTGCTCATCAACGTAAATAACGCAATGAATGTTGTTGAACAGTCAAAATGAAAGCCGTTGCTACTGGTAGTGTGTTACGTCATCACCCCGCTGATTCCTAGGCATCAAATTGCGGTTGTCATGTTATTCTATGTTAAATTTAGACGGACGAAAAAACATCGTACAGATCTAGACGTCACCTAGAGAATGGACAGGAAACGGTAATCTTTTCTAAGGATTTACCCTACAACCCTACAACCTTACAATTCTACTCATATCCTACTATCCTACTTAATATTATAAATGTGAAAGTTTGTATGTTTAGATGTTTGGATATTTGTAATCACGCAAAAACATCTGAACGGATTTGAATGAAATTTTCACACACATAGTTTATAACCTGGATTAACACATAGGATACTTTCTATCCCGGTAGTACGTACCCTCGGGCGCAGCCGCGGGCTGGAGCTCGTGGACTGATGTATTTTAATGAATTCACTTACAAACGGCACTGATAGATAGATACAGAAATTGCAGCTGTAACACAAATAGCAAGTAGGAACCTAATTAGAAAGTTACATAACACTAAATAAGCTCTCAATACACTTTAATAACCACCATCAAATTAGTGAAAGTTTATACCCTACATGATACCATTAACAGTTAATAGATATCGATGCAACGTTAATCGTGACTGAACGCGAGTCCGCTCGATCGAATCGGTAACCAGTATCGATTCTATCGATCAATCGGTTTAGACAAGCAAATCGATTTGAGTAATTAAATTACTATCGTTTTGCATTCCAATGGGTTTGTACGTGGTTGGTGATTCGTTAATTAGGTATCGTTTTGATTAATTTTGATTGCATTAATTTGTTTCACACAGGTTAGTTTGTTATAGCATGCAATTTAAAATGTGAGGATAATTAATTTGTGTGAAATTGAGCTAAGTTATGAGTTCTGTGTATAATTAGCTATTAGGTATCTACATGCCCACTGCTGAACTAAGTTTGAGATGTATAAACGTTGCTTAGGTCATGCTCTGACGTAGATTATATTCCCGTCTATATTTCGCACTTGTGGTTTGACAGTTGTACGATAGTGACAGGAATAACGCTTAGCCAAAGTACGTGCTAAGTAACGTTTTAGATCTCGGCGTAAGGCCTCTGGAATGGACAAACGAGAATCTGTAATCACCAGTCTTCGGAGACGGATTGGTGATCATAGTTTGTTTTTATAAGCAGACTATTATGTGTCCTTTTTAAGCAGTCACGTGATAGAAAAGTATGGCTTCCTTTTCTAAGAGCCTTACCAAGAAATGAAAGAGTGTCGCACTCAAAAACGTAAAAATTCATCTCATCTCAGTGACAATCAATGTCAAAAACTTGTCAAAAATGTAAGTACATTAGAGGTCTTTATTGACAGATTGAGACTAAGATAAGAATGCTAAAGAACGTCTTGTTTCCCTCCGTTGGCGAGGTGGAGGCACCGGCCACTGGTCACTTCCTATAACACATAGATAGGTACGGTCGATCAAATCCCCTATTCTCAAGCGAGAACGCGACAATTATAAGTCAACACAGCTATAGCAATGTGCTGTACAATATAATCTGGATGAGCTGTCAAACTTGACAGCTGAACGGCTGTTGGCATTGACGACAATTGACACTGTTGCCAGCCATTGGCATTGTATCAACTGGGATGTTGTGAGCCTAGACAATAGCATATAGCTGGTAAGTAGGTAGTTAGATAGCTAGTGAGCGGTGGCTTATAGCGGTAGGCTTATTTTGAATGAAACGCGTGTGGTAAATAAGAATCTATATTTTTTATACTAATCCATCTATATGATAATAAAGCCGAAGAGTTTTTGTTTGTCTGAACGCGCTAATCTCTGATACTACCAGTAGGATTTGGAAATTTATTTTGCATTTGATAGCGCGGTTCTTGAGGAAGGTTATAGGCTATTTAATATCACGCTACAAACCTTAGGAGCCGAGCAAATAGAAAGAAAAGTCAGAAAGAAAAGTCTAAGCAAAAACGAAGTATGTAATAGCGCGGAGGGCGCAGGGGGTGCGAAGGGGTGGGGTGGGGCCCGAAACACGAGGACAAAGTCGTGGGCAGAAGCTAGTAAGTAATAATCGTGACCCAACACATAGCTTATCGACGAGCGAGGTACTACTGAAATGGCTAATCGACAAGCCAGGTACTACTGAAATGGCTTATCGACGAGCGAGGTACTACTGAAATGGCTTATCGACGAGCGAGGTACTACTGAAATGGTTCATCGACGAGTGAGGTACTACTGAAATAGCTTACTATCGAGCGAGGTACTACTGAAATGACTTTAGGTAAATGTAGAGTTTGAGATGCCTATAAATCTCAACTTTTGCCTCTACCTAAAGTCATTTTATTGCATTAATCAAAGAAGAAAGAGAACTTACCTATCTTACGAAAGACTATACGAAATTCGAAGAAATGTGACATCTACCAACCCGCACTGGGCCGCTGTGGTGGATTACGGCCCACTCCCTCTCACCGGGAGGAGGGCTGGGTCCCGGCAGTGGGAACACGCTGATTATAAGCTGATTATGCTTACGCTGTATCAAATTTTACGCCCGTAGGTAGTGTAGGTACGAGGGTTCCATAAATTCAAGCAATCAATTCACTGATCAATGAAACAGAAAACCATATCGCATCATATCGACACTCCATAGTTGAAAGCGCAATATAATGAACAGCCTGATAAATAACTGTTACATATTCAATTAAACTGTTGTGCACATATTTCCGGATCGCGGCCATATTTTACGGTCAATTAACTTTTAATTATTATAAAGCTTATGAAGTTGGCTGGACTGGCGCGATTCTGGTTTATTTTAGTTCTATATTACTTGATTAAGACCTTACAATACTACTGCCGTGTGCCACAGGTAAACAGTCTAATTGTAAGTGACATGCCAAGTCTGCTCGGCCTTTGCATCTAAAAAACCCTCATAATTGACAGGACTTTATTCTGAAGTTAACATAGGGTTAACCTTTTCTTAAACACTTACTAACACTGACTAACACTTGTAATACATACCATATGGGCCTAGGAAAGTATGACATGACATACCTACATTTTTGAATTATTCAACTTTTTATTTATTTATTTATTGGTCTATCTACAATTATTACACTTTTAAATGTAATAATACGAGCTAAAATACACACCAAGTGTACAATATGATGCGATAGACACAGCATGCATGAACTTAACTAAAAATAATGAATTAAAGTAGACAGTAGTAGTAGTGTTTTGTGAGACAATGAGCGTTCTTGGGGGAACAGACAGGAGGTCGCTTCTGTCGTTCCTCCTGGCGTCTTCTTTTAAATATTCGACACCGTTGTAGTTTTAAGATCAAGAATTAAGTGACGCTTATTTTAGGCTATGAAAAAAGTATGTTTATGTAAGTACAATATAGGTACAATTTAAACTATTTATTACTTTTATGCTGAAGCTTTAAGCTATAGTTAAATTCTAAGACTAAGCCAAAGCTTATTGCTTTTTCAACAGCCTTATCCAATAGGAGTATTGTTTAACAGCATCACAAATGACAAATCATGTAATTAGATACAGAACTTGTTGTAGGTACTTTTCATCCTAAACGAGAACTATTCACGCAAGCAAATCCGCGGGATTACCAAGTATAACATAAAAGCGCAAGCTTGTTCATCAGTCAATGTGTGTGTATCGGAGTTTATGTGTGTGCCCGGTATGTGTGTGCGTAGAGTGTGTGAGTACGATCTGTTTATAATTAAGTGCAGATATAACCTACTCCGCGCAGTATGAACGATCAAAAGGTTGCGAAGGGGTAGAGTGGCTGGAAGAGGTGTGGTATTCGATATCAGATTCAAAATGATTTGGTAATAAAGGTTATTTGTTCGTTTGTTCCGGATTGAATTATATTATATAATTGTATTTCAAAAATTACCTACTATTTTCACAAACAGCTTTACTCATTCAATGAAGAAACGAACTTTTACTCCACGGTTACTTTCTGCGTTTTGATGGCTTCAGACTTTTAAGTGAGAGTACCTCATTATAATTGTGTATTATTTCGTTGCCGTAAGTGGCTCAAAAATTACCACAAAAAAAGGATAGTCACAATAATTATCATTTATTTGAAAGAGATATGAGTGAGCACAGAGCATATAAGATGGCAAATATAACACACATTGTACAGACGCTAGCACATCAAGCTACCCGAAGCTGTCAAATCCCAGTCAACTTTGAACCTAAAGAAATTTGACAAATTGTAGTAGCTTGATGTGCTGGCGTCTGTACAAACGACTGCATTTAATGTTGTATTTTTTTAAACTAGAAAAACTGTTTAATATGTGCAACCTTTTAAAAATCAGGTTAAGTAGAGCAACATCTACTAGAGGCTAGAGAGCCAGAGGGGGCCACTTCCATTCCTCGAACATCCACGTGCTGGAGGGCGCGTATAATTCATTTAGTTGCCATAGTATTTCATCTCATTAAGCGGCTCGTTACAGGTGAATACCGTCCAATTATAAGAGTGTGTGGGGCTGTGCAGCGAGGAGTCGTGTGGACCTGCCACTGATAGGGTGGGTGCTTCCGTCATTCCTAATAAGGAGATGACAAAATTGGTTGTAATTGAGAAGTGTGGTGCACCGCTGTGGTAGTGAAGATAGGTTTCTATTAAATTGACTTTAAATGAAATGTCGCAAGCGCTACTGCTGACCATAAGGCCCTATGCGACCCCGGTCGGGCATTGTGTTACTGTGTGCGACCCCGGTCCGGCAGTGTGTTACTGTGCGCGACCCCGGTCGGGCAGTGTGTTACCGTGTGCGACCCCGGTCGGGCAGTGTGTTACCGTGAGCGACCCCGGTCGGGCTGTGTATTACCTTGTGCGATCCCGGTCGGGCAGTGTGTTACCGTGTGCGACCCCGGTCGGGCAGTGTGTTACCGTGTGCGACCCCGGTCGGGCAGTGTGTTACCGTGCGCGACCCCGGTCGGGCAGTGTGTTACCGTGTGCGACCCCGGTCGGGCAGTGTGTTACCGTGTGCGACCTCGGTCGGGCAGTGTGTTAATGTGCGCGACCCCGGTCGGGCAGTGTGTTACTGTGTGTGATGCTTGGTCGGGCAGTGTGTACTGGGTTTTTCAATCTGGAATTAGTCAGTAACAGCCTGGGCTCTGGATTTGTGTCCGGTTGATGATAGTAGGCTCGCTCCCTGTTACCAGGGACTCAAACATAACTGACGCAACGTGTATGTACTTTGGTGCACATTTTCAATCAGTACCTGAGGCTTTTGTAGGATGTTCCTAATCCACTGCTTCATAGGTTTGAAAAGTTCGTCTGCTCAACAACGTAAATAAAGCAATGAATGTGGCTGAACTGTCAAAATAAATTGAAATTAATTGTGATCAATTGTCAGTTTATGTGTGCAATTACCCGCTGCTTCTTTATGCAGGCGCCCTTAGGCTAGATACCGTGATACAGCTATCTAGTTTGAAGTATAGTCCGTAATTGATGCGTTGTGTGAGATATAGCTTGGTAACAATATTCTCTGGCTCAGGAAGCGCGCCGGATGCTGTGTAGATGCGTCCATTCATCTCCCGGCTATCTGCATACGTTTGTACTTCAGTCTAGTACCTACATGGTGATTACAATCCGATCGATATACGCACAGTTAAGGCTTTGTATCTATACAGTGTTTCATAGTGTCTCAAAGTTTTAATTTTAAACCCCTGACGTAAACAGAACGGTGTTATAAAAATATAAATAAAATAAAAATCTTTTATTGGCAGGAATCGTAGGCCCATAACGTGTTAGTATTAAGTACAAGTAACTTAAAAAAAAATGTAGTTATAGTTATGTGCTCTAAGCGCCTATCGGCCAGTTTCTTCATCAACAACTAATCAGTAAAGGTATTTTTTTTACTTTATTTTACTTTTACTTGACCTTTACTGATACTGAAATTTTTCAAATATTTCGGCCACGTGGTTCGTAACGAATACTCCATGGAACGACTCGTTGTCCAGGGACAAGTGGAGGGCAAGTGGTCAGGCGGTCGGTCACCTACGCGCTGGACAGACGTTATCAAAGCATCAACACAAACCTCCTTAGTTCAGGATTTCCGAGACGCTGAAGACCGGAATAAGTGGAGGAGCATCGCGAGGGCTGTTTTGGCCAAATAAAATGCAGAGTTATCAACCACGACCACTTTGTCAAGAGTGAACGACTAAGGAGGAGGAGAATACTACGGCAAATGTGTTTCTTCATTCAAGTAACAGCTAAAGTTAAAAGAGTTGCCATTACACAAACGTCGTGATTTCCCCAAAGAATCGTGGGGACCTTTTTTTACACATGGCAGGACCAAAATTTCACTGTCCTATTTTTATTGAAATTAGATTGAAATTACATTAAATATGGAGTTATGAAAAAAATTTGTATATAAAGTACTGATGAAATGTTAAAATAATTGATGTATATTTTTATTTATTTGTTTGTTTTGTGATCTTAAATGAATATCTTGATTTTAATTGATATTATTTTTTATTAATTTAAACATGTTAAAGATTTAAACGAATTTAAAGATAATTGCGATTTAACTTCTGAATTTATTTTACAATTTGATTTTATGGATTTCAATTATTTAGTTTAGTTATAATAGTATTATTGGTTACTAACATAATTTTAAAGTATAGTAACATAAACATGGATCACGATCACTGTGTGTAACTTAAATGAATAAATAAAATAAAATTAAAATAAACTTTAATCCTACGTATTTAGTTATGATTATTATAATATTTTTAGTTGACTGTTTAAAATACCACATGCTAGATGTTTGGTTTGAGTTCATGTGCATAGTGCTTTTTCATTTTATTATAATTATATTTGTTACAAAAGATCCCTACACTTATTTTTTGTTTTAAATTACCACACATGTTAACGTACAACAATACAAGTTTGACAAAATGACCGTTACTTTAATAATAATAATAAAATCTTTATTTCAGACTAAGTCCATAGATATTTTAATACATGCGAGAGTTATAAAATTTGCACACGAATAAATTCTATGAGGATATTTGAGTCCTGTTTCTGAGCAATGACCTGTAGATGATGCTGTTAGTGCTACTCCGGACTCTGCTCAGCAACGATGCGAGCCGCTTACGCACAATGGCATGGAAGCCATCTACCCTAGCCTCCGCAAACATACCAGAGGCACTACAAAAACGGGGCAACCCTAACAACATCCTAAATCCATTATTGTATTGGACACGTAGGGCATTGATCGTCCTCTGCGTATACCTGAACCACAGGCTGCACGAGTAGAAGGTCTGACAGTAGGCTCTAAATGGTGTCACCTTAACTTGTTCACCTTTAGCTTTGACATCTGCTTAGTGAGCAGTAAAAGCTAGGGGCAAAAGTGACAGTAAAAGCAACAGCTAAAATAGTGAACAAACAAATTTAACCGTTACTTTGACTTTGGGACGTTACTTTAGCTGTTACTATTGATGAAGTAACTGGTCGTATGTCGTTCAATCTGACTGTCTGTGATAAAGAAACTCTGAAACGGATGGAAAGATTAAAATGTTTTTTTTTTTTTTTAAATAAAATATTCTTCTTTTTTTGTCGCAATTTATTTGCTGTCGGGGCACCATGTTTGCTTCATCCATACATCTCTACTTACAGTCATTTCAGTAGGTAGTAGAACCGACTGAAAACAGTTTCGTCTTTGGTCTGCGCATAGACAACTTTGTGGAAGAGAAATAAATGTTTATTGTAATGTATTGTATAGCCTTAGGCCCGTGTAGTAAAACGATGATAAAGCAAACATCTCGGTTTGTAATCTGATTGAAGATCAGTTCAGTCTATAGTCTAGTTCTAAATCCAATCTAGAATAACTTAGAAGGCTTAGACACGTGCCCTCTTACAACTTGTGTTAGTTTGCACGATTCATTAATAGGTACGCGCTTGATCGGTATCGATCTGTCATGGCCGAGTGTTTAAAAATACATCACTATCGAGTCGTCAGCTGCATTCAGGCGATTTGTGAGGCATTTCCTGAAACTTGACGATAATACACGTAGTCGTTGGTGGAAGTTTATTTGTGTAGTTAAGTCAGAGTGGCGGGGTTTGTGATTGTGGATAGTGGTTATTATGATTTGTGATGAAATGAAAGAGTTAATGAGGTGTGTTTATCGGTTGATTAAAATTAGACCATCGGATTACAGAAGGACACTTGCAGTTTAAACTTTTAGAATTATGATAAAGATAAGATAATAATCGCATATAGCATGTGCAATTGTTGCCATTCAAGAATTGGATGCAAGTGTTAACACGCGTGCGATTTTTATAAAATGGCACATAATAATTGAATGCAAGTTTTGTCATTCATTAATTGCATGCGACTTCTGTTTACACCAAGGCAATGATTGCAAGGCGGTTATTGCATGCAAGTTTTGCCTCGTCTAAACACGGAGTTGCACGTCCTTATACAATGAATTCTAGTATTGAATGTCATTTTATTGTATGTGCTATTTAATTGCACGTATTTTTTACACCTATACCAGTTTTGAACGGCAGCGAACTTGCCCGTATCGTGTAATAAATATAAGTACGTGTTGTTTAGACGGTGCCAGTCAATTGTTGGTTCAATTTCAGGGTATTCCACAGGCAATAAACTTGCACTGTGTAAATGGAGCTTTAGATATTAGAACGCATTAGAACGCAAAGTTCTCAACGAGTGACTAATTAATATAATTAATTTCATTTATTTATTCAGAAAACAATTCACGTTGTATTCGAACGTTATAACATGTTACACTAAATAAGTTAATTTTTTAATTTTTTTTATTTCTGAATGGGCCAGATCATCTCGATCACGCCTGATGGAAAACGATGGATGAGGTATATAGGGCTACGGGCTTCTCATCCGACCTTCTTAACTTCTTTGCCAACTACCTACGGGATCGCAAACAGTTTGTCCGGCATGGCTGCTTTGAGTCGAAGTCTTATTACACTCGCTCGGGCGTGAGTCAGGGATCCGTATTGGGGCCGCCTCTGTTTCTGGTCATGATCAATGACCTAATTTGTAAGATTCGATTCGCAAAATGTCTACTATATGCCGACGATCTAAAACTAGCTGCGCAAATCAGAACAGAGGCGGATTGCGAACTCCTACAAAAAGATATCGATACTGTCTATGAGTGGAGCATTGCTAACAGGTTGTTGTTTAATATTAGTAAATGCAGCGTTATGACTTATGGTCGAGGGTTGAGACCAATAAAATACAATTATAATTTGGAGGGTATAGTGATCACTCGTGTCACCAGCGTTAAGGACTTGGGAGTGTCTGCCCTTGCAAAGGAATCCTTCAGGCGTCTGGGATTTGTCCTGAGGAACGCTCGTGACTTTCGCAATCCCAGTATTATTAAACTTCTGTACACCTCTTTGGTTCGGAGTAAACTCGAGTCCAGCGCCTGTGTCTGGCATCCACATACTGCGTCTCAGACACTGATGCTTGAGAAAGTTCAGAAAACCTTCCTGAGATTTTTGTATCAAAGGCTGTACCATTACTTCCCATTCATGTACCCAAAGAATTATCTTCTAGGGGTGTGTTGGGCTTCAATTCGTTGGAGGTAAGAAGGGGCTTTGATCAGCTCACGATTGCCTGTAAAACACTAAGTGGTCGTATTGACTGCCCTGAGCTCCACGGACTTTTCTGCCGCCTATTTGTGCCCGACAAATACCTTGGGCACCGTCAGACCCGCCGTCATGACCTGTTCGCACTACCGCTATCTAGATCTGTTGCTAGAGCCGAATCGCCAGTATGTCGAACCCTAAGGATGCTAAACGCCGTCCTGACTGCCGACCCTGAATGTGATGTGTTTGCTGATGAATGGAAGAAAATAATGCGTGCTTGTGTGGTGTTTTGTGAGAGACGATATGCGAGGGTGTCCACCGTTACATGTTAGTTTATGATGTATTTAATTTATTTAACCATTTACTTAATCAAACATTAGTAATTTTATCCACGAATTGTATATCTTTGAATTTAATTTAATTTTTGTATTGTATGTTATTTGAATGCTTATTTTATTCTATTTATTTATAATTCTATGTTAATTAATGTAATTGGACCTGTGCCGTTTTAATTAACTATAAATAAATAAATAAAAATAAATAGGAACTAGCGTGCCTAGAAGATGCCTGTTCACTCTTGCTTTTAAGGCAGACGGGTTAAACTAGGAGGGAACACAGTGCCTGGCAGAGAGTTCCACATTTTGGCTGTGCGCATAATAAAGGAAGAACAAATAAATGGAGGAGAAGCGCTGAGTAGGACTGGTTTGACTGGTGGGATATCAACCAAGTGTGGACGGTACCGCTGCAGTATGGCTGGTAGAAATTAGATAACAACAACCACAACCTTTAACAACTTGATGACTTGTTGAACTTTTGACTTCTAGCTCATTTCGAAACAAGAGAAAAAGCCGTTTAAACCGCTACGCATATCGTGCAAATGCACCTTGCACATTCAAAATACAAGGAAAAAATAGAGCAGTTTTATGCCTCTTTAAAAGCCATATCGATAACAAGTGCAATAAAAATCCCCGCGTCACATAAATAGCAGCAGATGACAGATTGATGTTCCAGCGAGTTAACGAGACTATAACGTCATTCCAGTCAATTGTCCTATTGCTTATGACCGGCTCGTGTAGTGTTAATGGTATTGTTTTTATGGGAGGTCTGTTTAAATTGTCACGAATATAATATGCCTAAAGTTTATTGGAAACCTTATTACCAATTAGATTTATTTACACATAAACGAATACCAACTTTACTTTAGTGACAGTAAGTTAATTTCAGAATGATTAGTTCTAATTATAAAAATGTTGTAGTTGTAGCGCAAACTAATCTTTGTGAGTGGGATTTAAAGTTGTTTTTGCAAAAACACATATTGTTTACATATTTCGCGAACGCAGTATAAGTACCCACATCATCATCATCTGCCTAGCCTTTTCGCACCTATGTTGGCGTCGGCTTCCAGTCTAACCAGATGCAGCTGAGTACCAGTACTTTACATGGAGCGACTACCTGTGATCTTCAGAACCCAGTGACTGGGTTCCCCACTGGTTCTGGGACTGGTTCTGGGTGGGCCTTTGGTATGACTGGTTGTCAGACTTCCGGGCTTCTGACGTCGCGTAACGATTGACCATCCACGAATGACAGCCGGGACCACCGGCTTAACGTGCTTTCCATGCATTTCATTGGTGGCATGGATATCCACGGACCAACCGCGGCAAGCGTAGCCTAGAATAATATGCCTACGAACCTATTAATAAAGTTATGTTGAGGTTGACTTGCAGACGACGGGATCGAACCGATAGTTTTCTGTTTACTGCTAGAAATATTCTGATACACTCGCCATATCGAATGATGATATTTCCTTACTTCTACTGCTTACTACTTTATCATCTTTCACACATAGATGCCACTACTCCTGTGATTTCCGAAGAGTTAGGCAGAGATGTAGGGGTGCTGGGGGTCATCTTTCGTACAGTTATTTTTAAAGTAAAGGGATCATAACTAAACTAAGTAGGCCTTCAAGTTACGACATCCTGAGCAATCAGTCTTAGCCTTCTTGCTGACTGGCCAACATGTTTTACTTCGGAATGAACTTCGAACAAACAGGACTTTCTCAGCAGCAGCTGCAGCTCTGTGACTCTGTCTAACCCTTCGGAGATTACAGGTGTGATGTTTTTTTTTTTAAAGTATTTACTTAAAAGAGAAATTAACACCACTTTCATAAATCCCTCTCACAGTATTTCTAACATGCCAATAGCATCTTCGTCCATTCGTCCGCAAACAGATCGTTATATGAACTTCTTACGATCAATCCGATACGAGGGAAGTAGATAGTATCCACACATTCTAAGTACTAACACCTTAATACGTACTAAACATCCTCAATTGAAGCCAACAAAGTGCTCGATATTTGTTCCAGATAGCGCAGGAGATGATAGCTGAAGCGCTGCAGCGCTGCAAAGCTGAGCAGACATCAAAGTCGGCCTCTTGAGAGGCGCGCCGTGATACAAATGTTGTGCGGATGCAATCTCGATGCTGACGGACCGCGGACGTGCAGCTACTGGATGGGACTTGTTATCCGAATAATATACACAAGTATTCAAACTGAAATTCTTCAGAGGGAATGTTTTCTCAATGCGAAACCTTAATAGCATGCTAGAGACGTTGTGATGAACTAAATTATAATATTTATAACGTTGCAAAGCTGAATATAGAACGGTATAGTTAATCAAAACAGCAGGAAATATTGTTCAAAAAACAGGATAAGAACGAATTTCACAATGTTAATCCTATCGGATGCAGTGTCTTGAATATAACAAGAGTTATACCTTAACTAGAACGAAATTCGTACCTTGAATCTTCCCTCGTCTTTCAATGCTCTTGCTCAGGTGATTTTATTAAATAACGGAAACCCTTACACAATGGCTCAATCACATGTCATATCACGTCTTCCAGTCCAAGGTTAGACGTAAGCGAATTGGCCAACATTTGAGAAGCTCTTCAGTCACAACCAGACAGTGACGGAGTGTCCCACTTCCAGTCTAGATCACATGCCAAATTAAATCTAAATTATAGCGCATTTAGATGATAGTAAATACTGGCAAGCTTTTAACTTGTCATGGCGGCATTTGAAGAATGTTGACGTATCCGAATGATGGCTGGTATTTAAATGGCGTCATTATGATATTGCGCGGGATGTAAATTATTTATGAGGTTCGTATCTAAACTGAGGGATATTGAAAATTTCCGTTTTGCTATTTATTGTGGGGCTTTTGGTCTGGAAATGTTCATAGTGGGGCTTTTGGTCTGGAAATGTTAATAGTGGGGCTTTTGGTCTGGAAATGTTCATTGTGGGCTTTTGGTCTGGAAATGTTCATAGTAGGGCTTTTGGTCTGGAAATGTTAATAGTGGGGGCTTTTGGTCTGGAAATGTTCATAGTAGGGCTTTTGGTCTGGAAATGTTCAAAGTAGGGCTTTTGGTCTGGAAATGTTAATAGTGGGGGCTTTTGGTCTGGAAATGTTCATAGTGGGGCTTTTGGTCTGGAAATGTTCATAGTAGGGCTTTTGGTCTTGAAATGTTAATAGTGGGGGCTTTTGGTCTGGAAATGTTCATAGTGGGGCTTTTGGTCTGGAAATGTTCATTGTAGGGCTTTTGGTCTGAAAATGTTCATAGTAGGGCTTTTGGTCTGGAAATGTTCATAGTAGGGCTTTTGGTCTGGAAATGTTAATAGTGGGGGCTTTTGGTCTGGAAATGTTCACAGTGGGGCTTTTGGTCCGGAAATGTTAATAGTGGGGGCTTTTGGTCTGGAAATGTTAATAGTGGGGCTTTTCCAAAGCAATTCTTTTACTAATTAAAAACAGATTTTCTCTGTAATTATTAAACGGCGTCTTTAATTTTCCGGCATGAAAGTTATAGTCTTTTAGGCTACCACCAATAGTTCCCTAGGTGAGTTACAAGTACATTACATAAACAACAATAAAACCTAGTACTTAAAACTGTCAGTTTCTTTGCTAGGTTATTGAGACTCAACTTCCCATCTAACGGCCCATTCCTATACAATACAGACTATTACTGGTTAAAATTAAGACATGTATCTTTAGTAATAATGAGGCAAAGACTTTAAGACAACTTAAGGCAGAAGAGCTTTGCATAGTAGATCCTCCCATATGGAAGTAGCTATCACACAGGTAGGTAAGTAGCTTATGAATCTATTTAAATAACTATTCAGGCAATAAAAAATGCTACCAATGATAAGCAAAACGATTCGTTTTTGTTTATACGAACCGAGCATTACCTACTATAATAAGTATCCTAGTTTTCCAACATCCCAACCACGCTCACCGCCTAACACTCTCTCCACCCTGCCACATCCAGTCTCCCTAACCCCGCGTCAGTTAGCACTCCTCTATCGCAATATCTGCAAGTGTATGCGCCGAGCAGTTTTTGGCACCGTCGGACTTGCCAACTTGCCGAGTGGCACAAACTTGGCACTCCACCAATTTATATTTAAACTCTATTAAATAAAATGCCACTTTGTACTAACATGCTTTTGATAAATTTTATTAGGGATCTGTGCACACAGAAGCGGTAGGTACATACAATGTTGTGTGTGTGTGTTGGGTGAGGCGATTATATCATTTAGGTAGGTTACTCGTATAAATGTCTGAATTGTCTGAAATAATTAAATTATTTTATTTTTAAATGGTTGGACAATCGAACTTGTGAACAAAATTATATACCCAAAAATCATTTAGAATTTCATATAAATAGGCAGTTACTATACCCTACTTTAGATATGATTTTTTAACTCTTTATTTCATTCGTATTAAGATTGTTCAGTGTCGAAAAAGCGTAATGCAGTGAAATCTTTGTTCGATTCTCGCAATAAGCGTCTGTGATTAAATTCAAACCACTTCTTCAATCAAATAAAAATAATATATTGTTCCAAGCTTCAACGAAATCCAATACAACCCAAAATATATCATTCCACAAAATTCCTTGACACAGAAACAAGTTTAACGAGAAACAAGACATTCGACAAATGACCGTCACTTCCTCTCATCGGCCATCAAGAGCCACATAATTACCGCTCATTAACAAACATCATCAATGGCTCGAATCAATGCCAAACAAAACATCAATTAGACAACTTATTGAATTGCAAAACGAAAACCTGCGCCAACGCAGCCCACGCTCGACGCTCATTGGCCGACAGAAACTGGGCCTACCGTGCTCTCCTCCCATTGGTCGAACAGAACAATTTGGCAAACTTTCAAACGGGCGGGGCTTGGGAAAAGTTTCAAACAAATGAGTTTCTATACTAGTTTGATGACAAGCGAAGTTATCTGGTGTATTAAGGTTAGTGTGCACTATCCGTCGTTTATTAATGACAGGTGACATTCTCATTTATGACATGTGGCTATTTGATGATGTCGGTAATGAACCAGTCATTTTAAAAGCATTTTATTCATTTGAAGTGTTTTATGAGGTCTGTTTTCTTTGAGGAAGTAATTGATTAGTTTCATATTAGATGGGTGACCATTTTCGAGGCAAGCGTAGCTTAACCTTGCCTCGAAAATGGTCACCCATCTACGGACCAACCGAGGCAAGGTTAAGCTACGCTTGCCTCGGTTGGTCCGTAGATGGGTGACCATTTTCACATACCAAGACTCCTCCGTGCCTCGGAAAGCACGTTAAGCCGTTGGTCCCGGCTGTCATTCTTGGATCTTTGACAGTCGTTACGGGTTGTCAGTAGCCCGAAAGTCTGACAACCAGTCTTACCAAGGGGTATCGTATTACCTAGTAGGTAACTGGGTTGTGGAGGTCAGATAGGCAGTCGCTCCATGTAAAATACTGATATTCAGCGGCATCCGGATATGATCGTGATAGACTGGAAGCCGACCCCAACACAGTTGGGAAAAGGCTACGCAGATGATGATATTCTGTATTTTGTACCTACGTTTATTTAATGAGCGGTTCCGCCACAGCAATTTCACGAAAACTATTAGATCATATTCCGAGAAGATCTCTTAGCTATTTTTCGGCCAATTTTACAATAGAAAACACAATAAAACCGAACAATTTTCACTTAAAGTCCAAACGAACAATGCAAAAACAGTTTCTAAACTAAAAACAACATTCCTTTCTACGTTTTAAACGGCAATTACAATTCATTCTCATTATAAATGCCTCTAAAATAAAACAATTCCCCACGCGACGAGAAAGTCGCATTTATCGGCTCTTAAAATACACTCGCGGGCAATCTCCGAGGTGCTAATTAGGTAGGCCTAATCGGGAATGGTCGCTCGTGAGCACCGGGCCTTATGCAGATAAGATGCTGTAGATAAAGGACTTGCTCTTAAGTGGATTCTGCTGAAATGGGAGGTGTAGTAGCATTTATAATGCTCGGTCTTTGTTGTTAAGTGGAAAATAAAAGCTGCAGGAATCGAGTTGATTTTGACATCAAGTACGGAGATTTTCCGAAAAGATACTTAATATCAAACAGAGGACTGCTACAGAATTTGAACAAGGATCTCATTAGGTACATAATACCTAGCTGAAGATAAATTGGTGATCTTTGATCGCAATAAACAGTATTTGTTACTCTACGTTGTTATGAGGCGTATCTATAAGTACGTTGTTGCGAAAAAACGAGTTTACAACTACCCATCCTGCATGTAATGGCGGGAACTAGGTATTCCTGACATGATTTGACAAACAGTCTTTTTCAAACAGAGGGGTGATTGCGTAACACAGTAGCAATGGCTTTCATTTTGACAGTTCAGCCACATTCCTTGTGTTATTTACGTTGTTGAGCAGACAAATTTTTCGAACGTATGAAGCAATGGATTAAAAAAAAATACAAATGTTATCTAAACGCAAGATTACAGCAATTCATTCCAAAGTTCACAAGCTCATATTAACTATCCATAAGAAGCTTCTCCGGAAACTGAACCGACGGGTCTATTAATATGAAAACGATCGCTTTGCTAAGAGCCTTATCGGTACTCGTTCAATAAAATCGATAGATAATCGAATTATCTGAGACTTCCTAATATCGAGAGCAGATAATAATCTAATTGATGTTTCTAAATCAATGACGAGGGTTTGTGTATTGTATCCGAAAGCGGATGGCGGACGACCATAGACTAAAATGAGTCAGATGTGACATTGACATTTGGCATGCTTAAGGAAAGGAAATCAGGGATCCTGTCTGCTATGTTCTTTTATATAAAATAGTTCTTCTAATAACTTGAGTCGACTTTTCATTCGTTTTTTCTCCCTTGATTTAATTTTGAAGTAGAAAAGTATTTCTATTTTTAATAAGCCTTTTGCTAAATTTGATACACGTTAAAACAAAGGGCTAATTCAAAGTTCTGAATTATGTTATGGTAGTTCTGAATTGAGAAGTTTTGTCAAAAATCAAAATCCAAGAAATTTTAGTGGTCTGCAAAAGGGAATAAGGTTCCCTTTCATCTTGCATCGGCAAACAAAAGATTCTAGTTGGATTCTATCACTCAAGCGAATTTAGAATCAGTAAAAAAATTGTAGAAGAAGCGATTGTTACTCGTATTGTAAGGCAGATTTGTTTAGTCGCGCTAGAGGGAACATGTCTTCTTGAAAATAAATACATAGATAAAATTCAGAGGAGCCTTTTTATTGAATTACCCGATATACCATTCTTGTCCATGTCTCATCTGCCGTCAGTTGCAACTTCCGTGATACTTTGTCATATTAACTGCCTAATCGATTACTTGCCCTTCCACCCTCACCATCGGCACAAACAATGACTACTCATTTGCAATCCTACATCCTTCTAACTCGTATACTCTTTGTCCCGTACCCCGGACGCCGGCTGGCTCGGGACCACCGGCGGAGATATTAGCATAAAAATGCCCGGACACGCGCCTTAATTGATCGCGACTGTACTTACTACCTACCTACCTGCCAGGCCGCCTTGTTCGAGTGCGAGTATTAAATTATATTCTAAGTGGGCTTAATTGGCGCGTGTTTAGAGTACGTGTAGGCATTATAGTGTTTGACTGTCTGTTTTTCGTGGGTGTTTTTTTTTTAGTCTTTGGTGGATTTATGTTTTGTTTTCTTCGTTTTATGGAGAGAAGGTTCTTGAAGAGAATTATTTTTTAAAGTCGGCTTGTTTAAAATTGACGTTTTAAGTTGCACCACTTTACGGGTGCGAGAGTACTCGTAAAGTGGTGCCACTTGCCTTTAGTTTGAAATACAGTTTTCTTTCAGAGATTTTTTTTTGCGAGTTTCAACTTTTCTTTGGGTGCCCTGGAATCATTTACGTGAGATCAATAATTAATGTGTAAATAATTTCGTTTTCATGAATTACTTAATTCTTACCCACTACCTATCCATGTTTTTCCATAATACCTCGACAACCCCTTAAAAAGACATTTCCGAAACCAACAAAAGTCATGTCCGCGTGTGTATAAATCTGCAGAGTGCTCGGCGGCGAGACAATAGGAGAGCGCGGAGCACACATTTTTAATTGTACTGCTGTACCGAATTACGTGGGTTTTAATAGCCACTGTGTTGCGGATTTGCGAATCCAAATCTCTACCCGCTGAAGAGTTATGATTTTCCCGGAAAATATCCTCAAAGAAGAAAAAGTAGCTTTTAGTTTTTCGTTAGTACACTGTCTGTAAAAACAATATTCACAATTTACGTATTATGCATTTTTCCGGGAAGGTATCCCGAAATAGCCACTGTCAAAAATGAAAAAAAAAATCAATAAAAAGTGCAAACACGCGGGACTTTGTTATAAAAACATTAGCATTAGAAATCAATAAATTAAAGTTCAAAATTATTATAATTTTTTAAAGTCATATTTGCTGCGCTCGCGAATCATATTTTAGCCAACACACAACCCGACGTTACCCTGCAAATGGCAAAAAAAAACGTAAGAAAATTTGAACTCCGCGGCCTGCCCTGGCGCTTCGCTTTTAACGAGGTTTCCTGCACATAAAAGATTAACCATATATTCGCTCCTGTACACCCACCCATTAGCATCCTATAAGGCAAGGTTCATTGATAAAATCAGCAGAACCCTCCTAAGCAAACAACAACAGCGACTGTCTTCGATTCCTTTGCCAGTGATACCCAAATCACTCACAACGATTAATTATATATAGCACCTTATTAATCTAACAAATATATAATACTCGTATCAAAATCATTACATGAACATACATTAAAAGCTCCCTCTACCAGACTATACTTACTCCTTACATTCCAACACGTCACGACACATGCATATACACAAAACTATGCACATATACATAGTCTCCACCGCACTATGAACGTATATACGTTAGCACCATCGGCATGTACAAAGGTGACCGCAAGTCAATCACAGGCTGCGGTCACATACATAACGTTATCACTAAGCTACGCGCATTGATATGATTACGCGATTACATATCAATCTGTCTGTAGTATGGGTATGTCACCTGCATACTAATTTTGTAATGCAATGGAAATTGACTTTCATTTTGATGGATCTACGAATGGTCATCATCATTTTGTTCATTGGACTGGTTTGTTTGTCTTAGGTTCGATCCGCGGAAGCAGCAAAGTGTTATTGGTGTCTTTTAATTAATGAAATCAAGTAAGTAATGCCTGGTTAATCGCATCAGGGTGGTGCCCTATTATTATGAGACTAAAACGTGACAGGTCTCTGCCTATCATGTTTAGTATTATAGTACACACTACACCGATACTTTCATCGGTGTACTATAATATATGATACCTCTCTGTTTACCGCGTCGGGGAATACCTACAAGCGAGATTTTATGTTGTTTGTTTGTAACAATTTATTTGTTTATAACAAATGATTCATTATTTGTGAAAGAAAAATCGCCGAATATATTATTTACGCAGAAAAACTATCACTATCGTACTAGGAATTAATGAATATATGAATGAATTCCATCAACTGTTACAGTTAATATTGGCCTTTAAAAGCGTAAACCCAACTAAACCTACCCTCAGCTGGATCCGATAAAGCCTTAGACATCAAATAAATAAATCCTTATCAAAATCACCTTCACAATAGTCGTCAATTATAAACAACAGCTGATACTGTAGCACCTTCTCACGCAATTAGCATAGCTCTGAGGCGCCTCTGATATAATTAACTATAACACTTAATTCCTACGCCATCCACCCTTGCACAAAAATGTTGACGACACCCTCCCACCCCCTACAACCCTCTACAACCCTCTGCGACCCCATAGGACCTGCCGTGTGACATAGCACACATTGCGTGCGGAGCAAAATGCGGGTATTTGGTGATAAGTATGCTCTTATTGTAACATTGTAACAACTCTAATTTGCAACGGAGGTTGTTACAAGCTCAGATCGAGAAAACTTTGAAAGTTTTGTTGAAAATGGACTAACATTAGGCTGAACTCACTTTGGGTAGGTATAAGGAAAACTATTTCAATATTTGCTAGAAATAGATACGCTAAGCTTAGTTTGAAATAGCAAAAAGGTAAAAGAAAACATAGCCAAAAGAAGGAACATAATTTAGTCTCGTCTTTATGATAATTCCTCCGTCTAAATAGATTGATAAATGAAACCGTAAAATCTGACTCACTCACCCAGAAAATATATCTGAATCGTTGCAGCCAACCAAATCTAAAGACAGATAAAGAATGAAAGGTTTTTCGCGATTGCCCCTGGGGGTCAAACGGGAAGCTCACATTTTTTACACCAACAAAATACCGAGCAGAAAAAAATGACTCGCAATAAAAAATACTCTAACCAATAAATCAATGGACAAACATAAATTTGTCCATCAGAATGCCTGCTCATCAGTTCCGAAGGGCCCCTGACTGCGGTGTGTAGCGCACGTGCGTTATCTACCCGCCATCACCCCGGGCCCCGCGGCAAGAGAGGCCCCCGCAATTTAGGGGCCCTTAATGACAAGGGACTTTCAAATAATGAATTGGGTGTCGAGATTCTTTTTGTTCAGAGTTTAGGCTTGTGATATTGAATGAATTGCTTGATTGGTTTGAGAATTGTGAATCATTATTTTACTTTGTTACTATAATAGGTTTCCTTGGTTCGTTTTTGGGGATAAATCATCCTCATCTTTCAATAAAATATATAAATATATATAAATCATCTTATTTGATGTCAGCGCAACACGTCTTTTCCTAATAGTCGTCATCTAAGTAGTTATTAGTTTCGGGATAAGTACGGAATTTTAATTTTAAAGAAATTATCCACAGATATGGCTTAATATCTGAAAAATAAGGTGAGCAGTGCTGGCCCAGTGGTAGCGGTGACGACTTAAGAGTTGTAGGTCGTCGGTTCGAACCCAGTCGGACGCTTTACTTTGTGTTAATTCTTTCATCAACACTGCTCTCAAAACGATCAAGGAAAACATCGTAAGGAATGCCCTAGAACCAAAAAGTCGAAAACATGTCACATCTACCAACCCGCACTGGGCCCGCGTGGTGGATTACGGCCCACTCCCTCTCACATAGAAGAGGCCTGTGCCTGCGTCCCAGCAGTACATTATAGGCTGATTACATATGCTGGGGTGAGTTTTATCTCGGAATATTTAAAAGTTTTAAAAAGAAGAGCTCAATAAAAAAATGTAATTGTCTTCAAAAGCTTAAAAAAAATATCGACCAATATAACCCATTTTTCTTTACACTAACTACATTGAAACATCTATCACACTATAAAACCGCGATTTCGCATAAAAACTATACAATCACACAATTTCCGTTGGATACATCCCAATATTAATTTTTAAAGAGCTTTTCAAATTATCATTCATTAAAGTTTCATCGCTCGTTCGGACATCATCAGAGCAATTTAAAACCGTATTGCTAAATTTTTAAAGTTGATATTTGAGTAATAAATCACGCTATAAACTTTGTAACACGAACTTCGAAATGGTCAGTGTTACGTCATATAAGGGTGGGTTTACAGTGTCGGTTGAAATGCTGGTGTGGAGAAGCTATTATAAAAAAAAATGATCTGATAAATTAACTAGTTAATGCACTCATAACCATAATTTCAGTGGGTAATTAGAAACGGGAAAATATTTTATTTAAGTAACATACATATACATAGATACTGTTCGGCTGCTAAATAAAATTCTTCCGCAGATAATCATTATAAACATGACTATCATCTTCATCTGACTTTAATACCGTCTGCCTCGTTGGTGTAGTGGTCGTGAGCGCTGCAGCTGTGCACGAGGTCCCGGGTGCGACTCCCGGGTCGCGCAGTGTTATTGGGTTTTTTAATTTGGAATTTTTCAGTAGCAGCGCGAGGACTGGATTCGTGCCCGGTTGGTGGCGATAGGCTCGCTCCCTATTACATGGGAATTGAACACAACTCACGAGAGGTGGCAGTACTGCAGGCACTGCCCGTCCATTCGGGGATGCCGGCTTGAGGCGAGATGTTATGTTAGAAAATACTAGCTGAGGTACCCGGCTTCGCTCACGAACAATCTCTCGAATACTCTCGAATGTTCCTGACCATTCCAGAATTTTCTGGAATGTTGTGGAATGCTCTCGAGTACTCTCGAATGTCCTGGACTGTTCTAGAAATTTCTAGAGGGCGAAAATTCGGGCCCTTATATCTTCAAAAGCATGCTCTTCAGGTAAAAACGGGAACCTTCTTCATGGACAGGAGATAGAGGGTTATATGACTCCCTTGACCGTACTGGGGCTCATTTTTGAGTTTTAGTGGCACGCACATTGTACACTTTCTTTTATAATATAATATATTGATTATCAAATACTTATCTATACCTATACTAATATTATAAAGAGGTAAAAAATGTTTGTTGGTTTGTTTTTATGTAGGGGGTAGTCTCTGGAAGTACCGGTCGGATTTGAAAAAATCTTTTTGTATTTGATGGCCCAATTCATGAGGGAGGCTATTTAACATCACGGTATGACCTTCAGGAGCTGTGCAAAAAGAAAAAGTCAGAAAGAACGAAAAGCGAAAACGAAATGATATAGCGCGGGCAGGTTGTGATGCGACGGGGTTGGACAAGAAAGTTCACGTGGACGAAGTCTCGGGCCGAAGCTATAGAACCAATGAGAACAATAAACAATACAACATGTTTACGGAACACAAAACCTCCAGCGGCCCTTAATAGGTTTGTATTTATAATGATTTTCCAAGAAAGTGCACTTTCTCGGAAAACCATTCCTAAATATCTCGGAAAAAAAGTGGCCCAAGTTAAATAAACAAACATGTTACTAATGAAACAACAGCAACGCAGACTACTAACTAATCTGTCTTCAACGCATAAAAATAACGTTAAAAATTGTTCGAAGCAATGTTATGAAAGTTTCAGTTTCAGTAGAAGTCGGTCAATTTATCTACTACGTGGAAATGTTAGTGTTGATACATGGAAAACCGTTGGCGGGGATCGAACTGACAAATTGTGATTGAAAATATACTGCGATTGTGACTGTGTGGTAGAGGGAGGCTGGCTGCGAGCGATGAGCTTTGTAGACTTTGTGTTTGAGCGTTTTATTCGTAGAGATATTTTCGTTTTGAAATGTCTCGGCCTGGTGCTCGCAAGCGGTTCTGCTAAGCATGAAGTCCTAGGTTCGATTCCCGGGTCGGGCAAAGCGGTATTGAGTTTTCTATCAGGAATTTCTGTAGCAGCCCGGACACTGGACTTGTGGCCGGTTGATGGCAATTAGGCTCGCCCCTAATACATGAGTTGAACCTACCTGGCGAATGTGGGCGCACTACAGGGACACTCTGCCGGACCCTTCGAGGAATAAAGGCGTTATGTTATATCAATATTTTTGTGTTCCTTGATTTCAACTCGGAAAATATGCGGAACTTAATAAATACTAAACAGTTTGAATATTACGATCTTCTTATGTATTCGTTTCCCGCTGACCAATTTATCAAGAGAAAGAGTTCTATATAAATAATGTTTATTTTATTAAACGGTCAACTGAATACTACTAATAATTTCAACACATGGTTTTTGGTATACTTTCGTGACACCTAATTGATGGCAGTACGTTGACCCATCGCCCACAAAATAAATCGATACGTTACTATTTACTCAACTCACAGAAATAAAAACTAAAACGTCCGACCTATGTGATACAATTTGTCACATTCAACAAGGAATTTAATAAAAATGAACACAAGAAAGTACACTGCTGAAAGAAATATCTTTCGCATCGCATAGCTTTCAGTCCGCCACGTCCTACATACGTCACATCGAATGGACTTAAGTATGCCGTCTAAAATTCCTGTAAAGTCATTTTTCAGCGCGGAATACATCGTTGGCTGTCGTCGAGCCATGTCGTTGCCGATTAAAAAATAAAACTTCACAGAATCGCGCTATATCTGACATATCTTGCAGAGGATTAGTTGCTGTAATATTTAGATCAACGATGCATTTTGATGTTTGTATTAATCTTAACTGTTTAGAAGAATTAGTATCTGTTTAGAATTTAATGGAAGAGGTAATTTTTTGTGTGAATTATTTAATCCATTTTGACACTTGAACAATGTGATTTCGTAGATTTTTTAAATGTAAATAAAAATCTTGTGCCAAGATGTTTGATAAACAGGCAGTTTAGGTGAAAGAAAAAGCTTGTGTCTAAAATCTAATCGTTTGGGACATACATAACTGGCGAATTGTAGGTTCACTATTCAGGGACAAATCAAATTAGCTAGCGAAACTCTGCAGACGTTATGGATATCGACACGACAAAATATAAATAAACTAAACTTGAAAAAAAAAATGGGGTCAACGACCGCTGGTAATGTTGTTACTTGAAGAATGTGTTAAGGAAATCTGTTTTTTTTTCGTGTTTAGATACTGATACAGCCTCAGGCATGTACCTAAAGTTTACAAATAAATCTGATTTTTTTAAATTGATATTTCAAGTGACTACACTAATTGCGTTTGATACCCAAAAAAAAAATTGACAAATTAGTTTATTTATTGTTTTCTCAAATTTAAATATCTGTGTCCATCACGTCTGCGGAGTTTCGTCAGCTAATTTAATTTGACCCTGTACACTGTGCTCGTGATTTAGTTTCCAAACACATATACAAATATGTGTTTTTGGAAAAACAACTTTAAAACTCACACTTAAAGTTCAGTAAGTATGCGCCGTTCCGTAACTTCAAAATTGTATGACTTTTCATTTTAATTTAAACTAGTGTATAAGTAGGTAGGTGCATCTCTACATAACTCTTCGGGGAATACCTACATGCGTGACGATATGTTATATTCTGTAACATTTTTCTAAGAAAGACAAAGCAAGGTTATATCATTGCAACGGTCAATTTTTCCGTTTAATCATTGATTACAATATCCACGAACGCTTAGCTTATAAATGATGAAGCTAATCCACTGTGGCTTGTTGCAAATACAATGGCTTTATAAAAGACTAGCGACCCGCCCCGGCTTCGCACGGGTGCAATAGAGAAACACTGATAATTTTAGAGCCATTATTTCTGCTCGTAGGGTTCAGCCAGCGTTTGCAATGTAAGCGCAAAAAAATGTGTTTATTTACGACATCATATTAGAAACCACTAAAATTATCAGTGTTTTCTACTATATTATGCATGTATTATACATATAAACTTTCCTCTTGAATTACTGTATCTACCTATTAAAAAAAACCGCATCAAAATCCGTTGCGTAGTTTTAAAGATCTAAGCATACATAGGGACAGACAGCAGGAAGCGACTTTGTTTTATACTATGTAGTGATTTGCGATGTCGTACAGTTGTCTCACTTATTATAAGAAACTTTTAGTTATGTTATTGTTTATATTCCGTCTATTAGTTAGTTAATTGGCTGTATCTTGGAAATAATACTCGTGTTATATATGTGTTTATCGACGGTCTATAAACTTCTTACATCCATTTTAAGAGCGAAAATGAATACTCACATTGACGATAACTCGATTATGTCTGCCTCTCAAAATGGATGTAGGAATGGGTCCCGCGGTACTAACGCGGTGGTGGACGCACACATAATAAATACTTGCAGACTTTGGATGTTGAGTCCACTTTGGTTCTGCTTAACTCTGAATCTTCTAAGCACGCTAGTAGAGGATTCAGGTCTAGGCTATCGGTTGAAGAGAGGTGGTGAGGCCTCCTCTAAATGGACGACTTGAAACTATTTGCCCCCAACGAATTGCGACTGATGGAGCTAGTGACGTTAACATAAACTTTCAGTGACACCATCAGGTTGGAGCTTGGTGTGGACAAATGTGCAGTCATGCGTGTAAAACGAGGAGATTATCCGAACGAATTCAACTTTCAAATTCCGTACACCTTAATCCTGACAATAAAGCCGTTCACAGTTCGTTCTCGGTCCAATCTCGGTTTAATAAAATATTATCAAGTAAAAAATATGTATGCATTCATACTATCCGTAACAGTCAAATTTCGCTCGAATCCCGTTCCAATCACGATCAGGGCCGATCCTCACTATAAGAACTGAGTCAGATTGTATATTGTGAACATGATACGACTTTACCAGACCGAAATCGGATCGAGAACGAACTATGAACGGCATTATAGTGAGGATCGGCCCTAAATCCCTCTCCTCATCCGAAAGCTATATGTATTTGGGTATATCGGAAGCGTTAGGCATCAACCTTGCTGACATGAAGTAATCGTTGAAGGAGCGCTTCTTTGGTCACCAGAAGAAGGTATTAATTAGTCTTCCTACAAGCGGAAACAAGGTGCACGCCTTCAACGGCTGGGTCATACCGGGTTTTGATGTACTCTTTCCGCATACTCAAATGGACTCAGACCGAACTCGACGCCCTGCATAGGAGGGTCCGTACACTGCTGACCGCAAACCGGATACATCACCCACGATCATCGGTGATGAGATTGTACATCCCACGGAAGTGCGGGGGTCGAGGCTTTTTAAATGCGAAGACCCTTCACAACCGCGAGGTATGGAGTCTTCGGGAATATTTTTTAAAAGCCGAAGTAGGCATGCACCGTGATGTGGTCGTAGTGGATAAGGGGCTCACGGCGCTCTTCTTGCTTCACGGGCACTTCCATCGGGCTCAAGCCGGATGTAGATTTCGTAGCATCCGTATCCTGGCCACGTTTTGGGCACCTTTTTGGGGAAACTGAAGGTTTTGTCTGTGCAACTATGGATGAAATTATCTTGACGAATAACCACATGAGACACATTATGAAGGATGGGACGGTTGATGTGTGTCGGGCATGCCACCGTCCGGGTGAGTCTATCAGACATATTATCTGTTTTTTGTAAGTGCTTAATAGTGCTTAGCTAATAGAATTGTGGGATTCCTATCGTACTCGTAGCTATAGTTAGTTAGTAAAGTTTTCACATAAAAATAGCGTTCTACTAAGAGCATTAATTTGGCTTGAGTTGATGACCACACAAGCAAACTATTTTATCTCGTGTCACATAAAATTTTCATAAACTCCTCGATCCGGAAAAAACAAATTATCGACGACGGCAGACTATGTTTTAATTCAAATGTATGTTTTTAATTTTAGCGGAATTGATTTCTGAGAACGTTATAACGGTCGGTGGATGGCAAATGCGCGAGATCAAACCGCGCGGCATATCCGTCGTGCGGCCGGCGCGCGCGCAGCGATGCTCCGATCGAGAGGTAGGGCTGGCCATTTTGCTCTAAGACAGTGTTAGTAAATCAAGTGAGAATTAAATAATTTTAGAACAATGTTCAAGTTATAACAGTCAGTATAGCCCACCTACAATAGAGAAAAATCCAAGCTGTCGGCCGAATATAAATTAAGGTGTCCAAAATCCACTTCATGCTCTGGTAGGAGTACTCCTTATTAGTTTTAATCTCAGATATCAGGGAAAACGTGCAATTTTTTTAATTTGCTATTTTTTAGTGGCTAGACTCAACATTAGTTTTAACAAAGACCTATTTGGTTTCTACCAAAATGTAAGCTGAGATAAAGAAAGTGAACAAATATTAAAATGATTGAAGACAATTAAATACGTGAACATGTAAGAATGTGAGAAGTTCATCACTGGACAAGCAAGGAAAGCATAAAAATATCAATACAATCCTTTCTTAATGTTGCAACCCTACTCAATGTAACCTGATGACGGGAAGCGCACAATTAACGAGACGGGTGCGCCCGCGCAACGTTATGAGATCTGCTTCTGTGCTCGAGGATGTGTCCTGAGCTCATTATGCGTAAGAGGAATCACAAGTGATATCCGTCCAAGACGCGACTGGAAATTTCATAAGACTTGTGGTCTTAAGCAGATTTTAAGAGTTTTGGTAAAGAGCTGAAGAATCTTGGCGGAAAGCGAATCAGATAACAATGTAAGGTTTTTATGATGAAGGCCTACGAGTATGTCCAACAAAGTGATGGAGAAACATGAGGAAATATTAAATGTGATTTCTTGTCCGTTCTTCTCCACAGGCTACGCGTTGAAACGGGCACCTAGCTTCATCTTTCTGACTGACTGACCTCTTGACAATTCGAAAGTGCCTCATCATATGCCTAGCCTTTTCCCAACTATGTTGGGGTCGGCTTCCAGTCTAACCGGATGCAGCTGAATACCAGTATTTTACATGGAGCGACTGCCTATCTGACCTCCACAACCCAGTTACTGGGTAATACGATACCCCTAGGTAAGACTGGTTGTCAGACTTTCGGGCTTCTGACTACCCGTAACGACTGTCAAAGATCTACGAATGACAGCCGGGACCAACGGCTTAACGTGCTTTCCGAGGCACGGAGGGGTCTCGGTATGTAAAGATGGTCACCCATCCACAGACCAACCGCGGCAAGCGTAGCTTAACCTGATCGATCGACCTGTGCGGCTGTTAGGTATTATTTAGTCACGGGCCCCTCACAATTCAAAAGTGCCTGTAATTCGTTTATTTGAAATAAATGCTTTGAGTTTGAGTTTTGAGTTTAATTTGGTTTGAATAGGTAGCAGACAAAATGTAGAATAGAACTTAGCTAATAAAATGCAGAGTTATAAGTACTGCGTGATTCGTACTAGGGTAAAGAGTCCCCATATAGTAAACATTTTAAAACGTTTTCTTTAAAAAATCACAAACTCGATCATCGCTGGTGCGGTCGGCTTCCAGTCCAATAATTTCATCCCATATGCTTCCCCTATTTTGTCACACCTGATTCTTAACACAAATGCTTGCAATTCAAAAATAGCTCTCAGTAATCAATAGAGATCCGACGATTCGCTACACAACAATTGTTCTCGGTTGTACCCGTAGCCCGGTGGGAGCTGGGGTCGGCTAATTAACCCCGACTGTACCCGAAAGAGCCCGACAGAACCCGATCGTTCCCAACGAGGGTCCGAATATAATAGGGTTATGATCGCTATGATTATCTTGTTATAAGGGTACAGTAATTAAAGGTGGGCAGCTATACTGGCATTTAGAGAGGGATTTTGCTAACCAACTAAAAAAGTGCTGACTGGTTTTTTTCAGAGTACTGTAAAGTGTTTTAGAAGCAAGTCTGATCAATGAAAATAAAAACATCCGGAAGAACACACGTTTTGAAAACTGAGAAAGTTGAAAGTTCACAGCTTTTCGTAATGGTAGGTAAACATTTGCTGTGCTTAAAATAATTAATTACTTAGTAATCTACATCTAAACATTCATCAGACTTGACCTTTAAATACAATTCTAATTCCATTAACACACACATAGTCACAACACCAACATAGTTGCAATCACCTCCGCCAATGACACTTGCAAAGTTCAAACCACAATTCGATCCGCCTACTTAGACTACAGAATACACACACAAACGCAGTCACAACCTCACCACGGTCTATTTAAAATAGACACTTACTAAACCAAACGCAGAACCATTCAGAAACATCAAACAGTAATAATTGCAAAGACATACGGATCCGAAATAGCCGCGATGAATCAGGGTTCTCTGCGGCAATCAAACGCATTAGATGGACATGGAGCTCTGAAACCTATGATGTCGCATCTGAGCGGAGCCAAATTGCTCACTCCATAACGCGGTGTTAAATGCGAGGCTGTAAATCGTAGCTCTATGTCGGATAGTTTCAATGTTAAGGGGGAGGAGTTGATCTGAAAGTATTTCCGATACGAAGACAGGCCTATGTCAGCACGATGAAAATTTAATTAAATTTGAGCAATTCTCAAATCAGTTGCATGAGCATACCGCTGCAGTATATGCTTATTGCCACACGTTTCCTGTAATTTTATATTCTGGTATAGACGAAAATGTCGTCTAGATATGTTATAGAACTTCGATGTCACGATGAAACGATAGTAAAAAGTTACTAGAGTCAACGCAACAAATTAAATACCCCAAAACGACTTCCTATGAAAATAAATAATTCGTAGTAACTAGGTAATGTGCCAATTTTCTTAAGTAGCCAAAATGCCCGGTAACTGATAATACCCCGAGACTGAATCCACCCGAACCGTTCAACGTCTACCTACAAATTACGGGCAGCAGTGCGGTGCCTTGTTATTATGCGGCTAATATGAAGCCTAGCTCGTGAATATGGATGAGTTTGGAGCGAGCTGGTCATTGTCTACGTAGACGACGTGCCGATACAAGGATAGATGATCAACATTGGAGGAAACGTTTAAGTAGAAAGGTTTTCTTTCGATATATCGACGGAGGACATTTCTTTGGATTCAATAAGTAGACAAGTGATCAGCGATGATAACACAATAGAATATAGTAATATGATACTGATGAATATTTTGTATTCAAGTTGGTCATTCTGAGTGTGTCAGTCAAAATCATCATCATAATCTGCCTAGCTTTTTTCCAACTATGTTGGGGTCGGCTTCCAGTCCAACCGGATGCAGGTACCAGTATTTTACCTCCTCCTCAACCCTTTTACTAGGTAACACGATGGCCGTAATATTTACGAGATTCGTACAAATCTTTGGCTTTGTCTCAAGTATCAATAAGAATTGAAGTACACCAAAAGAAAATAAAGAAAAACCAACAGTCGTCTCCTTAACCGCCATTTTCGAACATCGCCGTATTATTGTCGCGTACGTCATACACCGACGTGTACACCACACTTTGATCTACTACAGCAACGACATCCACTCTTAACACCCACGCAATAAAGATCACATTCCAATGCAACACAATTTATAGACTGGGCTCTATCATTACCATTTTAGCTGATTTTTTCGTGTTGGGTTGTAGACTTTGTATGGTTGAGTTAAGGTTGGTTTTCGTTTGGGTGAGTGTGCAGACGAGCAATACCGAGTGTGTTTGACACACGTATAATTGGCGAGAAATGGGCCGCACTCCCTTTATAAACTGTTGCTTAAAGGCTTCACTACATTAAGGCGTAACGTGTGGAAAATTTGAGTGACGATTTTTGTTTTAGTTTCGTTATGCAATAGTTCTTGCATTGTTGCTGGGTTACAAGAGGTATTTGGAGGATTCAGTTTTCTTTTTTTTTTTTTTTTCAAGCAAAGCATTCAGTTGTGCTTTTGATTTGTCCTCTTCTTCTTACTTAGCAAATGGACAGCACTGAAGCTTAAAATGTTGTTCCATCGGGATTTGTTTAAAACATTCGAGTATTAATTTTGAGATCTCCCATAAACGGAAAATTTATGAGAGATTGGTCGGAGAAGGTAACACATATGAAAGAATGGAAAGCTATGGTGGAGACCATTGCCCAACAATAGGATAGTGCAGGTTGAAAAAAAAAAGGAATTCAGTTAAACAAGAAAGCACAATTTCTTTTCAAGTTGAGACCATTATACTAACTTTTGTATGAAACATTATGTGTACTTTGCAATCACTTTTTCAGCTACCGGGAAATTATTGGGACCTTTTTTAAGAAGAAAAATGCAATCACGTGTTTTTTTCTATGTGTCAAAAACAGAATACATTATATGATTTTAAATAATTCACAGAACAAGGATATTCTATGAATAGGACGGAACGGATAGGAATCCAAACTTCCTCTCATAATCGTTCCTCTTCGCAACCCCCTCAGTGCGCACAGAACCTTAAGCTGCCAATTTAGCTATTTTGATCAAATAACCGATTCACAAGGAATCTGATCGTCCCTGATTATGAACTTGCCCTCGTTTTGGCCATTCGTTAGTATGTTTTAATATTAATTGCTTAAATATTGCGTCCTACTCTCTCTTAAAAGTTGAATGGAAGTGAGAAAGAGATAGAGAATGGATTCGGGTATTCGGGGTGAATGATGAAAGATTAGTGATGTCGGAAGATTATTATTAATGGTGGTTGATAAACTGTAAAAATAGCAGGTTTTGGGTTTAATGAAGGGGTACCGGGGTAGACGGTGGGGATATTAAGTGTAATTTTTGGGCAATTCATTTAAGAGTTAAAAGTAAAAACTTAAATTATCTTTGGTTCAGTATTTTGTCTGATACTTAGATTGCTGTGTTAAGCTGAAAAATCAAATATCGTCATAATATGTATATTTGTTTGTTTGTTTGAACGCGCTAATTTCTGGAACTAGCAGTCGGATTTGAAATATTATTTTTTCATCTGATAGCCCAATTCTTGAGGAAAGCTATGGGAAGGATCTTAACATCACGCTAAGACTCTCAAGAGCCGAGCATAATTAAAAAAAGTAAGAAAGAACGGTAAGCGAAAACAAAGTAATAGCACGGGTAGGCGATGCGATGCGACGTTGGCGGGAATAGAAATTCACGCGGCCAGAGTCGCGGGCAGGAGATAGTTTTTAAATAATGCTGAGGAAAAGAATAATAGTCAATAAGAGAACACAGAGTTCATTACGAATGTTGTGCCGGTTAAAAATGATATCATAGACACTACATCTATGTTCAGAAAGGATCAAAAGAACCGAGTTACATTCCATAACAAATCAACCATTGAACCTCAATTGTAGTCAACTAACTTGCGGTTAAATAAACTCTGTAATAACTTCAAATTGTCTAGGGATGTGACATCAACATCATTTTATTTGTATCAATAATAAACTTACTGTTTAGAATTCAAAATCAAAATATTTTATTTCATATAAACATACATGGGCACCTATGAAACGTCAGAAGCTAGGGCACGGTTCCAATTGGTCGTTTCCTAAGGAGAAGAGATGGCAAGAAACTCCACGGTTACTTTTTTAAAAATAATGGTTAATAATAATTCAACTTCAGAACTAAACTGGGCTGTAAAAATACCACCCAAGTTATAAACGACAGTATATTAACCTCTCAATTGACCGCATACCACATCAAGAAACTTCATAAACCGATCCATAGGTATAATTTGTTCACAAAACATCCAGAAAAACAAACACTTTGGCGTAACTCATCGCTCCATTGAATCTCAAACTGTCTCAAGCACATTACATTATTACTGCAACATAACCAGCCTAACAAAACCGCTTCCCCCCTTCTTAACCCTTTAAACACTTGACAGTAAAGGGGAGATTGTTCGGAAGAGGAGGGATCAAGACATAATGGTCATTTTAACATTCAGAATATAGTCAGCCGTAAACAATTGCCCAAGAACTGACAGTTTTATTTGAAGCACTTTATGACGTCGCCCGCTGCTTATTAAAGGACCAATTTAAACCATTATAGTGTTCATAAAAGCGTACATCATCCTGTTTTGTTGTTGTCTCGTTTGCACGCGGGTTAAAGGGGTATTTTTTGTCTCGTTTTGAGATGCTGAGTATGGTTTACGAGATTTCGAAGTGAAGAGTATTTTTGAAATTGGTAGGGATTGATGGCTGTTGACAAAGTGATTATCGATATCGGATTGAAATCTTATAGCAGTATTGGAATGATTGCCCAACAGTTACTTAAAACTCTCAAAGTAAAGCTTTCATATACGTAGTTAAGAAAATAAAATCCTACAAAGGTCATTAAGAAATATTAAGAGAAGACAAACGTGATTGATGAAAGCATGTCTAACAAAAGTGATGCAATTTTTTACTAACTATATTGCTGAAGTAAAACTAATAACTGATATTTACTTATTATCTCTGATTCATTGATACATTGACAGCAACTGTTTTAATTAGGATTATCACTAACATTGAATCAAATTACAATTCTTCGATAAAATAATGACTTTACATTATTACCTCGTATTTTTAAGTCAGACAGTAATCTTAAAATTATCGTGAGTTCATCGATCCAACTTTGAAGATTATTTATAAATCATGATTAATACATAGCGAAATTACATCATCCGTTAACATGTTCCAAATAAAATAAAACTTCACATCAACATTCCAACTAAATCGACATATCTTCGAATACAAGAATCCTCCACAAATATCTAAATACTTCATTCAATCAGCCGTCTCTTACCGTAAACATCGATAAATCGTGTTTCGCACATCACTACTTGCGATCGACCACTATACCATACCTTCAACATAGAAATACATTTGAAATTAAACCTTATTCATTTGTGATAAGAAGTGTTACTTATTTACTGGGGTGTCAAGTTAAGGTGGTGGTTTTATAAGTGGTTGATGAATGTTCGTGGTGATTTTATTTGATTGTTTATTCGTTTGATTTGGACCTACCCTCCTCTTGGCTGTAAAGCTAGGAGCACATTCCTGCAAGCTTTAAATGCGGACATTCTAGTGTATTGTTAAAGATTGAGATGGTACACACTGTTGTTATATGCTCGATAGTAAAATGGGGAATCTGTCGGCTGTACGCAATATTATTTTTACAATAAAATTGTCTATTCCCTCTTTAGTGCTACACATTTTTCTATTGTCTATGCCAAAAGTCTAGTTTCTGTATCTACTTGAAACATGACTGTGGAGCTTCACTAGGGGTGGGCGCACATCTGATAGAAGATGCGTCAGGCGTAGCCTCGTCAACTTCCAATTAGTTCCCTTGACGCACTAACGCATCACCGGTAGAGTGTGTAAGATTGTATGTTTTATTATCGAATTGTCCTTTCTGGCGTTTACGCGACCGACGACTACGATACGTGACACATCATCCAACAGATGTGCGACCACCCTATGACTATGATCCTCATCTATCCATCGTTCTTTTCACAATAAAGCCATAAACGTTGGTGTAGCTAGAGTCAAAAGCCATTATAAGTCAATCTATCAACTCAGCCTGTCGCAGTCCACTGCTGGACATAGGTTTCTCCCAGGCTGTGCCACAACCCCTTGTATTCCGCCTGCCGCATCCAGTCTGTCCCAGCCACTTTCTTAAAGGACGTCGGTCCATCTCGCTGGGTGGCGTGCCACATTACGCTTGCCGATAGACGGTCTCCACTTCAGGGCTCCTCTGCTCCACCGACCATCGTTCCTTCAACAAACATGATCAGCCCACTGCCACTGATGTGGTTCGTTTCCGGATAACTTCATTTCTGATTTTATCGTTCAAGGAAACTCGAGGCTTAGCGCACGCCACAGTGCGCTGAGTGACCTTGCATTGGTGGACTAGCCCGACTGTCAGAGTTCATGTTTCGGCACCGTATATCATAGCGGGCAGGATACACTGGACCTTAGTCTTTAAATATTCCATTATGAGTAAAACTAAGCGATCAGCAACTTAAAGAAAAACACTCATAATTTGGCCAATTTTCGTTTTCTGGAGTTTGGGCTATCCAGAATAGACCTTCGCCTAATGTATTATTCTGAGTCAGTTTGTTATAAAGTCTTGTGTTTTATATTACAATAACTTAGTTGCATATAAAAAGCAACGTAAGTTATATTATTATAATAGTCTGTTATCGCTCGGTTCCCAGTGTTCTTGTTTTATGGTTCTGAGAACAAAACCTGATGCCAACGCAAGTATCAACAAACAAGTTGTCATAATTGAACCCTTCGTTTATTAACTTAAGTAGATTTTATAGCTTATAAAATGTTTAATCGATCATTAAAAAGTATAAACTTAGGTACCTAAGGTATGCCATACATCTTTGGCTTAGATTTGTTTTTAGTACTTAGAGTTATTACATCGGTTCTTAGTAAGAACCAAATATGTATAAATAGTGGCAAGGACGTCGACGGGCCATGACGGGACCAGGGATTCTTTTGATGATGTAGCTGTTCCATACATTTTGACCGCGTATGTATTGCACTTTTCTATGGAACAGGAGATTTTATGTTTTGACAGCCGACGAAAAATGTATATACTAGCAGGTCTAGAAGCATGTGCTGAATTCACGGTTACAGTTTGCACGTCCATGTTCCTGACTTCCTGCACCCTGTACTTAAAGAGAAGTTCATTAGGGACTACACTAAACATATCTACCCAATCCTTTGTTATGTTTTAGGTATGTGTACTTAGTTAAAATAAGTATTAAGTGTAATATTTTCCAAGACACTCACTTTAAATAATTGCAATGATCACATTTTAACATAAAACGAGCACATAAAATCAAATGTTTACGTAAAATTCCAACACCCCAAGCTAACTACATATAAAGACAACGGAACATATAAACCTTAAATATGCTCTAAACAAAAATACGTCATAATTCATACTCATACCTCAACATAATTCCCTAAAATCGGTAGATCATAATGACAAACAGCCTGTCAGCTCATTACGGTACGTTCTCGCTTCGTTAAAACCCATTCGGTAAAGATTATAAAATAAAAATGACGACACAACAACCAGTAAAGAATAGCCCAGCCCGGCCAACCCTGAATGTTTTAATAGCACTTCTAAATGTCAACAACGGGATATGGGTAACGTGATAAGTCACGCCCCAATAAGCTATGAACAATAAATGTTATAATTATTACTTTATAAAGCTTTTATAAATAATAAGGGGTCGCTGGAGCCCTGAGCAATGAGGCCTGGGTGAGGAATTAGGTGGAAAACCGAAGTTTCGGTGACAGAGTGGCCATCTATGAATAGATCACCTTTATGAATGTATCGGTAAAGGCCATTAAGGTTTTAAAGGTGATCGTGCAGCCATTTTCCTGTCAATGGAGATGGGAAGTGTTCGATATCTATACATATAAATAAAAATATAAATATTGTTCTTTGGGTAGCGCATCACTTGAGAACGGCTGGACCAATTTGGTTATTTTTTGTTTAAGAAGGCTGTAATAATCCGAATTAAGTTTTAAGGCCTGAAAAACTGGAAAATTTGGAACAAAGACAGAAAGTGCTTTTTCTTAAAGGGATTATTCAATGAATTATTGTTTGGACTCGACAACGTCTGTCGGGTGTTCCTTGATTCCTTCCTAGAAATCCAATCGCTTAGGAAACACCATCTTAATAAGGAACAGAACGCCTGCCTACGGCGCTTCTATTTAATAAATTTGTAGATATATACAGTGGTGATTTGGTACAGACGCCAGCACATCAATCTACTACAATCTGTGAAATTTATTTAATAGATTTTCAACTATATCGTTAAAGCAATAGGGCCAAAATTTATTGGGAAAAAATTTACAGTTTCGGGTAGCTTGATGTGCTGGCGTCTGTACATTAAATAGTACAGTGTTTATTACAAGTTGTTATCAATCAGTTAAAATAATAAATTAAACAATTTTACTAAAAATAGAAAGCTGAATTTTTGAAACAAAATAAATAGCGTAAACATTTTCACGAAATAAACCACCGCTGATAATAAGGCACTAGTTAGCGCGGGGCACTGGTATCAACAGTTTAACACAAACTTTACGGTATTGTTACTAATAAAATAATCACAAATTCATTTTGATATGTTTTTCATGTTGTTAAATACTAAAATGAAAAAAAAAATCCCACGTCTAGAACGTTAATTTTATTGGTATTTATTATTGTAATTGTATATGTTTAAAATACGTAATGTAGAATACGTGGCTTCAATTAATGTGATAACTTACGTACTTACTTACTTACGTATTTACTTTACTACCTAGCCGTCTAGATATTCATAACATAACAACATAGAGACTGGCATTTTTTGACAGGCCTGTTGGTCTAGTGGTCAGTGGCCCTGATACGCAAGGTCGTGGGTTCGATTCCCACCCAGGACTAATGTTTGTGTGATGAGCACGATCATTTGTTCTTTGTCTGGGTGTAATATATTATCTATAATATGTATGTATTTAGAAATATATATGTATGTTTATCAGTTGTCTAGTACTCATAGCACAAGCTCTGCTTAGTTTGGGACTAGATGGCGTTGTGTGAAAGTTGTGGAATATATTTAATTTAATATATTTAATTTGGTTGGGTTTCTCTGTTACACAAATTAACACAGATGCTGGTACCAAACTATAGTGCAACACAAAATGATAGCACACTGCACCAAATGTGGTTTACTAAAGCAACATACAGACAAGAATATCAAAGCACTTGGATGTGTTTTTAAGACAAAAAGTCACATTGACAAACTGCACAAAACCGAACAAAAAATATGCAACAAAGCGGCTCAACATAAAAACAATATTTTTACGTCTATTAAAAACTACAAACGGACCAACATCTTTTATCTGAGCAATAACAAATCATGGACATTAAGAGAACTAAATCACGTAGTAATGCCGACCGCTATAATAATAGATGGAGGATTTATTTACTTAACTAAACAGAGGCTTCCCGAAATTAAATCGTTTGTTGTTTTTTTTGGCGTCTCTTTTGAGCACAGATGATAAATAAATTAATTATGTTTGGTTAATAGTCGGCGCGGGCGCACGCAGTGTGTTCCCAGTTTGGGAAGATCTGGTTGGGTCGTAAATGATGTGTGACTTATTTATTTCGTTTGAAAATGGAAGCTTGTGGACCTGTAATTAAAGATTTACGGTGTTGTATGTATAAAAGGTACGTACTTATTTCAAAATATAAAAAGGGAAAGGTTGAGATATTTCAAATTATAAAAAAGGGAAAGGTGAGATATTTCGAGTTATGTAGACTAGATTGGTAGCTCCTCGTGAAACTTTACAAAGAGCAAATAATGAGTAGCGAGCTTTACGCTGAAAAACATTTAAAAAGCTTTTAGCTTTTACCCTTTGAACACGTACCTATCCTATAAGTAATCAAATTTAACTGTCTCTGTTATAAAAGTGCACACTGACACAAAAAAATATTATACACTACATTCAACTCTTCACCCGCTGCGAATTTCAATTTCCGCGTAACAAAACCAATATCGATCAAAACGTTGTGGACATACATTTTTAAACTAACCGACAATAATTATTGACCAACACAGACACAACCGAATCACCAATAGGGTTGTCTCATTTCTGTGCCTAATGAGCCGGCGGCAAAGCGTTTGATACGCAGGGCTGTCACGCGGCGATTAATGCTCGATCCATCAAAACTTAATAGCCGCCCGTCAGACTCCCCTGGGTCAAAAAAGACGCAATTTTTTTAATTCTGACTTTTATTGATATTGATTTTTAAAACGTCATTTGTTTTTATTAAGTTTTTTTTCTTAATGAGATCTCGTTTGGAGTAATATGTGAGGATTTTTTGGTTGTTTCAATAAATTAAAACTTGTTTATGTATATACTTTATTTAATGTTCGATTTGTGTTCACTAGGGCTAGTGTTAAGCGAAAAAAAAAACCGGCCAACTGCGAGGCAGACTTGCACACGAAGGGTTCTGTATCACAAAGCTATAAACGCCAAAAAAAACACGTTTCATGTATGGACGGACACACCTATAATTGTTTACTTTATTTTATTTTTATTATTTGTTGTTATAGCGGCAATATAAATACACACTCTGTGAAAATTTCAACTGTCTACCTATTACGGTTCATGAGGTTACAGCCCGCCGACAGACAGGCATACAGATGGACAGCGGAGGCTTATTACATAATGGGGCCTTTTGCCTAGTTAAAAGTAAAGAACCAACAACTTTTCCTTTTTCAGGAAAACTCAAAATACTGAAACTGTTTTAGGGACTCTCAACAGTTTGTTTTGAATAGGTTTACTGTTTGTCAATGTTCGCTTTACAAATAAATAATTACTTTCCACAATGTTCTCATAACATAACAATAATTACCGAATGAATTTGCACCGTTCACTTGTTTCAAGTACTGAAGTATCATTCATTTTCGTGTACTTATACATCTTTTGGTAAGCGAGGAAATTCAAGTACTCAACAAACATGCATTTTCCAAGATAATAATTCACCAAACTCAACAACCTAACAAGAACTCAATTTCAAAAGCAATAAAGTCCAAATTCGTATGAACAAAATTTTAATTCAACCAAAATTAATTTGTTAGAACATCAGAAGCCAATTTCCCGTAACTTAGCAACCCTGCCTCATTCGAATTCCGAGTTTTATTTGAGTATTACTCACGCATGATCACTGAATTAAACTTTATTACTTTTGAATAAAGTTGATTTTAGATCGGTTTAAGTACTCGTAGTAAGGACTTTGTGTGTCAGGACTATATGTAAAATGAACTTTGGGTCTATAAAATAAGGTTGTATTTCGATTGTTTGGTGGCAACAGGTATTTTAAATGATATATTTGTTTGCACGGCAATGTTCCGTACGATATTATAATAATATGAAATGTTGACAAATGTAAGAGGGTTACGCTTTTCCGAATGGAAATTGTATCGAATCGATGTGTATTTATCTGAAAGTATTGAATATTAATATGTTAAGGTATGTCGACGGTAGGTTATTAACCTTTTCAGGGTACCTTTGTACTGTTCTGATTGTGTATAAGACTGAGTGGGTATTTATGGTTTGTCTATGCTTATAGGAACTTTAGAAGGTGAAGAAAAGACTAAAAAGTGATGTTCTATAAAAACTTCGTCGGTTGAGTCGTGATCACGATACCTACATTACATTATTATTTTCTATAAATCTTTGTTGTGTTCTACGCAAACAATAATTATTATGAGTATTATGACGTAAGTATACTCACTAGCAAACGTTACCAGCACCCTAATTGCGTAACAAACTATCAATCATAATATGAATAATTTAGAAAGATGTTGCTAATCCATTGCTTCATATGTTCGAAAAATCTCTACCCAGCAACGGAAATAACGCAATGAATGTTGTTAAACTGTCAAAATTAAAGCCATTCCTCCTGCCGGTGTGTTACGCAACTACCCGGCAGTTACCAATAGTAAGAGTTACCAGTTGTAACAATTTTTTATCGGCCATTAATGTCCCAGTGCTGGGCCAAGGCCTCCCTACTCCCTCCTTCCACCTCTCTCTTTCCAGAGCTGCCAAGGAACAATTTTTATTAATGAAGTCCAGCTCATCCCGCCATCTCCGTCTGGGCATGCCACGATGTCGTTTACCGTTAACCCTTTACTGCATGATATATTAAATAAGAGTCATTTTTTTTTTTAAGTTAATGACTTTATTAAAGCTTCAGAATATTAATTATAGTGTTTTTTTTTTTTTTTATGTCCAAGTGGTATTTGATGATAGACAAAATAGTTGTGTTTTATTATTGCTAATGATATGAAAAACAAAGAAAGAGGGGCCCGTGGCTAAATAATAACAGCCGCACAGGTCGATCGATCAGGTTAAGCTACGCTTGCCGCGGTTGGTCTGTGGATGGGTGACCATCTTTACATACCGAAACCCCTCCGTGCCTCCGAAAGCACGTTAAGCCGTTGGTCCCGGCTGTCATTCGTAGATCTTTGACAGTCGTTACGGGTAGTCAGAAGCCCGAAAGTCTGACAACCAGTCTTACCTAGGGGTATCGTATTACCCAGTAACTGGGTTGTGGAGGTCAGATAGGCAGTCGCTCCATGTAAAATACTGGTATTCAGCTGCATCCGGTTAGACTGGAAGCCGACCCCAACATAGTTGAGAAAAAGGCTCGGCAGATGATGATGATATGAAAAACAAACCCCATTAGGATTTATACGCTAGTTTTTTATTTTTTTTAGAGTAAATAAACTGTAAACATGTCAAACCATATATGGTTTCCTATGCGGTAAAGGGTTAAGTTGTAACGATTACGATTCATTATTTTCATAGGCACCTGAAATCTCTATAGAAACACATAAAGACAGACTCAGTACTTATAGCTCTCCGTGTTAAAGCCTATATTACTAGAATCTACAATTCTACTTTCCCTCAAAACCGAGTCATCATAATCCTCAGTTTGTGAATCATAAACTGGGTAGTGTTGTCTCCGCGGGGTTAATGGGTGCGCGGCAATTAGTAGCGTTTACCTAGTACCTACTAACAGTCGGGACGAGCGGGAGTAACCGACGCAGCAGAGGAAGTAGCTGTGTTTGTTCAGATTATTTTCTGAATTAATGTGTTTTTGACGGAAGTTTATTATGTTTTAAGTTGTCAGGTGAATTGAGTGATGATTTATCAAAGAATATTTTTAATGGTTTTTTTTATAAGGTGGAGGGCTTGAACATCTCCAATCCCTAAAGGGATGTTTACAATTAAAATGGTGAAGCTTCAAAACTTCCCACAATAATTCAAAACTAACAGAAGTTGCCTTAGTAATTTCTTTCTGTAGTTCAGCTAAGGGGGAAGTGCAAGGATAGCTAGCTGTCATACTTGTCACGCGCACGAATCATATTTTGTTCAACATACAACGTGGCACTCACCTGCAAATTGAAAAAACGTAAGAAAGTTTTAATTTCACGGTCTACAAGTACCTAGTGCAGCCCCCTTAGTAAACATAAACCTGGCAGGCTGAACGTCTACTCCCAAGTGAATAAAACAGACACACTTTACCCTAATTTCGGCAACACATACATCACCTAATTATGAACCACTTAAAGCCTAATTTAAGCACGTTGATCTGCGCAGGAGTGTCAGGGCGGGGGACTACAAAAAAACACCGCTCTAACGCATGACATATGGCGTCAATGAGTTTATACAGGCCGGTTTACAAAAAAATATTAAGCATGTTTATTTTTCGCACCCAACCATCCTGGTAGCTTTAAATGTTTTTTTTTTACAATGGCTCATTTCTGAATAGGAAAAGAAGGTTTTTGTGAAAGTTGTGCTTATTTTTGTGGCATACGCAGATGTTCAAGAGGTGCTACTACTAAACCACTTAAAATTCCAAACAGACAAATCTATGTTTAACACCTTGCCTCACTTCATGTCTTGGGAAAATTTCGAGAAGCACTTACCTAAAGCTCAAAACAAAAACTAATACTCGTAAGTAACTAAGTAAGATTTTAGATTATTTCCCCTCCTTTGTATAAGTATACTTGTACATATTATGTATTTATTTATTTAATACTTCAAGCACATAAATATACAGAGGCGGACTTATTGCCATATTATTATGTCGTTTATTTATATCGTTATCTTATTTTATTATATTTTTAAATATTTATTAAAATATATAAAATAAGTATAAAAAAAAACATTTAAAAATAGAAAAATAATAGTGATCCGCCGGTTTCGGGAGCAGGGTCCAAGCTACCGGTGGTTAGGGCTCCAGAGACAGGAACCTCCTCACAATGCGAGCCGTATCGTGGAGTACTGCCTTCTGAATCAGGCCCTTGATCCAACCGCCTAACGAAAGCCTCGATAGATGTTGATCAAGGCTTTTGGCCATCAGGCCATTGGCGGATACGACAATCGGCACAATGATAGTCGAGCTCACATTCCACACGTCAACAACCTCGTGTGCTAAGTCAAGATTTTTGAATTTTTTTTTCTCAGCTTTCACGAGGTTCCGTCATGTGGAATGGTAACATCGACAATCATTGCGCGGCGCCCTAATCGATCTATCACCACTATATCAGGTTTGTTGGTGACAATAGTCCTCTCAGTGATAGACCGATTCCATATAGTTTAATGAATGCTTTTTTGAGACACCAAGAGTCAAGACCAAACCACGGAAGGTTACACTCCTTGACTTGACTATTTTATCCCAACGAAAAAATAGAAAATATCCAAACAGTACAACGATGCCTACCAATAATCAAATAACAAAATTCCTTAAAACCTCTATATTGTTTCTAAAAGTAAGCTAACGGCAAATTTCGTACAATAATATGCAAACTTAACCCTTTTTAACTCAAAAACCGGCATCGACAAGCGTCCATGTGAAGTAAAGCACATCTCTTCTCTATTATTAGACTAGTTCTTGGTACAAGTTATGTGGGAGCTAACGAGAACTTCATAAACATAGTGAACTTCAAAGTCGGCCGTCAAAAGTACTGGAAGTATGCAGTAAATAATTTGAAATTGAGAGAAATTAGTGTAGATTAATTACGGCCGAGTATAAACCAAAATTATGACGTAACCTGCTTAAGGTAACAGAAAAATCTTATGTAGTAGTGCTCTCGCAGTACTGCTAAGAAAATTTTCCCTTTTTTTTTGCATCTTTTTTATGTTGTAGAAAAAGTTTAACAAGCTAATACAATATTTTCTTTATCCATACTGAATCACACATGAACTCTATTGTATTATTAATTTCATCCGTTGTATTATAGCATTAAATCCAACAGCAACACACATCTACATTCCACTTACAAGTTCCACAATGTTCAGTCCCTCTTACGCGGAGAAGATCATAAAACAAAACAGCCCTGTATTCTCGGAACGTTCGTTCTGCGAAAAATGCAAAATGCGAAAAACCTACAACAAAATACAGTTCCGCTTTTAAATCCCCCTGTATACTCGAATCCCTGCGGACTGCATAGATCAATAGTACAGTCGCGCACACAACGCAAAAAGAATTTTGTTTCTTGTGGAATAGGGGTTAGTTTTGCTCAATGAGTGAGTAATTTAGTGAGTAAAACTGGATCGTCAATTAGTGTGTCTGTTTAAGAGCGAGCCACTCTTGTTATAGCGAGAGACACGTGTCGCACTGCAATTTGTTGAGATAATATGATAATAATGATCATAGAAATGCGATGCGAAACAATTGTGGGAATGTCTGAATGAGATTTGGTTTGAATAATAACGGGTGAGTATTTAAAAGATGTCGGCTTACATAATAAACGTACTTACGCACCTATTAAAGAGCTGTAATTCATTGATTTGAAGTTTGAAATAGCAATAGATGTACGTTTTACTGTCAATGGATATTGAGGTTATTTCCATTATCCCACTAAATTGCAGTAGGTACGGACGTGAACTCACACTTAGTTCGAGCTTTTGCTTAGTTAAAGGAATTCTATTACTTAACCATTTACGTGTCCTCTAAACTGCTAGTTATCCTAAAAAGCTACTTTTCACACACGGAAACTTCAATAAAAACAATAATTTTACACGTTGTAAAGTCCCAGTTATTCCAGTAGCCATTCTACGAAACCTATTTCGCTTTAATTGAATGAATCAACTAAAAAAATACACAATTTTGAGGGCAAGAGCTCCCGTGACCCGCTTCAGCTCCAAGAAATCAGATCCCCAATTTTTTCATCGTCTTTTTTGGTTCGTTTTTGCGATGCCATCTCGTTAACGACGACATTAGGGGATAATAGACTTCCTATGCGACACGTGGGGATAGTCGTTACTCCGATGAAAACCCCCGAGTGAATTAATTATCTTTTTGGACCTTTTTAAATAATAAATTGGTGTATATTGGCATGAATTATTATCGTTAAGTAGATTTTAAGGACAGCCGTTTTGTGAAGGTATTTTTTTTAATTTAAGACTTTTTTAAGCACGGTTTACTACTTTATGTACCTCGGAAAGCACGTTAAGCCGTTAGTCCCGGCTGTCATCCATGGGTCTTTGACACTCGTTACGTTGGGTCGTCAATAGCCCGAAGGTCTGACAACCAGTCTTACCAAGGGTTTATACCCAATAACTGGGTTGTGGAGATCAGACAGGCAGTCGCTCCATATAAAATACTGGTATTTAGCTGCATCCGGTTAGACTGGAAGCCGACCCCAACATAGTTGTGGGAAAAAGGCTAGGCAGATGATGATGTTTCTACTTTATATGTATATTAAAAACCCGTATTTAACACTCATGGGACTATAAAATAACTAGCAAAATATGGGTGTAGCTACTGCAGGCACATCCCTGCCTAACCCTTCGACGAGTAAAGGCGTGATGTTATGTTATGTGTAGTTATTACAAACAGTAACAAAAGCAAGAAAATATTTTCGATTATCCATCGCATCCTTCGAAAATTACTTATTTCACAGATTCGTAACAAAAAGCTATTCAAAACTATTCAGATTGCCTATTTTACATCCAAAATCTCGTCTAAAACCGAAACTATTCATCACAAAATTTCATCAAAACAGTCCCATCCGATGACGTCGGCGTCGTCCCGAGCCGCGCCGGCCGTCACCGAGCATAGTTTTAATGACTGGCACCACGTGTGACGGCTCACGTCGCGGGGGCCCTCCATCCATCTGCCCTGCCACCTTGGTGATAGTATAATTATCTAAGAACGTTTAATGTAACGCTGTGAGCGATGGGCGAAGACATATTGAGCTTCGTTCGTGGTTGGGTAAAAGCTTTATGTGTTGATAATTTATAAATAAATTAGGCTGACGAGAGTGATTAAAGATATCTATGTTGTGTACCAAATTAATTGCGCTTCATTTTTAATTTAAACTTTAAGAATAGTGTAACATTGAACGGATTTAACTTAGAAATTATTATAAAAGAAAAGTTAGTTCAAATCAGAAGAAACTACAAGACACTGTCTCTCTCTGTGCAAATCAAAGCTTAAACACAAGACGAAAAAGTACTCGTATATTAAAAACTTTGCATGCTCAGAAGAAAAGTTATTTAGCTTTGCTAACTCAACCCGCTCCCACTTCTTAACTTAGCCCACCCGTCGCACAATGCGACAACGTGTGGGTTACATTCGAAAACGTTTAAATTCAGAGATTTCGTGGAACGCGCGACAGAGGCCGCATTAAGTGATTTGTACAATAATAATTTATTGTGTATTACTTAACGAAACTTGTCCGCGTGGTGCTGTACTTAAACAATAGCACCACCCTACTCCCCGTGAGTGTTGTAAAAGGCGACTAGGGGTCGTACTGGAGAATGGGCAGCAGCGTTCTCTGTGCATTTTACCACCATACTGCGATCCCCAACCCGCAGTCCCAAAGTGTGTCGGGATTATCGTCCATAAGTCCCCTGTGAGCAACGACGGTAGGCAGGATCGTATCCGCCAAACCCGAGTTGTTGAGAAAGATCGAGAGGTTCTATGGACAGTTATACACGTCAACAAGTAACCCCGTTACGAAGCTGGCAAACGACCCAAGAGCTATATCAACCCGACACCATACCGAAGACATCCCGGACGTCAGCCTGTACAAGGTTAGGATGGCTCAGAAGCAGCTCAAAAACAACAACATTGATGACGGAATTACGGCTGAAGACTTGAAGGCGGCCGGAACACCCGTTCTTAAGGCCATTCAGAAGCTGTTTGGTTCCGTCATACTCGAGAGTAAAACACCAAATGCATGGAACAGTGGTGCGGAGAAACTTTTCTTTAAGAAGGGCGACAATGCCCTTAAGAATTATAGGCCCATCTCACTTCTGAGCCATGTCTACAAGCTGTTTTCAAGAGTCATCTCTCGCGCGCAGGTTTGACGATCTCCAGCCTTTCAAATAAGCCGGATTCCGTAAAGGCTTTAGCACCGTAGACCACATACATACGCTGCGACAGGTTATACAGAAGACCGAGGAGTATATAGGTATTATATATATATATAGCGTTTGTGGACTACGAGAAAGCCTTGATTCGATCGAGACATGGGCTGTAATGAAGTCTCTTCAACGGTGCCAGATCGACTATCGGTACATCGAGGTACTGAAGCGTCTGTACGAAAACGCCACTATGTCAGTGCGACTCCCTGTGACTCCCTGTGAGACAGGGAGACGTTATCTCTCCGAAACTGTTGAAACTACGGTTGTAACTTAAACACAATATGCAACCCGTCAGGGACATACACGTCGAAAAAAGGAGCACACTCTTTTAACCGACAGAAACCCAAAAGGGGGATAAAGTTGTGTTAAGCCTACTAAAATACCAACAAGAACTAACCTGTGTTTCAGTAACGTTCAGCAACTTGGCCATATCAGCCCGTTCCCCTGAAGAAAGGTACTTCTTCACCTCAAACAACTTCTCCAGCTCGAAGATCTGTCTCCCCGTGAAGGTGGTTCTGGCCTTCTTCCGTCTGCCGACTCCTGGTTCCTCTCCTTCCTCGCTGGTCAGGGAACCTTCTCCCCCTAGAGGGGAGCGAACGTCTTCTGTAGACTTCTTTCGTTTTATCAGCTTAGATGGATCTGGAATTAGAGATGATTTCGGATTGAGTGGACTGAAGGAGGTCTGAGGGACAATTCCCGTATTTTTAAGAATGTTCGCATTTTAATCTCAGTGCCAATGTGTCAAAAATGTATCTAATTTTCCTACAATTTTGACATCGGTTGTCATTGATATGAGATCGAGACTAGATTTTGAACGTTTTGAATTACGGGAACTGGCTTCTGATGTAGGTATTCGCCGACACTACACGAAGTTGGCAACACAATTAGTAATGTGGAAAGATTCGGGATATATTGGGACAACAGACACAAAATCATTTTATGGAAAATAGCTAGATGGATTGATAGAATACCTACTGTTTACAATATAAAAATGACAATTATCAAAAAAAAAACTAGAAAAATACAATGGGCGGAATGGTAAGTAAGATATACCTACCAGTTGCTTCTCTTAAAATGATACGAATATGGTTTTAATGATATAAAACCCCTTAAAAGCCAAGAAGTCGTGTGCCTGCCTGCCCAGCCATTAATGGACTACCCCTAACGAATACAAACTCCTAAAAAACGGGGTGGGGTGACCAATTAGATCCGTCCACACAAACAGATGTGGTCGAAAACAGTAGCCATTTTTAAAAGAAAAAAATGGTTAACCAGTTTAACAACAAAACAAAAGCCTTCTACAACTTTGAATTTCACTCTCACTCTAAAATAATCACGTACCTAACTTCAACGATCTATTAATCCGCCACCTGCGCGCGCGCATCTCTCGACCTCAACTCGACCAATAAAAGAGCCCATTACGGCTTCAATTAGGTACCTACTGTAAATCAAAGGGGACAGTCATTAATTGCTCCGTGTAAATCTGCCACAAGATAACATTAGCGTTTAGGAATACCGGCTACAAATGGCTATTGCTGAGAGCGGGCAGAGGGTGGGTCGTAGATACATCATGAAAAACCTTAGCCTTACTTAATATTGTACGTCTTGTAATTTTATCTTCATTTTTAGAGGTCCATAGTCAACAAGGAAACCTTATAGTTTCGCCATGTCCGTCTGTCCGTCACTTGACGGTTCTTGCTTTCTTTTACAACGATATTATGAAGACAGAGTTAAGATTTGTACAGTAATACTGGTATTGGCGTCACTATTTGGTAGAGTAGCAAATTATTAAAAATAATCAAATTGTTGTCTAATTTCGAAAATAAACAAGGAAGAGCCTTTTCAGGTAATTAACTTCATTAGCCTGTTTCCACTCTATGTCCCACAGGACGATTGTCTTTGTTTGAAGGTAATTAAAAACCACTAAATCCTCGTATTTTTTTTAATAATAGCTAAATATCTTTTTTGCGAAAGGAAAAAGATAAATAACTGGAAGGTTCTGTTTTTCTTTTCACTACAAAACCAATTCATACTCTACTACCTAATAACTAACACTACTAGTACTACCTAATAAGTGTAAATAATAATATAATTAATATTATTATTTATTTATTTATTGTAATATAATTAATATAATTATTATTATTACTTAGACACACATTAGATGCCGAAAATAACTTACGAATTGCATCTTAAAATACTCACAAAGTATCGTTTATAACTGTCCCGGAGACATCGCCGAGTATTGAGTGAAATATCGAATGTTTACAATGTTGGTACCGTTAATTCAGCAATTTATATCGAGACGTCGCTTATTCTCGGTACTGGTACATATTATAGATACAGAAGGTCAGCTCCAAACACCAAACAAAAACACCCGCACATATAACACGCTTCACGTACAACGAGTGTACTGCAGGTGCACTCGCGACTGGCATTAGTTTGTTTGACATACTCGTAGTTTAGGATCGCCCATACGTACGCGAATTACTTGTCTTAGGTTGTGAGTTCGAACCGAGATAGGCAATTTACTTCGTGTAAATTATTTCATCACCATTGCTCTCAAAACGGTGAAGGAAAACATCGTGCGGAATCCGGCATGTCCTTGAACCAAAAATTCGAAGACATGTGACATCCACAGACGCGCCGGGCCCGCGTGGTGGATTATGGCCCACTCCCACTAACAGAGACTGTATCACAGCTGTGGGAACGTTATAGGCTAATGCTGTACGTACACGTGTGTGTTGCGCCTGTTTTCGCTCGGTGCATGAAGCCGTCCTTCTGTACCCTACTATTCTATGTCTATGGTATTGGTGCTTGTCGGGGAGAAGGAATACAGTATCAATGTTCTTTGTTTTGAAATGTCATATTTGAGAAGATTATGTGGGCGTTGAGTCTCGTGTAGCAAATAATATTTGTGTGTGAGTCATGTTTTGACTTTGGCAAGTTTTCGCAGTATGAAGTGGAATGATAATTTGTTTAATAGGGATGTTTTCATCGTCTAATTGAAACAGCTTCTACTTTCTCAAACGAGAGGAGAGGTTTATTCACGATTATCTTACTCACTTATATTTTATACTTACGTATTATAGTATTGAACAGTTATAATACCAGGACCTCTCCGTGCCTCGAAAAGCATGTTAAGCCTGGTCCCAGCTGTTTTCAGCATTCGTGAATGTATGACAGTCGTTACGGGTCGTTAAAAGCCCGAAAGTCTGACAACTAGTCTTACCAAGGGATATCGTATTACCCGGTAAGTGGGTTGTGGAGGCCAGATAAGCGGTCACTCCATGTAAAATCCAGGTATTGAGCTGCATCCAGTTAGACTGTAAGCCGACCCAACGTAGTTAAGAAAAGGCTGGGCTAGATGATGAGACGAGTTATTATAGACAATGAAAGAGATTTCATTTAAGGAACTAATGAATGTGACTTAAACTTGAAATTGAAGACATAAGCGAGTTAATTTTCCAAGTTATTATGCAACTCACTTGCAATCAGTTTTTTTTTTTTTTGTAAAATCTAACCACTTTCTTCTTTTTTCGGAAATCTTAAGCCTAGACTGGTGTACATGTCAGTTAAGGAATTGAAGGTTAATTGAAGTTTGTCGGATTGGGAGTAACTATCCATCATAAACAAAATATGCGATACGGAAGTATCTGATATCTATACTATCTAACATGAACACATATTAATTTCAAAAATAACCTCACAAAATATTCAGCATGTAATAATTTTGCGCTGAACATTAACATAGATAGAGAATCAAAACGAAACAGATACAAAATTGAAACTGAAATCTGAAACATATTTCAGTCGCGTTAGCATCGCTCTATAATAATGTGGGTGAAATATTATGAGCGATAAATTCAGCGTTTAAAGGCATATTAAATGGTGTTCCATGATCGTTGTAGTGTAACTGATCGAGAGGAACTGTGAATATTATTTTGGTGTCTTTGTTTTAAATTATTCGTTTCTTGTATCTTACGGAAATAGTAACTTCATCTATATATGTAATGTAAAAAATAACAGATTTTTTTACTAAATGCATATGAAAGTATGTACCTGCGATATTATAATATATTTTTTTTGTATGTCTGTCTTCCGGCTAATCTCCAAAACGGCCGCACCGATTTTGACGGGACTTTCACTGACTAATAGTTGATGTTATACATAAGGAGTAACTTACTTACTTCTTTTATTTTAGAAAAAGAATTAGGGTTCAGCGCAAATCAAAGAAATCCCATGAAATCCAATTCGTTTTCCAACATCGCGAACGAAGTCGCGGGAACAACAAGTTTTGAATATATCAAGAACAACTAACTGCTTGTTCTCTATTAGATACTTTGAGTAAGTAGAGTATTATTTATCCACCACTCGTCACTCGTCACTCGTCACTCATCCCTTGTGGCCATTTGTATTAAGATTGCCTCTTAAATGTATGCTACTAACTCTCCAACACAACGTAGGATATGTGCACTTGCGGCATTTTCCGGAGCTTGAGTTCCCTGTAACTCTATTTATTAAGGTACACAAACAGCTTCTGTGTACGATATAACTTAAGTACTAGGTAACAATAGCCTCGGACTTAAATTACACAGTCGCCAATTACAAACTACCCAGCAATCTCGGAAATAGGTTGATAACGCATAATAATCATAAAACTAAATGCTCAAGAATTTAGAAATTATGGCAAAATACTTCATACAAAAGCAAGTTACAAAATTACCTCATTTCTCCACATCGCAAAACTATGATTAATTTCTAACACAAACTCACTTCTTTATTCTCGCCACATTCATTACAATATAAAACGATTACCTACATCAGACATGATTGATACATTGATAATCTTCTAACGATTAACACAAGTGAAGTCGGAAGCAAAAAACTTAGGTAACAAGTAATGTAATATAACATTAATGTGATTAATGTCGCCGTTCGAGATAGGAACAGGCCGCCCGCTTTATCTAACGGCTGAGAGCAAGCGGCGATGGATAGTCCTCCTTACCTTATTTTGGTATTGTGGTAATACATATTGTATATTTTTAGGGTTCCGTACCCAAAGGTTAAAAAGGAACCCTAATACTCCCGCTCCGCTGTCCGTCCGTCCGTCTGTCACCAGGCTGTATCTCATGAACCGTGATAGTTAGACAGTTGAAATTTTCATAGATGATGTATTTCTATTGCCGCTATAACAACAAATACTAAAAAACAAAATTAAATAAATATTTAAGGGGCCTCCCATACAACAGACATGATTTTTTTGCCGTTTTTATAGATAATGGTACGGAACCCTTCGTGCTCGAATCTGATTCGCGCTTAGCCGGTTTTTTTTACCATGACAGCCAATCTCAAGAGCATGTCAAGTAGACAAGCGTGTGCGCAGAGACAGGTGAACTCCTTCATTCCTCATTCTCATAGTTCGATGGGGCGGCAATGCGTCACGACCGGAGAGAGATCAGACGCAGGACAACGGCTTAAAACGTGCTTTCCGAGGTACGGCGGCATGAAATTCCTAATGGAAAAACCCAATAACACTTTGTCCGGCCCGCGAATCGAACCCAGGATCCCACGCTCAGCAGTCGCGCTTACAACCAGGAGACCCACGGGGCAGTCAATGAAAGGTATAGTGAGTGGATTATTAACACACTTGCTTATCGTGGTGACTGCTCGATGTGTTCATTTCTTTACAAAGACTTTCATCGTCATCATCATCATTTCAGCCGACAGACATCTGTGGCTGGATAGGACTCCCCCAAACACCTGTTACATGACACCAAAAGCACCACCACTTTGCGAATTCGAAATGATGTGACTTTGGTTGGTACAAGCTGATGCTGAACCAGGTATTTCCAGATGGAGAAAAGAATTGATGAAGCTCCTTAGAATGTTATTGGATAAAAGCAGACAATGCTAAGCTATGTCCCATAGCTTCTTCTTCATCTTTTCGTTTGGACGGTACATGCTATGTTTCTTATACTGTTTGGGCCTAGCAGGTGGACACGTTTAATTCGGCGTCAGATGCGTTATTCAGATCGTCAATGGTGGAGGTGGGTGGACATTTGAGACACTTTAGCCACATAGCTAAAATTAAATGGGAAGTCCAGTAGGTAGTATTTTCTAATCAAAATAGTAACCCACTTCGTATCAAAATGACCTAAAAGCAAAAGGATCTAAAATTAAAACGACACTTTAGCAAAATGTCCTATTATCTTACGATACATCTTGGATAATATCGTTGCGAGTAACCCAAGGCCTCCCACAAGGTGGACCGGTGACCTGGTGAAGTCTGGAGGAATCCGCTGGATGCGGGAAGCACAGAACTGGTCCAAGTAGCGGTGCTTGGGGCAGGCCTCTGTCCAGCAGTGGACGTCTTTAGGCTGAAATGATGTGTAAGCCATAGCGGCACAATGTTTTTTCATCACACCCCAGCCAAAGTCGCTCGTTTTACCATATTATTAATCACAAACAGATAATCTGATTAAAACAATGACTATAAAAATAGCAGTTATTATGCAACAGTTTGCCACCTACGTGTGTCATTACGTGAGAAAGTTCGTCAGAGCGTCGTATGCGCACCTCTTACTAAGACAAGGTTGTGACCATGTTGTGGCTATAAAGTGATGTATTAGCAATTTACATTTTTACTCTCGCTTTAATTGTGAAATAAAACTTAAATCATAAGTGGCCAAAAATAAGTTTTTTTTTTTCGCATTTCTTTGGCTGGGTATTCCAATTAGCCTGTAGGTAAGCTGACAATTTGGGAACAAGCGGATTACTGCCGGATGTTTCCGAATATTATTCCGGTTCCTGCATAGCTATGCACAACCATGCAGTACGCTTCAACCAGCAATCAATATTATAAAAATTGTTCTCTAAACGCTGTTCACAAATCTAAAACCCGAAAATTTTGTCAGTTTCAATCAAATAGACGAACACCATTCTTCAATTGCTATTTGCTATCGGGGCAGGGCAAATTAGTAATTGAAAATGTGTCATTTCCGATTCGACAACCTGTCGAATGGTTGTGAATAGCGATAATTGGAAGGACTGAGATCACGATTGAGGCAAGCTACGGCGAGTGTATGAGCGAGTACTCCAGCGATGGGACACAATTCGTCGTGACCGCTCGAAAAATTATAAAACTTGGGCATCAAAATAAATCCCAAACGTATAAGTGTGTACCACACCCGCTTTCCGCTGCGCTTGTCACTAGCCCCACCCAACAATAAGACCGCTGACACACCACCGATTCACAGCAAGTCATATCGCTTACAAGACTACCTGGAACTGCATTACGTTAGCTAGTACATGTGTAACCGTGCTAACTGCTAACTTTTATAAATGGGCCGAGATGACAATTATTGTTTTGCGAATGAATTCTTGCGACGTGGTTGGTTTAGGCTTAGGGAATGATTAATTATTGTAATGAGTAAAGACTAGCAGTTGGTTTTGAGAAACAAACCCAATTTTGTATCAGTCCTTCTCAATCTTTCTGCATATTACCGCGTGGTATTGTGTCACTTAGTAAAAGTGTTGTGGTAGTCAGACAGGCAATGCTGTAAAATGCTGGCATCCAGTTAGACTGCAAGCCACATAATTGGGCAAAAGCTAAGCAGATAATAAATACTTATTTAAATTGTATTATTTTTAAACAATCTGCTGCCTGCAACTTCGTCCTCGTGAAATGTCTTATTTCCCCGACCCAGGCCGACGCACGCCATCGCATCGCATCGCATCGCATGCCCTCGCTATTACTTTGTTTTTGCTTAGTGTTCATTCTGACTGGGTCCTAGCATTAAATAGCCTTCCTCAAGAAAGGGCTATCAAATACAAAAATATTTTTTTATACAACGTGTAACGTTAAATGCGCAAAACCTGAAAATAGTTTGATCAGAATAACGAGCAGAATTAATTGAACCACTTTTTAATATAGGCCACATTTTTCAAAAATCTTCATTAAAAACGTTGCCGTGTCTATTTATTAATAGGTCAAGCAAGCCAATGTCAGCGCGGCGCAGCGGCCCGGTGACGACCCCTCCCTCGATAAAGCGTCGTCGCAGACGCAAGAAACGATCAGAATGGCCAGTAAAACTAAAACAGCACATAAAACCTTTACAATTTTTTTAATGACTTATTTTCTCTCTGAAATAGGTCAATTGAATCAAAATCAGTTGGGGTGTCTGAGGTTTTGCGCATTTAACGTTACACGTTGTATATGTTTAAATCCGACCGGTAGTTACAGAGATTAGCGCGCTTAAACAAACAAAACCTTCAGCTTTATTATTAACATAAATAGATAGTACTTGTAATTTTGCGGAGGATACCCTAAGGCTTTGATTATAAAGCTAGGCTTTATGTAATTATACGCCAACAAGCCGTTCCTAAGTCCTCCACAGATTTAATACTCGTAAGTAACATTAACTGTCCAATAAAACATAAAAGGTGATCATTATAACGTTAATGCCTGGCTTTTTCCTCCCACTGCTGGATATGGGCCTCTCCTGAACGTTACCATTCACTTCAAGCTTACAAGCGGCAGATGTGATTGCCACGTATTGACACAAATGTTAATTGGACAAGACTGAATGAAGTGATCTGACATCTGACTCACGCGTCCGTTACTCATGACTTTACTACAGGCGGCCATCATTACTCATCCAGTATTGCATTCCGATATACCGTGACATAATGTATCGTGACAGTTCAGAAATTGTCGGAAGGATTGCAATTATACAAAAGTGCACAGCTCTTACATGGTGCTCAGGCGACCGTGGACCGTGCTACTAACAGATTTTTAAACTAAACCCAACTTAAACGAGTCCACTTTCCAGTAGAGGACTTGCACTAGTGACTAAACAATAAATCACAGCTTTCACAGCACAGTATAGGGTTGCCAACTTTTATTAGAAGAAATAGAGTATACCTGATTTCAAAGGAGGTAAATAAAGAGTACGGACTTATAAAAAAGAGTATCATTTTTTTTAATGGTATTTTTTGGTACTTTTTGCAGCACATAACATTTTTTCATTGTTCTTAAAAGTGTACAATACTCTATTTTAGAGTACGGTTGGCAACCGTAGTATAGTGCTGCATTTTGCTGAGTGATGGCTGTTTTGCGTAGATGTGACGCATATTTTTCCCAAGCTTGTTCTTTGTCTGTTGCAGCAAATAAACTTATTTATTCTTTTCTTTCCTTATTGTATACAAATAGCTTAGATAAGAACGTACTTACTAGGACATGTAAATTAAACTTAAATGCTCTCGATTTATTTTAGTTCAGATTTATTCCTGTAACCAATCGTCATAGCGGCAGGAGTCAATATTTGTGTTATGTTTTGTTTGAGCCCTGTAGTGTTTGTCCTATTCCCTAAAGCAGCTGTTTGATAAGGACAAGGCACAAAGCTCCGGAAAACCTCAAAATCCCGTCAAACAGAGTCACAACAGCCGAAAACCACGTGAAAAAAGACATCTTGCGGAACTCTGAACAAAACTGTTTCAAAATCAAATAAAGCACCGCTGTCGTAAACGTGGCGAAAGAACCGCGTCATAAAACATGTCTGTCCGTCTGTCAGTCAGACGGGAAAGCGTAAATCTGTGTTATTGAGGCGGAGGATGCGAGACACCTGGGAATTAATGGATGGTTTTGTGAAATTAGGTGAATCGCGATTAAGTTTCTTGTAACGTTGATGAGAAGACGAGAGTTTATATTTGAAGGATTAGGGGACTATAAACAATGATTAAAGAGAAACCTATGAGAGAATTATTAGTAGCTGATTATAGATGTCATCAAAGTTCTTTACACATCGCTGATTCACTGCCTGCTTGAACCATGGCGACAGAAAGTAATCACGGCTATTTGACGTTATTGTCAAAGCTTTGAAAATCTTACAGGTTGAGCTCGAGAGATTGAAAATATAATGCTGCGTCAGTTTGTTTTGTCTACGCAATTAGGTTTGAAACCGATATCAATAGTTGTTAAACAAGCTAGACGTCTTGACAACGAATATCCTGCATAAGCTCTTTAGTATGAAAACTAACCTTTACGCTACAAGAGTGGAAATTGAGTCCAAATTCGCTAAACTTATGTCACTAAGCATGCTAAACGTGCCCAGACCGAACCAGCTGCTTGACTTCAATAGCTCAACAGTAGGAGGCTGTAAATCACTCACAGATGTCCGTGCCTGCAATGATTTACTACGAAGTGTTTGCTTGGGAAGAAATTAACTTTTCTGCTTATTTTCATTGATGTTAATATGGAGTTTTTAACGGGAATGTTTCGACATTTCCTCTGTTTCGTACTTTCAAGGAAAGGTTTGGTTGCAGTAAACAATAAAATATTGCATAGGATTTTTCTGCTGAAAATACTGTAAGGATGCACGTGCACTTTATTGCATTGTTTGAGAAAAACCTGCATTATTTAAACAGCCGTAACTTTTTACGGTATATTTTTTTATGTCAACGTCTTTATAGCGTTTTATAGGAAAAAGTTGGAACTTGGTAACAACAATCTGCAAATATATACATATAAAGCTTGTAGTAATTTTTCATACGAATATAAAACTTTGATACAATATTTCCATATTCAAGTAGATGGAAGATAAGATTAAATATCGACATCAGAAACCCCAACAAAGACATACCACCTTCTGAAATCCCACATTCCTCATCTTCAACAAACCACAGGAAACCGGCCATAATAACCAGCCCCTAACCACCACTTAACCTATCCTAGAGGGACTGGCCGATAATAGGCCACTTATAGGCCAGTAATAGGCCATAAATTAACAGCGACTGTAGTAAACTGGAAGTGATCTTTTGAAGTTTGAAGTTAATTTATGGTACAAAGAGTTATGGTTGCTTATGTCACCCGTGGGATTGATGTTTTTATTGTGCTTATGGATTCTGTCGGGTTTCGGGAGCTGATAGCAGTTTGGATCCTTTGTTTTGTATTTTATGAGATAGATTGACAAATAGTGTCGGGACTTTGATGCAAAGTGATTATCGTCACCCATGAACATTGACAAAAAGGCAATTTCCTATGCATTGATGACTGTTTATTTTGACTGATAAATATTATACTTGGTTGATAGGTTTCAAGTAATAGAATAGTTTCAGTTTGGGCCTGGTTACAGGAAAAAGCTTAGCGACAGAATGTGACATGGTTATAGAAATCTATCTCATAAAGCTCTTAAATATTGTTAAAAATTTCGTTGAGTTTACTAAAAAAAATAAAGCTAGAATAATAAATTGTTTCTCTAATTTCTGTTTAACTATGTGCTTAAAACTAATTTAAAATATCTGCAAAGAAAAGTCAGCATTAATAAGTAAATAACAAGTGTTAAATTAGATAATAGCAGCTCTGCCTTCCCAACTACACTACATCAAGCCAATCACTCCCAGCGAATGTTCGCAATAGGTACTATCATAATAATATCGAACACCAATCGCTTCCATTAAGTCCACATAATCGATTAGGCGCCGCACTTGCGAAACAACCGCTACCTAATTTATCGATTCAATTTAACGATCATTTTATACCGATTAACCGTTATTGGATAACGATATTTATTAATATCATTACGGCTCATCACTTTGATGGTGACACAACAATGGAAACTAAACCTTATAACTTAAGATGCTAAGTTTAATTTCCATTGGTGTGTGACTATACATAGATGATAATAATAACATAGGTTTTCAGACTAGATAGTGCAGTGATCTTTGCAAACATTATTGTCGATTATTAATGTCGGTTATTTGTGTCGGGACGACTTTGTTGAGCGTTTTATTAACTGATGGTCATATGATGAAATGTTTAACGTGTCATTATAATAGGCTCTGTGATAGGTTAGTGGCCTATTGCGAAAATAGGACTCTATTTATGATGTGTGCAGAATGGTGAATGTTAGACACACTTTCTTGGCCATTCATCGTTCAATTTGTATCAGACGGTATGATAATTAGGTAGCCATTTAGATTGACATTATGTCACTGTCAATGGACATTGAACTGTTCTTTATATCGTCGAATATTACTTATTATGTATCTGTACACAATTATTATTGATGCTGGCTAGATATAAAAAAGATAACTTTAACTGCTTTATGGCAGCTTTTATAACCTGCTTAATAAGCAAGGAATGTGTAAGGACCGTAGCAGGTGGCGTTCTATAGTTTATGCCTACCCCCTGGGAAGAAGGCGTGAATTTTTGTATGTATTCTGTAATAATAGTTTGATATGTTTTTACTTTTATTGGAAGGTAATTATGTGAAGACAGTGAAGTTACTTGCCAAGCAAATGGGCTGCCAACTTAAATTGTCTGTTTTTTTTCAAATCATGACTGTCATTGAAAGTGGTATGAACGGTCTATACAATTTACGTATCAATTAATATCCCTGATTGAAAAAAATCTGCAATGAAAAGTACCTATTATTTCTGCAGATGTTTTTTTTTTTTTCAAATAACTTACCACCCACTTTCACTTACACGTCTTCTCCAGCCTAAATCCTAATACAACGAAGTTAGAAACTCATCGCTGCCTTGGAATTGCCTCGCGCCGCAGCCATGTAACTTGTACCTCAACTTACTTGCTCCAAGTTGTCTAAGTTACAGACAATCCTAAGCACTAGCTATTACTTCAAGATTGATGGAATCTTCGAGCGTTTACAGATTTTAAGCAACACTACATCTGTTCTGATATTCTGTACTCATTTAATTATGACTTTTCAAATGCTTTTTAGCTGCTTTGACGTAAAAGAATCGAAAGTTAGTTATTCGATGATCGAATGTGTTATGCATGACTAATTAAACTCTGATTTTTATTGTTCTAGCCCAAGATGCTATCTAATATATACTAAATGTTGACGAAGAAAGCATCAATAAATTAACAAAGATTAAAATGCCTAAAAAATTTGAATATAAGATTAAAATTAATCTTTTATTGTAATAATTAAGTAGAAAAAAAACTCTAGTACCTACCACCTACTACTCTACAACCTACGAAAAAAAAACTCTACTACCTACTACTCTAGTAAATAAAAGCAGTGCTGGCCCAGTGGTGACGGCTTACGAGGTGTAGCTCGAGGCTTCACGCCCAGGGAGACGCTTTACGTTGTGGAATTTATTTCATCACCGCTGCTCTCAAAACGGTGAAGGGAACATTGTATTGTAAGGAAATCGGCATGTCCTGTTCATGTGAACCAAAAATTTGATAACATGTGACATCTACCATCTCACACTGAGCCCCTGTGGTAGATTATGGCCCATTCCCATGGCAAGGAAGCCTCTGTCCCACCAGTGGGAACAACACTCCACTCGCATAATACCAATACTATGAAAAGCTCATTTGAAGTTAATCGCCGTCTGTGGGTACGAGGCTAAGCTTTAAAAGTGATGATCTTAATTCAAAATAAAGCTTTCCCGCGCTTTCACAGTGGTTGATTATAAAATGTATTATTATATCAGTGTCAGAGGCACAGGCAATAAAATAATCAGCCCATATTTAAATTATAATTAATTGGCTGCGATTCGATTGATATGCCGTAGGTATTGTGATCTCATTAACAATATATGCTGACTTTAATTACTGACTACAAAACTGATGTAATAAATTATCTAATTATTTTTAAACACTACTCGTATTTATTAAAGAATTGCTTCAAATACTTATAGACGCATGTCTATTTGACATCAGTGGGGTGCTATTAGTAAGGTCATGTCCAACAATAGACTGTCGATGATGATGATCGATACCTACCTACATTTATAACAGCAGCCGAGCTATTCTGGTAAAATCTAACCGGAAAAACTTAGAGGTTTCGCAGACTGCATACAATCGGTGGCCAATTTTTATAGGAACTAAATTAAACAGCAGAAATCGAATGTATCAACGCAGACGTCTTACAAAACGTAGGTCATAAGACTGGGCGAAATAATCTGATCGATTGTAGGACCTAGAAAAAGTATGCCATGTGCGAGCGCGTTTTGGTTAAGTCAGCTAGAATGAGCTATCATTCCATCTGATGCTAGGGGTGAAGTGAGCTGTCAATAGTGTCACTATTGATAGCTCACCTCACCTAGGTTTTCACGGTGAGATCTCTTCCTTCTACTTAAAAACCGGTTATTCAACAACCAGGTCCTACGAACTAAATCTACAAATATCTGACTTCCTCCCTATCTATCTATATACATATATGTATATATATAACTACGCTGCAGTCCCTCAACACTGAGACAGACGAATTAAACTAATAACGCCGTGATACGAGCTACAGCTGTGAGCTCACCCATGATTGATGTCCCTGCCGACGCCGCACACGTACCAGCGTGAAGATTAAAGTGACCTACCCCCATGGGAAAAGGAATGAAGGAAGGTATTAAATTTAATTTAGATGACTGTGTGGGTATTTTTGTACGGAGTTTTGGATAACTTCTGGGGTAATAATTATGTGAAGGGTGGGGAAATTGTAGCGAAATTAATTCTTAATGTAACCTACTTGACGGCTGTTAAATGCGAAATGAGTTTTTTCTGTTTCTTTCAGCCCTAATCAGTGCTTTCAGCTAATTAAAAAAACCGCTACTAGGCGCTAGCTCCATTTTTAAAAAGCTAGTGGTTTTCGGTCTCCATTAAGAATGTATTTTAAGCAATAATTAAAAATACAACATTAATATAGAAGTATCTATAAATATAATTATGTAAACTTCTATAATTAATGTTGCATTTACAAATATTAAAAACAATTTTCAAAAAAACAGAAAGAATAACTTAAAGAAAACATAATACCAACTCACGCTTAACCAATCTTACAATAACACAAATAACATCAATAAAGTCGTTCATAAAGGACAAAATGAAGTGGTAATGGCCTATCATCGGCTTTGTTCTATTTGCGGGGAGACGCGGCGCAAAACGATGCGCCTGCGCTTATTTTGACATGCCTTCATTATCGATGGGGCATGTTAGGTGCTGGAGTATGGGAAGCGCAGCTGGAGATTTTGAGTGCGATATTTTTGGGCGAAAGGAATTAAGGGAGTGGTAAGCATGGAAGATAAAAGGAATGCTGCATTGACCCCTAATAAATTTAGATAAGAGCAGGAGAATTATTGGCACATACCTGTAATACGGTACCTCGGAGTCCACAAGGTTTTACTGCCAGTCATGTTGCGCTGACCAAAAATAAATTGGGTTAAGATGGAGAGCAGGAGAGTTATTATGATGTTTAGGCAAAAGAATTGATGGAATTTAAGGAAATTCATAAAATGGGCGACGAAGATTAATAAAATTAACATTTAAATTACCTCAAAATGACACTGATAATTGAAATAAATTACTCACGCACTCTCTGTCGTGAATGTTAAATATCTCGTCGACGTTCATAACAGCCCCAATCAGCCAAAGCTATCAGTCACAATTGCGCTAATCCTTAGACACATAGGTAACTTACATATTTCTTACGCACAGGAATCGAACCCTTACTCAATATCACAGCGGTCAGTAGAGCCACGAACATTGTAGGTATAAAACGAGTATACACAATTCAAACTAAAGTTCATATTATTACATCTACAATTAAATCGCATAGCAGTCATACCGCAGTGTGCTAGAACCCTTAATACAGTGCAGCATCAAACTGCGCTAGTCTAAACAAGGGGGCGGCGAGTGCTACAAATTGAACTATCGCAGCTCGCGCCAGTAACTGGCACGTCAGGGATGCCACTCGCGGGTTAAAATGATGTATTTATGACACACTGAGGAGTGGCGAGACAAAAGAAGGTTGTAAGTGCTACATTTGAAATTGGAATGCTGGGATCAGGACTAGGAATGGTGTGCAGTGTGGGTTATTACTGGGCATGCAAAGCTATACAGGAATTCGGAAGAGTAACTGTTATTCAAGGATGCCCCATTTGAAAGCTGAGTCCTTTAGGAGCAAAATTAACAAATTGCTTCATAAAACGTAGATACTGTTGGCTTAAAAGATATGATATTATATATATTTTTTTTAGTTTCAGTAAGTACCTAAGTCATGAATTCATAATCTTTTTAAAGAAGACATAATTATGGTCATTGCTTGGTAGTTTTATTGAATGAGTCCATAGAAGGTATTTTAAGGTTTTAATAGACAACATTTTGTATAAAATTAATAAATAATAATATAAATAATAATAAGAATCAACAGTTCTAATCTTATCCATTCACATACCGTGGCTTAGCATCGTCATATTGGATATTACGAAGCGGTATGAAAAATAAGAAAACGAAACCTGCCACTCATATCCACTAATCTGACCACTGACAAATGACAGCCCTAAACCACATATTAACATAGATAAATCGTAGCACCAACAATCTGGCGATTGACGCAATAAAACCCCGTTAGTATTGCCATCAGTAATCCATATAAATTTCCTTTGCTAAAAATAAATTGGCAACCCTAAGAGACACAGCTGCAACGGCCAATAGCTTATTGCTTGGACGTTCTACGTTTGAATTACATCTTGCAAGCTTATTTGCACACTCGGATAAAATAACATATCCTCCTTCTACTCGAATCAGAAGGTTTAAATTCGCTTGTGATTTGGTATTTGGTTAGTAAATAGAGTTGATAAAGGATTCGTCTCGATTAAAACGATAGAAATGCAACGGCAATTCGATATTAGTTATACGGAGCGAGTGCGACTGCGAGTGCTCCAGGAATGCTAAGAATATATCGGGATGCCGATTGACAAATTGTGATCGTATGAGATGTGCTGTAGAGTTGTACTTGAGCTTATTGGACGTAAGTATTTATGTTGGTAAGTATACCGTTGATTGGAAGATAAAGAGCAAGTAATGTAAATAGTTGATACCCGAGTTCAAATTACACAAATTCATTAAAACGTGGTTTTCTGGTCAATTTAAACTGCATAGAGTGCCCAAGTGGCTTAAAAAAAGCTTTCAAACATGCGATGTCAAGTTCCTATAAAAGTCCAAGCGTCACATGTAAAGAATTTTCCGTTGAAAATGTACGAGGAACTGTTAAAACAATCATCATTGTCATTAATTATCTCATTGTTCCAAACAGCACAAATGAAAATGATAAGATATCTATTACAACAACAGAAACCACACACAATCTCAATAATGTAACGACACAATAAAGCGCCAAACACAACAATATTAAACGAACTTTTAACGCATCAATTAAGGTCCACCATAACCCTTTACATAAAAGTTAAGTGCATCAGTTTGCGAGCATGAACTAAAAAACAAACACACCACTGTGTGATAAAAACACAATACGATGACTAACGGGTAAGAGCGAGCGCACACTACGATGATTAACGTGTAACAGCGAGCGCACACTACGCGCGGCCGAGCGTTTTGTCGTAAATCGTTTCAATTTAGTTACTTGTGCATGGTTTCATAGGATTGCGTATCAATTTCGATTACCTAAAATATACACTGTATTTCCAAAAAATTAAGGTTCCGTTTTGTAAAAACACGCCATCATCAATTAGGTGTTGTTAAAACAGAACTCACGTTTATGTCGTTACAATCCCAAAAGAACGGGAGTTAAAAAGATCCTTAATACCGTGTTTTGCCATCTTTAAAATTATTGCTTTCATTAAATTTCGGCCAATTTTTAATAAAAAAATGTTTTTCCCTCTACGGCTCTTTAGGTACTAATCCAATTAAACACATGTGAAAAATTCAAAGAAATCCGACACCTCTTCATGTTTTTATGGTCAATTTCCCAAAAGAACAGAAAATGTCGGTGGTACAATAGTACCACCGACATTTTCTGTTAGTGTTTTCTGATAGTGTAGGTCTGTCAAATATGACAGACCTACACTATCTTTCTGTACCTATAAACAGTGTAATTTGAAGACATTGTAAAAGCCAATTATTTTTAAAAGAGTAACCGTGGGAGTTTCTTGCCGGGTCTTCTCCGTAGGAAACGACCAATTGGAACCGTGCACCTAGCTTCTGACGTTTCATAAGTGTCCATGTATGTTTATATGAAATAAAGTATATTTTATTTGAATTTTATGATAAATGCGTGCTTATTAGATGCAGTGTATCGTGACCGACTCTCGCCCTGCGCAACAACTTGCGCACAGCACAATTATATTATTCTGGTTTCGTAATTCGTAGAAATTGTTTAAATTGCAATAGATTGGTAAATGGTCCGTTTAGCACGTAATGCAATTATATTAATCAATATTTATTTCTGTTTAATGTATTACTTGAGAGGCGATAAAATATTGTTACTCAAGTGTAAAACACATAAGTGGTTGTGAAAAAGCACATTATATTATAATTGTAATACTTACTTAAATAAACATTTACAATGTTAAGTGGGTAGGTATGTAAATTCCTAATCTTTTTATTACACACTTTTTGGAAGAGCTAAGCTTTCCAACGTAAAAATTAATATGACACACACAGCCCCTTCCTCCCTTCGCAAACGAAAACAGGGATTACATTATATAAACATACAACCGTACGGCCCTAATAAATGCTCACATTCGCGGAACCTATCAATAAATTTAATTACACTCATGCATGAGGACGCGACACATTCCACTCATACAGACATACTTCAAATATGTATTTGACAATCCTACTAACTTCCACATTTAGAATTGGTTTAACGCAGATTTTCTGGTAAGCTGAACATCACCTAACAAAGTCCGCAGGAGGATACACGGCTATGTCAATAACCCGGAACAACAATTGAAGTATAAAATTTTCATAAAAAGTAACAAAACGATTGTCCAACATAAAATCCGCAATATGCACTAACCCTTACAAAAACAATGCGCCCATCTGTGTCCATTGGCGTGTACTAAAAATTATTACCCTACCCAAAACGAGAGCACATTCTAAAGAGCAAGCCTAACTAATTGACTGTGATTTACAACTCAGCCGGGTTATACAACCTCGTGAACTTCGTGGAATCTTATGTGTTTATTTGGCAGCGTGTGTGGTATCCTAATGGATCGCTTTAGTGACGGGTTACATAGTTTTGGTGTTACTTAGTTCAAAGAGAATGAGTATGGTAATTGGTTGGAAGTTATTGGGTCAGGATGGGTTATAATTGACTTAATAGTTGAACAATGATTGACTGGACAAAGTAAACGGTGAGGAGTTGATTAAGAAAGCGAATTGAGTAGCTTGCATAGCGTGAGATCAAAAAAACGTAAATATCGCAATGAATGTGGTAAAATAAATTGAAAAATAAATTAATTGAACTGTCAAAATAAATCCATTTCTACTGTTAGTATGTTACGCATCTACCCCGCAGACAGTACAGTCTCACTAATATATCAATTAAGAAGTAAACAGGAAATTCTTAAAGTTAAACTAAGCCATGAATAAAAAATAATAAGCATAATTCATGCTAATAGAGACACTAAACGAAATTAACGACATAAAAATAAGGTTGTCAGAAGGACACGTTCACAATGAGTCATCTGTTTTATTAGTTTCAATTCAATTAGGCCGTGAATTTAAATGCCGTCGTTGCCTCCCCTAAAGCACAGCGGTGTATTCAAATTGCGTTTTCATTGCATTTAATTGGAGGGGCTGAAAGCAACGTGACAGTAAAAAAAGTAACGTTTATAAAGTTGACTCCGAAACATATTCATAACATGGAAACAATAAATGGATTTTGCGACCGATATTTTGAACAGAAATAATTCCGAGAATATTAAATCGAGCAGTGGAACTGAATTTAGAAAAACAACATTCGAATGGAGACCGAATCCAACGAAATAGAACCGATTTTATAGCGTAGTAGGTACTACGAAATTAGGGCTATAAATAGAAAAGAACTCACCTTTCCCGATTCTTTCATCTTCCGTCCACCCCGGTGAATCCTTAGACTTTGGCACAGACAGGTTCAGAGGCTGCTCCTCACATTTATAATAAAGCACTTTATCAAACTCACTGTCACTAGTTCTTACACCTTTCTGCAGCAACTGTTCTTGCAATTTATTCTTATGAACACTTATTAAGTTTCTATCACTCTCCGAAGCCTGCACACTCTTCTCTTGGTAACCGAAAGGTTTTTTCACATCGAAGTTTATTTTCACATTCATCAGTTGACTCACTGTTGACTTTTTAGTTTCGCTACTTTTATCTACATTTGAAAGGCCTAAAATATAATCTATGGTGTGCGGTGTAGGTTTTTTCGGTGGTTTTCCGTAGACATGTGGATGCCATGATGGTTCCGACACTTCTGTTTCTCTCTTCTCTTCCGCAGCTTTGATTTCTTCATCTCTACTTTGAAAGCTATCTATATTAACATCTGAAGCGTCTCTAGACTCATCTATAACTAAATCTTCTTTGTCATCCTCTACATTTATCTTTTCGTTTGGACTTAACCTGTCGTCTGCACATTGGTAGAAATTGGTATCGTTGGTAAAATTCTGCACATCTATGAGGGTGTTGTCTTCGTGGTGTGGTGTGTATGAAGATACTACAGTTTGCATTTCTTTTTCTTTATTGTCGTCACTCATGTGTTAAGCTTTCAATATGTACGGAAATAATACATGTTTGTTTTATGTTTGATTAGTGTGTTGATGCTGGTGTGGGCGTCGTGTCGTTTGATGTTCTCTTTGATGTCGGCGTGATGTTGTCGCTCGCTTCCTGCAACAAACACAGTTGGTATTATTGAGTGTTTGATTGAAATGAATTTAGCGGGAGTTAAGTGGATGATGTATTGGTATTTTTATCTTGTGATGATTGAATGAGTTTATATCTGACGATACTGAAACAATTTTTGTTTTTAGTCGGTGAGTATTTAATATCTTGTAGTGATACGTAATTTTATAATAACTTGTTTGGAATTATGAATAATGTTTGCTACTATTGGATGAGTATGTCTACCTCTCAGTTTCCAACAACTCGATACATCTACTAAGCATCTAAGTGCAGTAAAAACAATAGTTGCAATAGAACATTTTCCAGCTCTACACCATTACAAAACACTCCATATCTGATCACATTCAGCTCACAAAACTCTAATAAACACGCGTACATCAACAGTAGCCACAAAATGAATTAAACGATACACTAACAGCCCAATAAACGGTCCGTGCTCTATCTGGCGCGGCCGGGCTCCCCCCGCACCTCACTCCCCCACGCCCGCCGCCCGGGGGTCCTCCCGCACCCCACACGCACACCGAAACACGGGATCAACTGATCGGTAAGCGCTGATTGATTTTTATTGGAATCACATATCAGGGTTGTCGCGAATCATTTGTTTTTGTTGTTTTTTTGTCGCTGTGTAAATGATAGGATTAGTTTATGTTTTCTTAATTGATTTGTCTATCAATTTGATACATATGTGTTTTGTTGCTACAAATTACGTGCGTTAGATATTTATATACCTCTCAGGAATACGAATAAAGATAGAAGATTTAAGTAAGAAATGTTTTAAGTACCAACAACATTACGTCACTCTTTGCAAATGATTGCATCAAGCTAATAAGAAATGCGCTAAACTGTATTTATTTGTTTTTTCCTGGCCGCAGTTAATTAACTTGTACTAATTTAATTTGATCATTCCAAGTAATCAGTCATTTAGGGCAATCAGTATCACAATTAGATCGAGCCGAAAGATATAATCAATCGGATTATTAATAATGTCTATAATATCTTGTTTGTTTATGACCTAATAGTTTATTAATTAAAGTAGAGTACACTATTTATCAATGATTGAACTTAATTAGTCTAAGGTTAAAAATCGGTATCATAAACAACGCAATTAAAAACTTTGAAGATAAGTATTTCTCCAAAATTAATTTGATAGGCGCATAATGGCGCAATCACATTCCGTGAGAGAAGAGAAAAAGAGAAAAGAGAGAGAGAGAGAGAGTATTTTATTCTATACAACGTGTAACGTTAAATGCGCAAAACCTTCGACACCCCAACTGATTTTTAATTCAATTGAACTATTTCAGAGAGAAAATAAGTCATTAAAACAATTGTAAAGGTTTTCAAAATCAAAATCGAAAGTCTGGCCATTCTGATCGTTTCTTGCGTCTGCGACGACGCTTTACCGTGGGAGGAGTCGTCACCGGGCCGCTGCGCCGCGTTGACATGGGTTGCTTGACCTATTAATACACGGCATCGTTTTTAATGAAGATTTTTTGAAAAATGTGACCTATATTAAAAAGTGGTTCAATTAATTCTGCTCGTTATTCTGATCAAATTATTTTCAGGTTTTGCGCATTTAACGTAACACGTTGTATAGATTTATTCAAAATACAAGACCCGACAATGAAACAAAAATAAAACCGTTTATTTAACCTGTATAAACCCCAAAAGACAACATTTAACAGCTATCAATTATTTGTCTACAAAAAAGCCACAAATAAAAGCAATCCAACACGGTCCATGGCAGCCCTGCGAGGTGAAACTGAAACAAAGCGGCGACTGGAAAACACGACGACACGACACAACGATACCAAGCGAATCGCAACGATTTGCTACGATTCCCAACGATTCGGTGCCATTCGCAACCACCCCGAATATTCGCGGCAGTTGCTGCTGGTGCATTATTTTTTGTGGATTATTTTTACGGATGACGATTTTATTCGAATGAGAATTTACGAAACAAAGAAACTTGTACTTACAATTTGTTTTAAATTGCATCTGCTCACATGGAATAGTCTTTTGTTTCTCATTGGAACGATCAACTAAGAAGGCTTAACCCGTATGAACGTGGATCCACGCGAGACACAATGGCTTTTTGTTTCTATAATTACGGCGTTAAACCGGTTAAGAAGATGGTTGGGACAGACTGGATGCGGAAGGCGGAGGGCAGGGTGCTTTGGCGTAGCCTGGGAGAGGCCTATGTCCAGCAGTGGACTGCGATAAGCTTAGTTAATGGTTGATTCACTCTTAATTACTATAAAATCAAGGAGCATGGCAAATTGACGTAGTATGTCAATCTGCTAAACAATTAATTTCCCTGGCTGTATATAAAGTTCTTTATCGTGTTTTCGTCTCTCGTTTTCATTATAATATTACCACAAGACGGTTGTTGATAGACGCACCCTAATAAAACCGAGACTAAACGAGGGAAGAACAGTTTCGTCGCGAGTACTCACGTACACCCCACACTTCGCTAAAGTTCCCCTCATATTCACCTGATTTCCACAGCTGTAGCCGCTGTAGGGCAATTTTTCCTTCATAACTTTATTTCCGACGCTGTCGATATGTACTTGGAGTCTCACTTTAAGGAGACTGTTGGAATAGTAAACCACAAATACTTATTATAGTTTACGAGCAAATTAATATTGTCTTTGATAAAACTGACATATCACTGTTTTAAAACTTACAGTACAATAAACGTTGCTAAACTATTACCACAGAGACGCATATCAACGTCGACGTTAAGATTGTTTTTTTTTTATACATTATATTTATATTTTATCTATAGATTTGAATATAATAAAGCTGAAGAGTTTATTTGTTGGAACGTGCTAGTCTCTGAAACTACTTTTCTGATTTGAAAAAAATCTTGGTAGCCCAATTCTTGAGCAAGGCTATTTTGCCTAAAGCCTTCCTCAAGGATTGGGCCTGTTGATGTCAAATAGTACAGGCTATTTGACATCACGCTAAGCGAAAACGAATTAGGTAATAGCGCGGCCGGGCGATAACCTCACGCGGACGAAGTCGCAGAAGCTGCTGTAAAATAAGGTTATTTTACTTAACCTTTTTTTTACTAGCAAAGCAATGATTAAGTTTATCAAAACGGGAAATCTTATATCCACTTCTTCGCACGATAATTTTAAGAAACACGCCTTATTCTTAGCTACATACTATAAATCTCGCACAAGGAAATCTCACTATGTCAAGACCAGAACTATAATAAACACTATAAACAATGAAGTAATATTTATCAATTATTCATTATGGTAACCCCGACTAACGTATCTCGTGGATAATTACAAATAGTCGTACGAATGCTCCTACACTAGACTAGTGAAGTGACGCAAAATGTTAACATATGCGATAAACTATTGAAAGATGCGAAACTGGCCATTTGCTGATTATTTCGTAGTCTCTAACGTTTATTGTTTTACTAGCTGACCCTTGACCTTTCAGATTTTCCATGGGTTATACCACTTTTCTGGTAAATTTTCTATTTTTTTTCCATAATAACCTAATTCGGAACATTACGAACGTTTTAAAACAAAAGACAGCCAAATCGGCAGCCGTTCTCAAGTGATGCGCTTCCAACGAACAACATTTTGTTTTATTTACATAGATAGACTCAAGAGGTTTTATTAGGGCACAGGTTGTTTCAAAGGATCTTATCATATCGCATGGGAATCTTCTTTAGGCTTTGGAATGTGTGTGTTTAACTACATCAACTTTCTAACTGACCGACTCCTTGACAGTTCAAAAGTGCTCTGTATATACAACATTATTTTTAGTATATTGCAATCCTGAATATAGTTAGTTCAGAATAAGTAACTGAATCTATTCCAATAATTTTTACACCATGTTATATTTTGTCCTAAAATTTATTTAAAAAAGTTACAAGTTGGACGCCGAGCGACACTAAGTAGACTTTCACAATAATCATTTATAAGTCAACTCAAGCGTATATTATTTAATGCCACCATTTATGTACACAAATATATAAACAGACAAGAAAAAAACAGCACAAAAAAACAGGTACAAAGGTGATGCTTATTTCATAAGAAATCTCTTCCAGCATACCTGCGATAATTAATTGACTTATAGCATAATAAATAAGTAGTATAAGGATAATGATCTCAATATAATATGATTTAATTTAGTAACACATTTCAATTATTAATAATTTTAAAATTGTTATTATGTCCCTAAATATTTTATAATATAAAATAAGAATGACATTGTTTATATTTTATATTATTTGATTTAATTCATTGTAAGTTTTGCTGTGCCCTACAGGGTCCATAATTGTATCTTTAGTTTTAAGCCATTATTGTAACATCTGTAACGACATTCTGGTACGCAAATAAATATGAATATGAAAATGAATCATATGCGCACAACATAGGTCACGACCGGTCGGCCGTTCGCGTGATAAGTGGTAACCATCTTTTTGTACGGACAAGCAGGTAACATAACAAGCTTATAACTTTGTGATTTTTCATGATACAGTTTTGAAATTTTGTACATAGATTCTTTACACAAAAATACGAGTAGTAGGCACGTGTTTCGGGTTTCGTATATACTAAAACTAATGTTGTATATAAAGACTTTAAAAATGCGTAGTAGTTAGGTACCACACCTACGACGATTCAGAATTATTATAATTACATTCTGAGAATGGGAAACGGCGCTGTCCGACCTGCAATCACCTATCCTTTTTCTAAGCGTGGTTCTTAAAGCAATTTCCTGTTTGAGGGGCTCATTTTCCGTAGTAGACATTTATGTTCTAATATCATTACACAAGATATTAATGTGTATAAAAACATAAGAACATCAACAGTTAATAACATTAGCTATCACCAGCAGCATGTTACGAAACACTGAGCTAAACTCGATTATGAGGTATAAGTCTACTTGGAATAACCGACATAGCGCACTCATTTATCTACCTTGTAACTTGTAACTAATAAGGAGTGAATACACTGGTGTTATTTTATTTTATTTCTTCAGAAAACGTAAGCTATGATCAGCATCATTTCAGCCGAAAAATGTCCACTGCTGAAGATACAGGTAGGCCTCCCCTAAAGCACCGCTACTTTGACCGGTTCTGTTCCTCCCGCATCCTGCTGATTCCTGCGGCCATCACAAGGTCATCGATCCAACTCGGGGTTGTGGGACTCTTTTCAAACGCTACACTTTCGCCTCCATCGGCCATCTGTTCTGCGAGCAATGTGCCCTGCCCACTGACACTTAAGTTTGGCAATTCTTCGGGCTATGTCGGTTACCTTGGTTCTCCTGCGGATCTCTTCATGTTTTATTCGATCACGTAAGGAAACTCCAAGCATCGTTCTATCCATTGCCCTTTGGGTGACTTTTAGCCTTCTAATAAGGCCCATTGTGAGCGACCACGTTTCAGTGCCATAGGTCAACACGCACTGGTTAAAGACTTGAGACACTGCGGAATGTGGGACGAGAAGATATTGCGTAGCTTCCCGAACGCTGCCCAGCCGAGTCGGACACGACAATTGATCTTTCTCGAAGTTGGACCTACCTAAATGGACAGTTTGTCCTAGGTAACCATACTCGTCCACAACTTCGAGTGTAGCGTCTCCTATCTTCATGACAGTGGGTGCTGCATGGGCATTAGCTATGACCTTCGTTTTGTCCATGTTCATTTTAAGACCCACTCTTTCGGAGCTCCACTGAGGTCATAGAGCATTGTACTGAGGTCCTCTATAGGCCATGACTAGTATCGTCAGCAAACCGAATGTGAGTGATATACTCGCCTTTGACGTTGATGCCTAGTCCTTCTCCTACTGCCATCAACCGGATACAAATCCAGACTCCGGACTGGTACTAATTCCTGAATAACACATTGCCCGACCTGAGAATCGAACACAGGACCTCAGCTATTTTATTCTATTCTTTAGTTACTAGCAATTTCTGCTGCAACTAAAGAATAAAATAAAATAGAATACTCTTTATTATGTACACCATATAAATTACAGACATAAATATATAATTTTTACAAAGGGTGACACAATGGGCGGTTTTATCGCTAAGAGCGAACTTTTAAAGACAACCTTTGGATGTATTGAAAGGAGAAGGAGAGACGAATACTGTAGGTAGTCTGTGGTGTACTATTTACATGATACAATGAATATATACATAAAGTATATTATACTAATCTAAGTAAATATATGTATATAATAATAGACATGAAACAGGAGCACAGAAAATATAATGATGTTGTATATGCGCAGTTTCTATTAACTTTTTTATACGAGTTCTACATTCCGCAAATTTTCGATAATCATTATCCAACTTAGTTTTTTTGAATTTTTTGTGAAGTCTGGCTTTAATTTGTATATTTTTTATTATAACTCTCGTGTACCATACTGGGTATACATACCGCGAATTTCCACTACTAAGCTTTTTCCGGGGTGATGATGTTTAAGGAGAGAGGAAGTGCTTTTTTATCATAATTTTAAAAGTGGACAAAGATTGAGCACGCCTTACTGACACGGGCAAGTCATTTCATAACCTTACTGCTTGAGCAGTAAAAGATTTGTCATAGAAACTGGTGGAATGCATCAGTATCTCTAGTCTCAGGTTTTCCGATGACCTCAGATATCTATTATGTGTGTTATGAAGGAACTTGAATCGTTCTTTAAGATAAGAGGGGGTTTCAGGATTAAACAAAATACTGTAGAGCTGAAACAAGATATGAGAATTCCGGCGAAGACGTGTGGGTCCACTTAATTATATTACCCACCTACGGTTATATTAGTATGTAACATAGATCGTAATTTCATCACATTAATGCCATCTAATAGACACTCTCCCTAAGACGTCGTTAGTGTACATCAATTAAATGATTACAATCTACTTACATACACACTACTGCAGCAGTGACGCCAATCGGCATCGCTCTACATAAGCACACGTAATTTAACTTAACACTTAACAAGGCAATATCACCCTTATTGATGAACGATAAGGTGGATAGTACCGTGAGATGATATTGCGGAGCTCTGCGAAGAGCTAAGTTTAGGATATCAAGAAAATAAAACTAATTATTTGTTTATTTATAAATAAAAAAATATAAGCAAGTATAGTTATGTGAGAAACGAGTATTGGTCTAGTTTGTAGTGGTATGCAAGCGAGGGGATTTTTCCAACCAACCCAAATTTCTAAAGCTTACTCATGACTGGATACCAAAACAAAACAAAAATTATTTATTCAAACTAGGCTGAGATTCAGCGCTTTTTTAAAGGAAAAATTACTTGACTCAGTCCCTCAAAACGCCCGCCTTTCACCACTTCCTAGTGCTTTAGCTGGGAAGAAGACGAAACAAACTCCCGCAGCACAGCTGTCTGTTAAGTTAGATAAGTAAAGGTACTAGGTACCTACTTATTGTTAGCAGATTTCGATTAATTAACTACGAATCATGGTTGATGATGATTTGAATCGATTTAGATCATCATCATATCATTAACAGACAGCAGGATGGCACCGGTCATCCTGTTGCCAAATTCGGAGTTTAGTTTTACAACCAAAAATTTGAAGGAGTCCTATTTCGTGAGGAAGTTAGAAAACTTTTCGACTGCCTACCCCACGCTCTATAAAATATCCATCTCCTCTAATTCAATCTTTCATTGACACAATTATTCTCACTTATCAAATTAACACAACGTTTTGAGACGTCAAAGAAATCAAAAGAGCCATCTGGTATTTTTATTAAAAACAAATCCACGACTTTCATCAAAAACATATGAAAATGCAATAAATTAATTTGGAATATCAAAGGAGATCAAATGGAAGTTAGTTGAGGAAATGTTCCACAATTAACACAAACGGTTTAAGAAGATAACTGTCATACTCATCCGCTGTGTTCTGCAGACTTCATGTTTCTGGACGAAGGTTAGTGTAGATTCAAACGTTGGCTTTGAAATCCTTTTATTTCTTCACTAAACATTAGCAGAATATTAATAATAAGCCAGATACTCGCAGATCGAGAGAGAATCGAAAGCTTAGTCATGTTAGTGAAATTTATATCAACAAAACTATTTAACAGACTCCAATTCCTGACTTAATAATGACGGTCCGAAAGAGCTAGCTAGATCCATGATCATATTTTGATACTTCTTTTAAGTAAAAACTGAATTATTTATAGAAGAACCTGGGTAAGGCTGGCACAGGAGCGTGAGTCTTGAGCACAAGAGAGGTCTGAGGTCAGCAGCGGGTGAAGTCGGGCTGTGGATGATGATGATGATGAACATAAACTCAAAGTGTGGAATACTCATCGCGGTAAGTATGTATAATAATATAGTAGCACAAAAACAAAACAGATAAAAGAGGTTAGAAGGGCCTTGTAGGCGGGGCAAGCGCGCCGCACTTATGAGCAAACGCTCATAAGTCAACCGAAATATGGTTCACCGGTCACCGGTCCGGCGGTTTCGCGCTCATATTGTGACACCGTGCGACGCTCCGCGAAAAAAAAAAAATATGGCGTCTTGTGCCATTATAACGTATCGGAAAAGAAGCCAGGTGTGTAGTGTAGCCCGGGAAGGGATTTCTTTTCCTCGGTAAGTTCAAAAACCATTAAAAACAAGTGATATTTGTAATTATTACAATAATATTAACTATGTAGTTTTTAGACAAAAACCTCTTTTATCTGTTCTGTGCATAAAAACATGCTGATTTCGAACTGATGCTACCTTAAAATGAGTTTGAGTATTTTACTCACAAGAAGCATGCTATTGCTAGCACAACATATAGCACGCTTTTTAATCGCCTTAATCAGCCAGCTCTCTGTGAGAAGGAGAGGGCCGTTATCCAGCACGCGGGACAATTGTGGGTTGGAAGATGTCACATGTCTTCGAATTGTTGGTTCTAGGACATGTCGCATGCTCATGTTGTAGTAGAACTATTAGCCAGTCAGAAAGGTGGTGGCCGGGCTGACTGTCCAGGGTGCGCCTGGCGTATAGTCAGCTGCACAACGGTGGTAACTATTTGACACTGATAAGCGCCTTTATGTCGTACCGTTGAAGGGCGATTTTTGTAGTGTTACCTCTAATGTGCGATTGATTGTAGCATGTTCACCCTGTATTTTAAGGTGTTGCGCACAAAAACAGCAATTGACGATGGTTCACTTTGATTAAGCCTATTTTAATGCAAACCATTTCGATAAAAAAAAATTATAATCTGAGCCATGCCGTTTGTACCTAATATAAGATAGAATACTTATTATATTATTGTATTACGTCAATTATTGCAAGTATCTGATTCCTATCGGTTGCATATTGGATGTGTGTAGGTATCATAGTAATAAATGCATAAAACTGGTTATTTCAAGTCAATCATTAAGATATCATTGAAGTAATAATATAAATACTTATTTTATCTGTGCAATTGATCTAAAGTGATTCATGCTTCGTTGGGCTTAGTGGTCATTGCAAGTGTGACTGATGTGACCGTGATCCTAAGTTCGACTCCCAGGTCGGGCAAAGTGTTGTTGCGTTTTTCTATTATTAAATATTAAATAACGGGAAATTAATAATGTTCATGCAATAATAATAGAATAATTGAAATATAGCAATCAAACTGCCTAGCCTTTTCCCAACTATGTTGGGGTCGGCTTCCAGTCTAACTGGATGCAGCTGAATAACAGTATTTTATATAGAATGACTTCTTATATGACCTCCAAAACCCAGTTACTAGGTAATACGATACCCCTTGGTAAGACTGGCCCTCAGACTTTCGGGTTTCTGACAACCCGTAACGACTGTCAAAGATCCATGAATGACAGACGGGACTAACGGCTTAACGTGCTTTCCGAGACAAAGAGGGGGTTTTGATATTTTTAAAGACAGTCACCCATCCACGGACCAACCACGGCAAGCGTAGCTTAACCTGATCGATCGAGCCGAGAGGCTGGTGGCCCTCCTTAACCTGATCGATCGAGCCGAGAGGCTGGTGGCCCTCCTTAACCTGATCGATCGAGCCGAGAGGCTGGTGGCCCTCCTTAACCTGATCGATCGAGCCGAGAGGCTGGTGGCCCTCCTTAACCTGATCGATCGAGCCGAGAGGCTGGTGGCCCTCCTTAACCTGATCGATCGAGCCGAGAGGCTGGTGGCCCTCCTTAACCTGATCGATCGAGCCGAGAGGCTGGTGGCCCTCCTTAACCTGATCGATCGAGCCGAGAGGCTGGTGGCCCTCCTTAGCCGTAATTGAAATATCTATTGTTTACATCATCATCATCATCATCATCCGTCCCGACCACACACAAATGTAACTAAATAATACCAAGTAAAATTAGTTCAGCAATGGCAATAAACACGAGCGGCAACTCATTTAAAATTTCTGAGAAGTTTCCTGTAAAGTTATTTAGCCGACATTGAAATGAGTAATAAACAATACAGGTATTGTGAAAATAATAACTTACTTAATTGTTGAATAACGGGGTTATCTCGGCGTTATGTCGAGTTAATTTAAATTGGATTACAAAGCTAGATTTGTACGTATTTAAAATGAATTAATAAAGCTTGCCCAAGTGGTTATAATTTAAGCCTGCGGGGATTACAAGAATCAAAGTTGTGTAACACTGTTTCAGCAACATAATATGCATGTGTTGCGGGCAACTACGTGTCTAGCGACACAGATTGTTGCAGTATAGTTGGCAACATGCTTATGTTCCTTTTTTTCAGGTTAAACAAAAGAACATCTCGCAACATCAAATGTTGCTGTAAACTATGTTGCGCAATTGTTGCTCAACAGTGTTTCTGGTATAGACGGGGCTTGTAGGTCTGGCGAACCCTAGACAGTCAGCCCCACTGCCATCTTGTCTAGAAAACACCCAAAGGACTTACCTTGTGGGCTTGCGACCACTAAACCTAAACGAGAAAGAAATAACTCAGCACATTTTCCCTCTACAAACACAATCGACATAATTTAAACTAATATCCGAGTACGGATCACGATCAAAGTGGTCTTCGATCAACACGGACATACACGACCTGCTCTCTGCCGGTGACTTCAAACAGACCACACACGTTGCCACGCTTCCGCGACTTTGACAGCGCCGGCGACTAATGTCATAATCCTCTTTTGTAATTGGACGGAACTAACCGCCATTTTGATGCTTTGATACCACAGGTTATAAAAGAGAGTTGTTAAAAAAGTTTTTATGGGCTGTGAACTTTTTAATTTTCGATATAACTAGTGATAGTTCTGAATTTTTACCTGGTTATAATAATAAAGAGAAAATGCTATAAAAATGTAGTTTTCAAAAAAAGGCGAAATGGACAAGAAACCATGTATGTAGTTTTGAAGCCAATTTGTAGGACAACCAAATAAATAGAATTTCATACAGTAGTATATATTATATATATATTCATTCGCTTTTCGTGTCTGTCCGTGTGACCCCGTTGTTCTTCTAAACTATGCAATAGATTTTGGTACGGTTTTCACCGACGTTTATTTTTATTTTTTTATTGATTACGAGAATTCATTCCGAAACGTTTATGGGTCTAATACATCAATATTGAACTTACATAAAATAAAGAAAACTCGATGTTTTGTCAATTTGTCCTTGAATAATCTTTTAATCAGATATTTAGGTACTCCTTTCCAGAATTCTTGTTTTTTATATGATCATATTATCTACCTAGCCTTTTCACAATTGTGTTGGGGTGGGCTTCCGGTATAGCTGGATGTAGCTGAATACTGCTAGCTGGATTATGGAGTTCAGATAGGCAGTAGGTAGGAGGGACTGCCTATCTGACCTCCACAACCCAGTTACTGCCCTTTGGTAAGACTGGTTATCAGATTTTTGAGCTCCTCACTACCCGTAACGACTGTCAAAGATCTGCCAATGACAGCCGGGACCAATGGTTCATCGTGCTATGTTTCACAGACAAACTGTACGATTACGATTATGATTGTCCTTTTCGAGGCACGGAACGGTATCGATATGCAATGGATGGTCACCCATCCACGGACCGACCTCGGCAAGTTTCGATCGACCCGAGTGGCTGTTATTATGAAGCCACGTGCTCCTCCTGGTTTTTGACATGATGTCAGTCTTAATTCATTTTAAGTCTGAATCTGAGCATGTCAGGAATGTATTTACCTCCGTAGTTTTATATTATATTTCACAAGCAAGTACCTAAAGTCAATTATTTACGTCCTTGAATAAAATATCATATCACGATATTATTAATAAAGAATTAAAGCAGTCCAGGGAATATTTATCAGAGTTGTAATTTAAAATTACAATGAATATTGCCAAGACATTTAATCTGAAAGCCAATTCTCGTAATTTAAAACAAACTTTCAAAATCTAGTCGCATCTTGAAAATGTAGGGAAATTAGAGGTATATTTGACAGATTGAGACTGAGATCAGACTGTGAACGTTCTTAAAATTACGAGAATTGCCCCTCAGGTATACAACGTGTAACGTTAAATGCGCAAAACCTGAAAATAGTTTGATCAGAATAACGAGCAGAATTAATTGAATCACTTTTTAATATAGGTCACATTTTTGAAAAAATCTTCATTAAAACCGTTGCCGTGTCTATTTATTAATAGGTCAAGCAAGCCAATGACAGCGCGGCGCAGCGGCCCGGCGACGACTCCTCCCTCGGTAAAGCGTCGTCGCAGACGCAAGAAACGATCAGAATGGCCAGTAAAACTAAAACAGCACATAAAACCTTTACAATTTTTATAATGACTTATTTTCTCTGTCAAATAGGTCAATTGAATTAAAAATCAGTTAGGGTGTCTGAGGTTTTGCGCATTTAACGTTACACGTTTTATATAGGTAAAGCCGATTTTTTGTCTCCTCTATTCAAAATGAAAATATTTAACATGCGCACATTTGAAACGCCAGAAACTAGGTACACGGTTCCAATTGGTCGTTTTCTATGAAAAAGAGCAAAAAGATCCACGGTTACTCTTTTTAAAATAATTGGCTTTTACAATTTACAAAGCAAAAGAAGAACATAGGTCCTTCAACAGGGTGCCACCTATCTCCTTGGCAAATGTTATCGAAACCCACTCAGTGGTTTAGGTGCGAAAAGGTAACATACAGGCGAGTGACTTTCAATTTATCATATTACTAGCTGGCCCGGCGAACTTTGCACCGCCTCAGAATCAATAAAAACGAATGTATGAGGAAATGAATTATCTTCATCACCTATTATTTTTTTCCCGAATTTTTCCCATGTTTTAATAGTCATTCTACTAGATATTCGGGGCGAAAAAAAATCTAATAAAGCAAAGATCATCAAAATCGGTCCAGCAGTTCTTGAGTTACAAATGGTGTATCTAACCCGACTTTGTTTTATTTATATAGATATATAATATATATACACTTCTTTGACAGTTATTTTACCTCTGACAGCAACCGTATAATAATAATAATAATAATAAAATATATATTATAGCAAAGAAAACAAAAATCACTTTGATGCAAGTCAGAAGTAGGTACCTAATATAATTTTAAAAGGACTGAAGTCGAACTTCATCATAAGTTTCCCATTTACAATAAGAGAAAGTTAGTTAGTTATTTCGTTTCCTAGATAGAAGCCAGAAAATTCCATTTATTATTTTCGTAATAGATAAGTATTACCGAAACAAAAGTAAAAAGTTTACTTTTCTATTTATATAAAACTTCTCACAATCCAGAAAACAAATTGTTTGTTTCATTACCATTAGCATGAGTTTGGGATTGTTTGGCAAAATACAACGTTTAGGACTAGATTAGAAACTTATTGTTGAAATGAAAACTTCTTTAGGCGCGTTGAGTGATTTTTGTTAGGGGAAAATCTTATGGGTTCGCGTCACCGACATCCTAATGTTAACAGTATACTTATCTGTAGCTATGACGTGTTGCGCTTGGCCACACAGATAGTTTTAAAGGTTGTCACTTCGGTCGGCAGTCCCTATGACTACCTAAGTTCTTTTTTTTTAGATCCATTACTACTTTTATACAGTCCATTCCATACCATAATAAATTGGAGATCAATCAAATGGATCTAAGTATTCCTAATTCCTGTTTAGCTAAAACCACTATTTATCAAAACCAATAATAATTACCTTAGCTAATATCCCATCGAACATATTACAAACCGCATCAGCACTACAAAATAATTATTAATTAGGCACGTATTTGATCAAAACAGCAAACAATGAAACAGTTGAAAGTTGCCACATTGACGATTGGCACGCAATTATGTATGTAATCGACATTTAATTGTGATAGGTTTAAAACTTAATCTGTGAACCGATCAATCAAAACTTTTTCCTAACTGTTGGGGTTGGTTTCCAGTCTAACCGAATATTGCTGAATAACAGCGTGGAGGACATGGAGCGACTGCCTATCGGACCTTCACTACCCAGTTACTGGGTTACATGACACCATTTGGTATGACTGGTAGTCAGAGTTTCGGGCTTCGGACTATTCGGACTATTTTTCAAGACTGTCAAAGATCTACAAATGACAGCCATGACCAACGACTTACGAGCTTGCCGAGGCCATCTATGAACAGATCTAGTTGACGATATTTATACTAAACCCCTGTTGCCTTTTGCTATTGGCTTTTACCAGCCACTTCGCTCACATATTTCAGCCCCAGTCATGAGTTACGAGTAACGCTAATACTGAGCAAGTTTCCATTATTTATCAATCTGACTTCTAAATGCTTTAATAACTGCAAATGAAAAGAAGCAAAAGCCGCATCCCGTACAGAGAAGGATCGAGCTGTCATCATTGAGAGTAACCATATATCTATAAGTACCTTCCTAATTCTCAGTTCTACTTTTCAGGCTCGCCAACTCGGGCATTATTTGGCGAGCCTGAAAATTAAACTAATTCAGAAAACACATAGAAATTGATAAATCGCCCGTTTATGCCAAATGATGTTCAAATCCGCCTAAAATCCCTCTAGGGACAGATATTAGGCGGATAAAGAGGCAGTCAACTTACATAAGTTATACTATAATACAACATAATATGCTGGAGCCCTAGCGAAGGACATGTAGTGGTACCTTTCTGAAGAACATCACCTATAAGGATAGGTGATGTTCTTCAGAAAGGTACCACTACGGTCAGGCGTACTCGCAACCGGCGTGCGGGTATGTCCAGTTGTATCTACGTAAACAAAGGAAAAGGAGTATGACGGTCGTAGCAGGTGGCGTTCTGTAGTTTTTGTCTACCCGATGTGAAGAAGGTGTGAGTTTATGTTTATGTATGTTTGAACCCTAATATTCATGTCTCAAATCATGCATCAGATAGAAACTGACAATTTACTGACATAGAACACGACAACTGAATACAATGTGAAAATGAACCCATTATGTTTGACGGACGAACTGTGAGTGTTTCGTGTATGGATGACAAAATATTTCTTCTGTAACATTTCTTCGTTTCAGCGGTCGTGTTCATGAATTTCTGCTATCGGAAAGGTTTTGTGAACAGCGGGTATTGACTCTTTTTATACCTGACTGTTGGTGAGGAAAGAAAGGGTTACGAATGTCATAGATTATTTCGCATTATTATTTATTTTAGTAGAGTGGTTTTCAAAGCATTCTACTTTGTTGTTGCAAATGGAGCCAGCTCTTGACCTCGATCTCACCTGGTGGAAAGCGATGGATGAGCTCTATGATGGAACGAGCAAGCTCAGAAGATGCCTATTCACTCTTGTTTTCTTTTCCGTCAAGAACAATAACCCTTGGATGATCTCTCCGGTTCAAATGTTGATTTTTGTTCTACCTATGTGTTACTTAATACTTGGCCGCCGTAATATTTTGCGGGATTTAAAAAAGTTTATGTTACAAACTTAAATTGTCCGTACATTCTAACCACAACTGTCATTCTTTGACAGTTTCATGAAATGACTATGGCACGCCATATTGACGTAGGGTGTTAATTTGCTTAACAGTTAACTTCCCTGACTTTACAATAAAAATGTGTCAAGAAAGAAAAGCGATTTTCATCGAGTCAGGTACCCAACATAAGCAATATCCTAAAACAATCAGCGGGTGATTGCATAACACACTAACAATAGCAATAGCTTTCATTTTGACAGTTCAATATCATTCATTGCGTTATTTACGTTGTTGAGCAGAGAAATTTTTCGAATATATGAAGCAATGGATGAGCAATACCTTTAGAAATTATTCAGATTGTGATTGATAGGACATCACGCATTGAGGGTGCTGGACATACTTAAGTTAAACACTAATCAGTAGCACTACAAGTCTCTCCTTCTTCTAAGAATGTGGTCGTCAAGCAAACACTGCATCAGACATTTAAATTACTTACACCAAACAGTAGCATAGCAACATGCAGTATTTGTACTCGCGTCTAGTTATCAGAAACTAGCAGACAATTGATACAAAACAAATCAATTGACATCGAATTACAGAATACAATCACTAGTGAACACTGAACAGTTCCAAGAAAGAGTTTAAGTATTCATGTAACAGGTCTGTTATTCGCTAACACTGGAAGTTTGTTTGTATTTGTGATAGCTCGGTGTGTTGTACCTACACAACACACACAATCAGCTTATAACGTTCCCACTGCTGGGACACAGGCCTCTCACAGGCGTCTGTAACCCACCACGCGGTCCCAGTGCGGGTTGGGTGATGTCACATGTCTTCGATTAGTTGGTTTTAGGACATGCCTGTTTCCTCACGATGTTTTCCTTCAACGTTTTGAGAGCAGTGGTAATGAAATAATTTGCACAAAGTAAAGCGCCTGCCTGGCCTCGTATATCGCAGCCATTACTACCGGGCCACCACTGTGCACTGCTCTGTACTGTATCGTTCCTAATTATCTCCAATAGCTTCGTACGAGAAATACGGAAATTTCTTCTTTTAACATTAAATATATCCCATGACACTCCGAAGTATTGTGGATTACGAAAGAATTTTTTTGAATCGGAACAGTAGTTCCGAAGACTAACCCTACACACAAACTCACAAATTTTACCTCTTTATAATGTTAGTGTAGATAATTGAAAGGTTAATATTACAACAGTGTTTGAAATAAAGTATCTTTAAAGACAGCTCAAGTGTAACAAAACACGTATGAATATACGAATTTTCAAGGCATCAGTCCTTTAAAAAGTTAATTATTAAAACTTTATGAGAAACCTTTAATATTATGATAACATAGATAATGAATTAATAATCCCGTAAAAGATTTAAAATAAATAAGCTAAGCCAATATGATAATCCTTTCTGTTGGAATCGCAAATGACAATGCGTGGAAATGTGCAAGGCTATTCCGATTGTCTGGCTTGATATCACTTGTTTTTTTTTTTTAATAATAATTAATAGCGATTAAAAAATGCAAAATAATTAAATACATTTTGTAAAGACGTAAATTCAAGATAATAAATCCGCTTTTCCGGCAAGAGTTCCAGAGACAAATACGGTACAGTTTTTTTATCTTTCTCAATGCCATTCACACTTAATTCTCTATAGTCTATGAGCTTACCTATTAATAACGACATTTAGTCTGCCTGTATCTTATACAAGTAAAGAGAAACTTTAAGCGTTATCTAAGTCATGACGGCCGCCATTGTCGACTACAAGAATAATTTCTACTTAACTCTTACTAAACAAATCAAAGTTCAAATAATACCATTTTACCACCTCATTACCTACAGTTGTACTTAAGTACAGTTACACAATGTACTCATTTGTTTTAAACAATTTAGATTGGCCATGCCTCAGTAGCTGGGATATTTAAAGGCATATTGCTTGTTTCTGATAAGGATAATCTTGCCCAATTATTGTTTTATCGCATAATCTTAATACTACAGAGAGACTTAATCGATAGCAATTTTCGAATAGTTCGCAAAACATTATCCGAACGGATTAGCAACTCACTATTCAAATAATGTTTGCCAAACGGATTTGTAAATGATTTAAAACCCGAGCGCTAATAAAAAAACGGTTTTCACGTTTTTTTATTAGCGCTCTGGGTTTTTAAATCTGCCGGTAACTGTAAAAGGCTGAAAAGTCGTTTTAATTGGTTATATTCATTTTTAACACTACCTGTTTGATATTTATTTATTGAACCTGTTTCTCGATACGTGCAGAGAACGATATTAGCTTTATTTAAGAGAATAATGAAATATTTTTCGGCATTAGACTCATGTAGCCAAACATGTTTACTGCGCAATTTTCCTTAATCTGGGAAATTCTTTATTACTAGAAATAAATCAATCAAATAATAATTAGTTTTTTAACATAAATTATTAACCTACTTTTACTTTCAAGTTTAAGTCGTAAAGTCTTTATAAAAATTAGAAAGATCAATTAGAAATCTGTAAACAATGATTCAACCATTCGATTTCTTCTCCAATGTTTGTAAATAATCATTTAAGATTGTAGTAAAGCAGTAGTAAACAATTTTTCTTCAAGATTTACTTTCTTGGACACTCAACTATTTATTTGCACAATATGATTCAGAATAACTCCTGCCATTGTAAAAAAAATGTTAGTCAGTAAGATGGAAAGAAGGCTTATTCCCAGGAGTGGGTGACTCCAGGTGGAAATGACGAAGATGGTGAAGGTAGGAAGTAAGGTAGCAACTTACCAAGATTAATAGCCGATGCGTCGGATAATGCACTCTACTAAGGACGTGTAAATAGTCCCTCGATTAGTCAAGCGACGGATTTGTATCCAGCACCCTAATCGCGTAACACACTATTTCTCTCAATTTGAATCATTTTGAAGCATATCGCTAATCCATTGCTCCATATGTTGGAAAAATGTGTCTGCTCAGCAAAGTAAATAACGCAATGAATGTTGTTGAACTGTCAAAATGAAACCCATTGCGACTGAGTGTATTATGCAATTACCCTGCTGTCATTGCCCAATGCAATTAACGGATGATTCATAAGTCAATTAAGTTCTAAACCAATCATGTAATAATTTCAATCGTTTCAAGTAGTGTCCAGCGTTATTTGTACTTATCGTAACCCTTCTCTCGTCTCCCGATGAATGTAAGTTTGGATTTTTTACATAATTAAGTTAAACTTTAAGCATGTAATGAACGCTACCTGAGACACTGTTAATGATAGCCCTAGAAATAATAACTTCATGTACTTATTTTTAAGATATTCTTTGTCCATAATTTCCGAAATTCCATTTATTTTTGTGGAAATAATTTTGTTTACCTTCTGAAAGGTACATAATAAATTAATTTCCTCAATTAATATTAATTTCATTAAACTATTGTGGGGACGTGTTATTTTCTTTACCGTCTGCAAAATGTAAATAGTGGAAAGAGGAATAATTAATTCAATAAGTATTTATTATTTTTGGGCAATATTGGTTTTATTTGTTGAACTTCAACATTATCGTACATAAATACTTCAGATTACTACTACTAGTAAATAAATACTGATTCCTACTCGCTCAGTAAATACTGGCTAATATAATTACCTCAAAAGTTGTAACAAGTTCGAAAAGGAGTCTATTAAAAAATAGTCTTATAAGCAAAAAACAATATAGAAAGCAAATTGAAGAGATTTTCGTTCAAAACAAAAACTTTCAAACCGGCTTAGTTGCAAACAACACACAAACTTTAACAGAATAAAAAAAATACAAACTCACCTTTTACAAGTTATCCGTGCAACAAAACACAACACTCAATAAAAAAAACACAAAACAGTCACAGATCATAAAAAGTCAAACGTCAATTACACTTCCGATAATCAGCGCATAGTGGCGGGAACGGAACTAAACGAGAAAACGAAACGTGTGCGGCCCGACGTGACGTTGTACTGGCGGCTCGCAAGTCGCGGAGCCTGACCGAGTGTGGGTGAGGCGAGCGGACACGTCGTGACTGTGTGCGTGTGCGAGGAAGATAGCTAGCGGGCTGTTAACTCGGCGATCCTCACAGTTAGACTAACTCACATCCAAATCGCTTAATTTTATGAGTTGTTGCCTTCTCCACCCCCTCGCTGGGGACAGGCGATGTGACTTTGGAAGAGCGTCTCGCGGGATTCAAGTTTTGAGACTGCGGATCGTGGATGTTTGTTTTGAATTAAATAAATGCTCACAAGTAAGATCTTGCGATAAAACGACTAGAAAAACGCTAAATAACTCAAGCTGTTTATTATTAGCTCCTGAAGTATTGCTTTAATCATTTTGTATGGTTGTTCTACAAATAAAACAAAAAAAAAATGTAAAGAAATAATAAAAAGCAGTTAATCTAGTAACAATTCTGAGCTTTGTGGATTGGTTATTGCTTGGTTCAGGTAAAGAATAAACTTATAAAAGAAAATAATCATACAAGTATCCTACAATATGCTTGAATTTATTATTTTAATCTGGACAACACGCTATATTTAATTTAAAGCTAAGAATAATAGTTTGAAACACAAAACTAAACTTACCTGTCGTTCTAACTTTAAGGTATAATTAATAAAATACTATTGGCGTCACAAAATAATTAAAATCATTTACGATAACACGGTTGGTTATCATACTCATACAGTAATTTCACCTATCAAAATCGATAAAATATTTTTACTTGATCATAATACTTAAATAACATGTAAAAAGATTCGATTAACGCCTTTCAATATATATCATTATTCATTAATGATGCCAGATATCGACGATTACTGGTAATCGTTTGGTTATCATTCTTATATCACGATAAATGTACATTTGATTGCTGCTATAATTAAAAATTTGTGTAAGATAGCAGAGGAAATTATTTATCGTTATATAAAGACAGCAGAAATCAATTAACTAAGTAAAGAATATTTTTGAGTTACAAAATTAAACAAGAAAAAACATTTAAATTGATTTCTTAATTACACATATTTAACCTTGCTATTTTGTACTTGATTGGGAAATACGAGACAATATTATCTTTCTATTTTTGTATTAAACTTTTCTCATTCATAGAACATCAAAAAGTTTAAAAAATTCCTTTAACAAACTACTTCACTATCCTGTATTAAGCTAAAAGACACAAAAGAGAAAAGCGCCACCCCCCCAACAAGGTCACAGCAAGCAAAGCATTTAGCGCCGGTACAGTAGCAATAACTCAGCACAGGAAATCACGTCATCGCTCTATTACAGTGCGCACACACGCGCGCGCCCGCACACTAGCACACGCGTCGGCTGTACGGCAGGCGTGCGCGACTGAGCACGGTGGAGGCTTTGACTAAAAAAATTGGGGAAGGTTTATGTGAATGGTGTTTTTTTAAGTTTGTGATGATTGCGTGTTAAAAGTTTCTGTACACTGTTGATACTTGTTGGAAAACTTTAGAATGATTTGAGGTACAGTAGACCGCATGATGGTAGTCAAACTATGACCTTGAGTAAACTGGCCAAGTGCAGTGCGGATTTTCAATAGAAAGCGAGTTGTTACCACTGAGATGCGGCCTACTGTACCCAATGACAAATTTGTTCTTATTTTTTTTTAATATCACGTTGATTATTGCAACATTATTTATAATAAAATCTGGTTGTTATATTTATTGGGATTAGATAGATCATATTTAAAAAAACCCTTTTGTTAGTAAAAACTTATCGTTTTGATTAAATTATAATACCAAAAATAACGAACAATTTTAATATCACCATAGATTGTGTTTTGATAACTTTGATACAAATCCTGATTTTTTAATAAATTTGACTAAAATTTTAACTAACTGACCTTGCCCACTGCTAAGCCATACTATCCCCCATATTCTTAAAAAATAACAAAGCAAATGATAAATCTAAGCCCGCACCACAACTCGTCGAACACAAAACTCCACCTAATTGTGCCCGCCATCACATCGCATTGTTATTACTGTATCCATTTGAAATATTAACGGCACATGCTACATTACAGCCTGTTATACTGTTATATTACACGCGCTACATAACGCGCTATATAACAAGTGAACAGTAATTATGCCACAGTTGTTTGCTCAAGTGACGCACAGTGTTTTGTTAGGCGGTGTTTAATTAGTTTAGGAGTTAATTTAATTTTGCTCTGAAAGCTTAAGGTGGTATGAGAATTGAATAATGAGTGTGTCGAACTTTCTTATTATGTAACTGAAGGTATGCTTATGAAAATATGATATAAAATCATGCCTGTCACTCTTGAAGGTCAGACAGAGGTGTACCCACAGAGGTGTAGCTGCAGTATACCATATCGCGCCAGTTCTGTGGAAGTCCCATATTATAGAACCTATTACCATAAACCGGTTGAAGGCCGTCATTACAGAAACGATTAAAAAGCCATTGTGTCTTGCGTCGATCCACGTTATACAAAGGGTTAATCGAGCACAAATCCAGATTCCATGGGCCTACTACTGAAAATTCCTTACTCGACAACATTTTTCAAAAATATTTAAGTTCGACGTAATAGAGTACATTTTTTTAAAATGAATTTATTACTAAAAATATTTATTTAGAATAATTACCAATTAAGTACTTTAGTTTTCTAAAATACCCAAATAAGGCGCTATTCTCAACCCTAAAATGCACAATTAAAAGTCATTCAGCGACAGTCGTTAATCAAAATGTAATCGGGAAAATAATCAGCCTAACTTTATGGATCAATTTATAATCAATGTTACTTTATTAACTATGAATAGTTTTAATAGCTGGAATAATAATGAACCGCCGACAATTTCCTCCAATAACGGAAGTACTTACTTACTCTACCGGTTTAAGAGCAGTAATGTGTTTATAAGAAGTATGGGAAGCCTTTCGCTTTTTTAAACAGGTTTTTTGTAATCGTTCAATTAGTTTTAGATTTATTTATTAAGTATGTTAATGATGATTAATTTGTATATCTTTATTGATATGAAAGTTCAGTTATTTGGGTAGCTCAAAAATATTATCGCCTCAGCAACGTCACAGGTTAATTTAAAAGTAACGATGTTTATTGTAATGATTTGTAGTTAATAATAATAATCGACTGTGTCTGTCATCAGTAGCCACAGCTACATTCCCTCGTTTCTAGGCAGACTAAGGCAAGTGCGGTAGTCTACCTACAGTAATAATCTTCTTAGGTCGATGTGCTAATTATTGTATGTGTTAATTATACACACCACACATACACACGTACCATAACGTGTGTATGTGTGGTGTGTGTGTGTGATGTGTGTGTGGTGTATGTATGGTGTGTTAATACAACACATCGACCTAAGAAGATTATTACTGTAGGTCGACTATTCCACTTGCCTTTCTGCCTAAAAACGAAGAAATGATACTGAAACTACCTCTGTAATCTCCTCTCTGATATTCATACCCCGAGTCCCACGATACAGACGAACTGTCTAAGTTGGAGCTCACTGGCAAATAACGTAACCGGGCTGTAAGTAGTACCTACTTTGAACTGCTCATTTCGTCTCAATTTGTTGTTAACTTGGTTACTGTAATCACCTGGAAAGTAAAACATTTTCTATCTCTATTTAAAAGTTAAGAAATGTTATGCAATATCGTTGGCACATATACCTGCCCTACGTATACGGCAGATATAGGTGAGGTGGTATCACTTGCCCAGACGAGCTCTTTACAAATACACATACAACAAGTCGTTTAGTTCAGTTATGGGGAATTACGGTTACCAAAAATATGTTATGAAGTAATAAAAAATTCTAAGAATCAATAATGACAGGGCAACGAGATCTTCAACAAGATACAATAAACTAATTTATCAAATAGTTGCTTTATCTGTGAATCATTTAAATTTAAACTTATCGATCGTCTTCTAATCACATAATTATTTTATTAGTTTATAGATGTTATCAATATATCAGTCATAACGCAGTGGGCTATCTAATTACTATTACCTACGATTAAAAATATTGCATTTATCTTGGTACTTGGTATTGAGATGTACTTGGTAGATTGGTAATAACAATATATTGTTATTAGCAGATACGGCACTCGGCGGTCATCTTTTATTTTATGGGAAACCAAAACTCCATTACTGTCACAATAAAATTAGTGACATAACAAACCTACGTCAAAACAATAGATAATTCAATTAAATCACAAACGCAAGCCTCATAAATCACAATAAACCAATTTAATTGGTACCATAAATTGCATTAAATCAATTAAATTGTATTCGCAAACGTCAGAGCACACAGAGGGTTAGCGTATTTACAAACATGTCTACGTGGCTACGTCATGCGAGATTACTGTCTACGGCGTAGCGCTACGGCTGGATGGCTACGGGCTACGAGCGCTCACTAAACGTTTATTATTTTATGATGTAACAATGGAGAGGTTTAGTTTATTTTTCAATAAAGCAGTACCTTTGTAAATATGTTTGTAAAGTAATGTACCTATATATTAAAAACATATGAAAAAGGTACCGTAAATTGTGACCAAGTTGCGTTTTATGTATTTTTTTAACTCCTTAAAAAAACAGAGGGTGTTATAAGTTTTTGTGAAATATTTTAAAAATTTTTCGCCCTATGAAATTGGTCATTTAACTGTGTATACAAGAATAATGTTGAAAATAAACTGTTTAAATGTGACAACAATAGTTATCACCTCAAAAATAATTACATGGATTTTTACTCAAATAACAGTGATAGTTTAACAGTATACGCAAAACAAAACAGTGCATTGTTTTCAAAGCGATAGATTTAATTTGAACAACACATTAACGAATATTGTTTACTTATTTTGGGTCCCGCTGGCACCCTCTTTGTGTAAGAAACTCGAAAAAAAGGTCATCAGTAAAAGACCAATTCACTGTTCAATAAGTACTAAAGTAGTTTATACCCATCTTTCAATTTGAATCCGGGCGTTTTGTTACAAACGGAATACCGATGTTTTCCATAAAAATAATACAAATGTATAATTACATTTATCATTTTATGACCTCAAAGGGCCTCAAATAACCCATGCTTAATCGACTATAAGGTTTGTACAAATACCCGCTGTCAGAGGCGGCCTTACCCATTGCGAGGCTCCGGGCGGCAGGTCTTTGCGAGGCCCTTTGTCCTTCGTGAAAAGTATGTGATGCGAAAGTAGGTCTGGTAGTATGGCTTAGGTATTTTTCATGTTTGAGGAGAAATGTTAAAGTTATACAAATAAATAAAATTTGAGTTTTAAAATATTTTACATTGCTGATTTACAACATTAACAAATACAGAGATGATACATTTTAAAATTGATGTTTGCGGCTTTTCCTAAGACTAAAATCTTTAATTAAAGCACAATAATTTAACGAATGAGCCACGTCATTTTCGATTGAAAGAATAGCAAGGGCTGAAAGCCGATCTTGTGTCATCGAATTTCTCAAATATGTTTTAATAATTTTAAGCCTTGAAAAACTTCTTTAAGCAGACGCAACTGTAACAGGTGTGGTAGCAATAATTCTCAGGACTATTTCGATAGTGGGGTAAACTTCAGTTAATTTTTTTTCTATTATGTATTTCAGCACCGAGACAATGTCGTCGTTTCCTTCATATACACGGATGAACATATTCAGTTCTTCGTACAATTCATGTCCATCAATATCACATGATTCTCCTACTGTCATAGATATTTGCAAGTCGCTGCATTGCTTCAATAGTTCACTATCACTAATATCCTTTAATCTTTTTACATTATACATGAAACCAAATATGCTCTCATGATGTTTAAGAGCCTCAAATCTAGGATGGCAGCTTGCGCGCACATTGTCGACAATAACATAAAAATAGTTAATTTTGAAAATTTCTTCCGCATTCAATTCATGAGCTTCATCTTCCCCTTCTTAATCAAAATGCCTTTTTTTACGTCGTCTTCTGACTTCTTTGAACTGTCTGTCAATATCATTTTCCTCGGCTATTTCTCTCGCTGTTACAAGGGATGACTGAAAACCATTTTCTCGGTAATTATCGAGCCAATTTGTGAATGCGTCTAGGTGTTGTACAGCCACATCTAAGTGCATGTTTTCGCTTTGCCACATTTTACTCACAACATTTATCTTTGTAAGAATGTCATACCATATGACAATTGAAACTACAAATTCGTAGGTAGTTATTTCCTTTTCTATAGAATGGCATTCACTGACCAACTGACAATCTGTAGTATTTTCTGCTAAATCCTTTAAAGCATCACATATATCGCTTAGTTGGTATTTAACGGCCTTCACCGATGCTACCCTGCACTCCCATCTAGTTTCAGAAAGTGGTTTTAGCGATAACGATTTTACATGAACATTTAAAATAGCCCACCTCTGACTTGAGCCGGCAAACAGAGTGTACAACCTTTGTAGCAAACCAAAAAAAGATTTTGCTTGAACACAAGACGATGCTGCATCTCCTAGGATGAGATTCCAGCTATGACTCCCACAAGGTAAAAAATAAGCAAGTGGATTAATTTCAAGAATACGTTTTTGGACACCACTTTTTTCACCACGCATGTTGGCACCATTATCATATCCTTGGCCTCTGCAGTTTTGCAATGATATACCTAACTGTTCTAATTCTGTGATTAAATAATTAGTCAAACTCTCAGCTGTGGTTTTTTCTACGGCTAAGAAACCAATAAAATGTTCTTCAATTTCAGCTGTATTTGTATTTAAAAATCTTATAATAATTGAAAGTTGCTCAACACGAGAAACATCGCGAGTACAATCAAGAATAATCGAGTAATATTTACTATTTATTATTTTTTCAATAATCTGAGCCTTCACGTGACTTGCCATTAATTGTATGAGCTCATTTTGAATACTTTTTCCGATATAGTGGTCATTGATCGTCTTATCCTTTACTTGTTTTAGGTGAATTCTCAGCACGGGATCAAATCGGGCTATTAACTTTACTAAATCTATAAAGTTGCCGCTTGTCTCACTCGAATCTGAGTCAGATGTTAACTTCTCTCTATGACCCCTTAAGGCCAAATTGTGAGATGCTAAAAAATTTACAATTGCGAGCAATCGTTCTAAAATATCTCTCCAACGTTGCCTTTCTTGTTCAATTTGTGACTGGGCCAAGGAGTCAATAGTGGAACAGCTTTTTAAACCATTCTCTAAATTAATCCATTTCAACATACAATCTTTGTGCTGTCGACTAGATTCGTGAGACTTTAGGTAATCACCCAAGTGTTTCCAATCACACACTCCTTCACTTGATCCAATCTTTGTATTTTCTAGCCCGAATATTCGACACGGAAAGCAGTAAACGGCATCCTTTGTTTGTGAATAAATCATCCAGCGCCTGTCAAGCTTTTCACCATTAACTACTATCTTATTATAATGATATTCGCTGAATCGCCGTCCATTATCATTTACGGGAAATAAATCAACTTTAACCCGGATTGGACCTTTTAATACAATCTCAGTTCGGTCTACATCAGTAATTGTAATGGGCCAAAACCGGGGTCATTTTTAGGATTCGGATTTTCCATTCCAGCAGTCATGGATGTAGACATAGACTCGGGCTCACATTCGTGTTCTTGACTGGATAGCGTTGACGACGGCACCGGTGACCTAAGAGACAATGATGTAGTTGATTCAACATCATCATCCTCGCTGTTTTTACTTAATGACGGCGGCGGCACCCATGATGATGTGGAAGGAATGTTTTCAGATGGATCAGGATTAGAATCACTTTCAGTCAATAAATGTTTTGTAGAGGTTTCTTGATCATCACTTTTTATATATTTATATAAAGATCCACGTAGATTTTCTTTTACCTGCTTTCTTTTGATAGCTCGTTTCCTTTTTGAACTACCTGACTCAAATTTTCTACCGGTATCACGATCACGCGAACTCATTTCGTAAATCTTGTTTTGCTTCGCACAAACAGTCAAATAATTTTTAAGTATCTCACAGTTTTTTACACTTTTTCACCTTACTCAATACTTCAAATACTATAATTTACACTATTCCAGCTCACTCAATACTTTAAATACTATAAGAACGTAATATTCAATATCATTGAAAGATATGTACGCTACAGTAACGATTTTGTAACTCATACTGCAAGCAAAATAATTCAAAGGTGACAAGAGTTGACGAACGAAATGAAACACAGGGATTCCCCTAGCGATAGAGGAGCACAACATTATGTCCCCACTCCCGAGCTGAACCGAGTGCTATGCAATTAAAAAACCGATCTACAAGTGTTTCGAGGCGCGATATTCAAGTACTACATAATGAATATGTTTTAAATGAATGAATTAGTTAACTAACTTTATTTTAATTTACCGTTATGTTATAACCTTAATAAGTAATTAAGGATCAAAATCAAGAGTTTTAAATTTAAAAAAAAATATAGTTGAACAAATCTATATTTTTTTAAATTTGCTTGGGTTGCTGCGCGAGGCCCCTGCAAGAGCGAGGCCCAGGGCGATGGCCCTGTTCGCCACCCCCTAAGGCCGCCGCTGCCCGCTGTTGAAAAAGTCCCATATAATTTCAGAAAAACACATAGATTATGGCTTAGGAACTAAGTAATTACTAAAAAAATAACTTTTTGTGCGTCAATCAGTAAGTGTTTGAGTTTAGTTTAGAGACAATATTAATTTTTTTTCGTGTGACGCTTCGTGTGGAACGCAAATGCTTTGCCATCCCAGAGACAATGCTGCATTATATCATGTGCTGATAACGCTGTTTGATGGTCAAAATTAGGAGAGATAAGATTTGAAGTCAAATCAGACAAAACTTGTATAATATAAGAAACTTGTCTTACGTTTAATATTGTGTGTCGTATTGTCAACTAGATTTATTTAATAATAGAAACCACACATTAACAAATGTTTCAGTACCTATGTAATTGTTTATTTGATGTGTAACCACTTTTTTAGATTATTTTTAAAAACTTTTTGTATTTTTTTTAAGTTTGAGTAGGTATTTAGATTTTTGATACAATAATTTTATGTTTATATATGTATATCTGTTTATTATATTACCGGAAACTTGTAGTTTACCATCTTTTACATAATGTTACCGCATATTACTCAAAAGCTGTAAGTTTTCTTATCTTAAAATAAATACAATAAAAAAATCATCGATATCAATTACAAAAAAGCACTTTTTAAAGTTAATATTTCCAGCAAAAAATAATTGAATTGAAAGGAGTTTAAGACGTGAGGTTTTATAGTTCGCTTCTCTCTACGTACTCCCAAAACGTATCACGTGAAACGATATCGACGCTCGCCTACGAAGACATGTCTTTACATACGTATCATGTGGTTTATTGATCTGCTTTCAAAATAGTTGGAATATTCTTACAAAGAGACACATTTGCGTATTCTCGTATAAGGCTTGGCTCAATGCTCCTGCTACGAACAGACCTGTTATACTGCCAACAGAGAGAGGCTATTGTATTTATCCATTTAGTACGTGACGTAGGTACAGTTACGTTACAGATCAAAAGAATAACTGTATCTGATTGATTGTTCCTTAACCTTTCGGAAAAATATATTTGTTTACAATAGATTGCCTTTATCCACGTTTTTCAGCAATGTTACATTTTTGCCCAGCTATACACGCTAGTGGCGTGGGCGCAGGTGACACGGCCGACCAATAACACGCACTGCTATAATTGGTAGCATTCATTGAAGTATTGTTGAGTAGTGGTGACAGACCTCATGTGGGATGCAATAATTGTTTTATGGATAAAAAATATAGAATCATTTTCAGTTGCGGTTATTAGGGTATAGCGACCGCATAGACAACGGGTGTTATAAAGTATATCTTACTAGTACTATTTTACTCCAATGTTTTATGGAAATATAATATAGATTTTGTTCATTAACGCATGACTTCCCATGACGCCTGCACTCCCCGAAGGGTCCGACGGGGTACCTGTGGGACACACACATGTAGCCATGTCATGATTAGAAGTAAGTTAAGTCATTAAGTCCATGTATTAAGGGGCGAGCATAAATTGCCATCGACTGGGCAGAAAATCCAAATTCCAGGCTGCTACTGAAAAAATCCAGATCGAAATACCCAATTACACTTTGCTCGACCAGGGAATCGAACTCAGGCCCTCAGGCTCAGCAGTAAAGCTTGCGACTACTAGACTAACGAAGCAGTCTCTACCAAAGTGGTCCACTAAAATGTCATCCAAACTCACGACCACCCAATCCACCCATCCCTTTGTCAATTGAGCTGTTCGATTTAGAATTCAATATTACTCCGATTCCAGTAGCCCGTAGCGTAAACATACCGACGACTCAAGCAGTCACAAAGTTTCCGAGAAAGGGTCGGACAAGTTAACGATCGAATAAAATGCGACATAAAAGATAACTTATAATACTTAATAAGTTAATAGTATTGTCGATGAGTTGCTGTGTTTGTACATCGTGTACAGGGTGTGCTTATTGTTATTACTAGTTTTAGTGAACGTTGATTGAATTTATTTATTTATTTATCCTCCTACTGGAACGCCATACAGCAATTACACCAACGGAGCAAAAAATTACTTAATGTGCTGCTTCCCATCCATCCTGTGCGTGGTGGACATCGAACGGGCGGCGATGGAACACGCACGCTCACACAGCGTTAGCTCAATAGTGCCATTACTCCATCCAAATCGCGCACATTCTTTGCGATTTTTTTGAGACACAATTTTTTTTTCAAAATAAAATGCATTAAAATTGTAAAAAACGGAAAATTTTGATGTGTCGTCCTGATTGAAAGATGTCAGATATACGAAGTTCTTCGATGGCTGACTTATTAGAAATATTACATAATATTATATTATAGCAAGCGCGACAGCTGAGCATCGGGAAAAGTGTTATTGGGTTTTCAATACTCAGAATTCGCACGTAATTGACGGATTGTGTTGTTATGTTATACAGTCCCGCCGTCGAGAGAATGCATTCTTCACACCTGTCAATATCATACAAAAACTACGTGTCGCACTGACAGGTGTCAGGAAAGCATTCTGTCGACACCCGGGCTATAGTCACATATCAGATCTTAAGGCTGATTAGTCAAGAGATGAAATCATGATGGTGGTACAAAAATTATATGTAAATCTGTACGTTTAAGATCGCTTGAAGCAACAAGATCGCCCATTGTGTCACCCTATGCAAAATTTAGATATTTATGTGTAATTTATATTGTCGACATAACAAGGAGTATTCTATTCTATTTCAAGTTACCTCGTAACTAAGTAGGGAAACAAACACAAACAATAACTTCAGCACACATGACACAACTGATTTCTAAACTTTATTAACTCTTCCTTTTTTCCCTAAAGCTAAAGCAAAGTAGAATAAAGCTTGCAGTTATTAATAATAAAATAATTATTTATTTAAATTAGACACAGTGATCCATATTTTTGTTAGTATACATAAAAATGATATTAGTTACCAGCGATTCAAATACACACCACAATAACACCATTCAAACTAAATTAAATACCTGCAGTACATAAATCAAATTATATAATCAGATAAGAACTTCGTAAATAAACTCCAACAGCCTGTATAGCGGCGCGACCATAAAAAGGGCTCTATTAAACGGAAAGCATTTACATTGAGAGGCTCTCAGTAATATAACACGCAGTCACATTAAGAATTACATTATAACTCACATAAAATTTAGAACATACTGTAGATGGGTGGGTTCAACGCTATTCGTTAGGAGTTATGGAAAATCAAAGTATTCAGTATACTTTGTAGTGCACATAAATAGTACATGTCACACGTTGATATTCGATCATATAAACAGATAAAATCACGCCTGTAATCCGTGAAGGGTAGGCAGAGGTGTACCTATAGTACACCCACGTTCCGACAGTTGTGTTCTAGGGCCATGTAACGGGGACGAGCCTATCGCCGTCACCGGGCACAATTCCAAACTCCGGGCTGCTAGTAAGAAATTCCTGATGGAAAAACTTAATAGCACTTTTGTCGACCTGGGAATCGAACCCAGGCCCATGCACTCAGCAGTAGGCAGCGCTCGTGACTACTAAGGGTGCGTTTCCACAGAAGCGGAGCTGGGCGGAGCGGAGCGGAGACGTGTAGGAATCGTCCAATCACAGACGAGACGAGTGACGCGATGAGGATTTCAACCATTGTGATTAGTCGATTCCTGTACGTCTCTGCTCCGCTTTGCCCAGCTCCGCTTCTGTGGAAAGGCACCCTAAGACCAACGAGGCAGTCATTTCGATCACAGTCCATAATAAAATGAATTAATTCGACTAGTTTCGAAATAGTCACGATTAGCTCCGGAATTGCCATTAATACGCAAGGTAGGCACTAAAACTCGTTTCCTGATCGTCACCAAAAACCAATTTGACAATTACACACACACCCACACATACGCACAAAACTTGTTTACCCAAATCAGGTAATCCGTCCATCAACACGTCAATCAAATATCCATGGATGGCATTCCCTTAGAAACCTCATAAAGAATCCCTAAGCAATTAAGAAGATGGCAATTAAGACGACCATTTTGTTAATCGTCTCGAGGAACAAAAAATCCTATAAAAAGCCCTTTAAGATGTCTCCATCTCGTGTTTTTGTGGGCACCCGTGTTTCAAATACCAGGACTTCATAAAATTAGGGGTTATGGATAAAGGCGGTTTTATTGAATGCAGATAGGTGGGATTTGTATGTTTAGTAAGATGTGGAATGTGTACGTTTTTGTAATTTTGTTTTTTATAATTTGCAAACAGACAGTTTTTTGTTTTTGTAAGCATCCATTTATGTGTAGAAAATCATTTTTATTCGTGTTTTTTTTCATATTTTAAAATATACATATGCATTTTACGCATGAGTCGCTATGCAAAATTATTCGGTGAGACTTACTACACAACAACATAACAAAATGTCCGTCAGAAAAGCATATTCCAAGATGGCAAGTAGTCGCCTACACAAAATACTTTGCTCGTACACAATACACCACAAAATGAAATAAAACAAAACTCTAAATCACTGACGACTCCATTGGATAGTTATAAAAAACATTACGAACATATTTTAGCAGTAGCAGCACTAAAAACATCATAATTAAAAACAAAGGGATAACATTAACTTCACAATAGACGAAACTAACCAAACAAAGAATCAGAACCTTACTCCCCTTACTAAAAGTTCAAATTCCTTTATAGAATAGTTATGGAAACTTATTATTTATTAATGTCTAGTTTGGTTTATGGTTTACGAGCCTCTCAGGTAGCTGTGGGCTATAAAAATTAGTGGAACCCTTTTATAAGTAGGGTTCCGTAAAAACGGACTTAAAACTACGGTTGAAGCAACAGATGAATACAGATTACTACTTACATAAAATGGTCACATTCAAGTATTATGAGTATAATATGAGTAAAGTTAGTTCAGCTGATTAACAGATATTGATCCGGTATTCCGATCTAGTAACATTAGATCGAAATTAGCGACTGATCTATCCTAATCCAGCGCTGGGTACTGGAAGCTGGAATGGATTGAAAAGTGTTTACATTGACCCAGTATCGACTAAACTGTTTCAAAAGTATCTGCTGAAAATGTAAACAAATGGATCTTCCAATTTCTAATGCCACTTACAAATTAAATGATTTGGTTATTTGAATAAAATTTTAAACCCGAAATCCTAATTTTAAATCACTTTAAAGAAGTTTTTAAATTTTGACAACTGAGGTTAATTTCACCGCAATTTTTATCGACGATATTGTACTACAATAATTACAATTTAATATTTGTACTTAAACATTAATTTCAAGAGAAAAATTGTGAGATATAAAGTTTAAACTTCCTGAATACAGATGAAAGTGTTACTAATTCAATTCAGTCAGTAATTGCGTAACGATTTAACCTGAACAGGGTTTATTTACACCTTCATCAGATACATTTGGAACATACTATAGACACAGTTTGCTTGTCTCTCTGCGCTAACCCCAAGCCCTAAACAATTATTTATTTATTTGATTATTTATACACCATTAAAACACAGTGTTTTAAAAACCTAACAAAGACATTTTAACGTTTTTAGTTGCATTTGTAGCTTTCATAATAATAAACTATGTATTTCTATGAAGGACTCTTTTGATTGTGAGACTCTTTTGAAATAAAATAATCTGTTGAAAAAATAAATAAAACTATTCAAACGAAATTATATAATTGCCATTACAACCACTAATACAGATTTGAAATTAGAATCGTCGGTATATAATGTCAAATAATAAAAAAAATATGTCAAAGAAGTGTGTAAAAAATAAATGAAAACTAAACATCGTAATTTGGGAGCATTTTAATAGACATTTACGTAGTTATGCCGTTAATGAGGTGCCGGGGAAGCCACATGTGTACTCGTAGAAGCAATTATTGCCAAACTACCTTGTCTTCAACGTAGCCTTTAGGCTGAGGCCAAACGAGCGTAATTTTGTGAGTTGTGAGTCGCGTAATTTGAGTTGCGTAATTTCTGCTGCATTCGGTTTCATACAAAAAGGCAGTTGGTGCCACACGACGACGCAAAATGAGTTGTCAGCCGACTCATGCGGGTATACTCGAACGAATTTCGGTCGGGGTGGGGAAAGGGCGAGGGAGGAGAGCGGGGAAGCAACAATTCGTTACAGGATGCGTTAGGTGGTCCTACCTAAGTACACTTTGAGGAATGTAATAATTAAATTACTACTACTACGCCTTGCAGTTTTACTCGCATTAGTCTCGATCCCGTGGGATTATCGGCATAAAAATATAATACGTCCTAATCTAGCTCATATGGATTTGGATGAAATAGGCACATGGGTAGACCCATGTGCCTATTTCATCCAAATCCGTTCAGCTGTTTTAGCGTGCTAGCGTAACAAACAAACATACAAACAATCAATAAATCTTTTAAATATTTGTTTAGATTTAATTTCTATAATTCGGAAACATTGAACAAATAGGTAGTTATAAATTGTTAAATAACATAACTGAAAAGCTCATTACTTTTCCTTGATTATGAGTATTCAGTCAGTAGCATATTTTGTACACAATATTCTACTGACTGACTGTCGGTTTTAGGTCTAGAAAAGTGCGAAAAAATGCGATATATAAAATAATAATTAAAATACTTTAAAAACTTACTTGAGTGTTATTATTAATCTTTCCTCTGGACTGATGGATAGTCTCATGTTTGTGTCTGATTTAGTAATAACTATAAGGTTTTACGTGGTGTAGGTAATAATTCTTGAAAAACACGTAATGGCATATGATAGAACTTTTCAAACATATCTGGATTTGCACATAAACGTTCATATAAAGTATGGAACTGTCCACATGTCAGCCTCTCACTATTGAGTGGGTTTACCCAGCTTCTTTTTTTTCTGGCCTCATCTTCTGAATATGCTTCGTAAGTACACAATATTTTTAATGGATCCATCGCATGAGACGAAAACCCCGTACCAACGCTCTATAGTAACTGAATATATTACGTCCGTCTGGCAGCTCAACAGAAATTCAGTTGAACGTAAAATAAGTGACCGAAAATACGCGACTCACAACTCACAAAATTACGCTCGTTTAGCTTCACCCTTAATCTGAATATTAAGATATATTACATTTAACATTATCGAGAATTGAACTAGCCATCAGTTAGTATTGAACGGTTAGTGAAACCGGGGTATTGGGTCATTCTTTCTAATTGCAGGTATCGATTGCATTTATTATTTACCTTCGCGTCCCCGCGTGTGTGTTAGCAAATATTAAACGATACCAGTTCAGTCACAGATAAATAATAGTTTACATTAATGTGTAACGGGCGGTTATTGGTTGTAGCCTTGTGAGCAATCTGCTTAACTTTTTTCCAGTTGGCTTGGGGTCGGCTTCCAGTATAACCGGATGCAGCTGGATACCAGTTTTTTTCATGGTGCGAGTGCCTATCTGACCCCTTAGTAAAACTGGTTGTCGGACTTTCGGGCTTCTGACGGCCCGTAACGACAGTCACAGATCCACGAATGACAGCCGGGACCGACGGCTTAACGTACTTTACGAGGCCCGGCTTCCTCTCATAATATAGAGAAGAAATGAGCGTTGAGAACAATACCTAAGGCCTGCCGTGCGATTCTGTAACCATCTCTTCTTCTTCTCTTTTTTTTTATTGTTTTTTTATTATTATTATTATTATCTCACCGTGAAAACTTGGGTGAAGTGAGCGTGGATTGAGTCGTCAATAGTGTCAATCCCTAGCATCAGCATGACTCACAGCTCACTCTAAGCTCACTTCACCAGATGCAGACGGCTCACCTGATGCTAAGTGGTGACCGCCACATATAGATACCAGAGGGGTCCCAGTAGCACACTGCTGCACTGCTTGGCTACAGCGCAACAGGGTTCACAGCTGGACACAGGCCTCCCCAAGCATCACCACTTCTTGCATCCAGCGACCAGATCCTGCTTCTTGCATCCAGCGGATTCCTGCGGCCTTCACAGTTCACTAGTGGATGTCCATACAAAGTTTAATTTAAACATGTAACTGAAAACAAACATCTAAGGGGAGTTCCTACATGCTATGTACAATTACATAGGTCCTGTAGGCTTAAAGGCTTCCTTAAGGGTTCAGTGTAAACATAATTATGAGCAGCTTTTACTATGGGATCAACTGAAATTCGCGAAAAAAATCAGCTGTTCCCTACGTGTAGCCCTGACATAGCTAGAAGGCGTCGCGTCAGACCCCATAGACGATGGCGGACGAGCTGAAAAAACAAACAACCACTTTAGCCCTGTATACAAAGAGCTGGAAGTCATGGGGAGAGGCCTTCGCCTAGCTGGGGGGTGATGCAGGCTAACAGCACAGTACAGCACCGGTCCCCTTGTTTTGTCGAGCGTACTTAAATGTATGGAGCAGCGGTTTTTTTGAAACCCGTATTCAGGTTTTCAGTCAGATATTTTAACTAGGACTTACATACAGCCTTTAAATCAAACCGACAGGACCCACCCTTATAAACACCATCTCACTGTAAATGGTACCTATAAAGCAAATCACTTACAAGTACCTATATGTAATCTCTCAAGTCTCTCTCAACGCAATCAGCGACACGCATTAACGTTTTATTGTTATTGACTGATATTGTTTACTAACACACGTCATTTTTATATTACGGTCGATTAAGATCCTTCCATTATGATCCTTTGTACAAACCAATGGTTACAGTACGCGGCTGTTAGGATAAATTATATTTGTTTCTGTAAATTGATTCTAAAACCACTTTTACACGTCACAAATAAATTATGTATTACAACTAGATGAGGTCGGTGTTTCCTATCCGACTCTTACAAACTTAGTAAATCTTGGTCTGGTCATATGAGGACCATAGTCAGACACTAGTCTGAGGTGATCTTTTGGGGTAGGAACCAAACCAGTCCAGTCAGTGCACGCGTTTGTCAGTAATCGTGTAGCTGAACTCATAACTTAAGGACCTGCAGAGCTATTCCGTAAAAATCTCGCCGTGAGAACTTAGGTGAAGTGAGCGGTGGTAAGTGAACTGTCATTAGGGATTAACACTATTGACACTGCTCACTTCAAAAACACTTTTACACATAAGATAAGCACACAAGAAAACATACAAAATATGACAACAACCATCCAACCATCGATTGTATTGTGTGGACATAAATATTAAAATAAACACACCGTCAATTACGCAATTAATGTTTTTGAACTGTCAAAATGAAAGCCATTGCAACTGATAGTACGCCTTTACCCCGCTGACCAGTCAGTATACGTATTTGTCAGTAATCGTCTAGTTCATCCCAGAACTTAAGGAGCTGTTAATATGACATATCTAGTTTTCGGCTTTGTAGAGCATCATGTGTGTCACTCGCGTATGTTTCTGTGACAGTCTCTACCGCGACTATCACAAAGGCTTTTCCGAATAAGCTTCTTCACAAGATGCTCTTATAAAATCGATATATCGATCTACTTTTTTGTATATTCCAAATAAACACACACACAAACACACACCACACACATACTTACATACGCATTAAGCAAAACTTATATATATAAATAAATCTTTGCCTGAACCATATTTCATGCCAATGAGTTTCCCCAAATAGAATTCACGTCCGAACAAAGGGCGACCTATTTTTACTACCACAGAATTTCTATTAAAATATTATCTCGTACATTTGTACGTCATCGCAAGGGTTGTAAGCTGAGACTGTGAGAAACGGATACCTCTGTTCCTCTCCTTTGGGAGGAAGGAAGTAGGTGGGCTTAGGAATGGTGTTCAAGAATTTTCAGATTTACAGAATTTCGTTTGAAGAATGTTGTAATGGTATTCCTTCGTCTTACCGACCATTTACATCAAACTTAATAGACTTTTCAAAAGATCTAAATAGCTTTTTGAAGATCAAAAAAAAAGATTTAGCTAAAAAGCTTACAATTATAACAGCTTATCACAAAAACTGTCATGAGCGTAACACATAGTGGCAATGCCCTTCATTTAGACAGTTCAACAACATTCATTCCGTCATTGACGGTGTCTTTATTTCAGTATTTATTTACACAAAATAAAATCAATGGTTGTTCTGATATTTTAAATGTTTTCTTGCATGCTTAACTTATAAGTAAAGAATAATATAAATAATTATGTTGTTTTCATTGTGTAGAGTGTAGACAAAACTTTACTTCGCATAAGGGGTATGATGCCAAAGTACCGTTACAGTATCATATATCATACTTTTACAAGCGAACAAAACAATACAATGTTAATAATAATATAACCTATTTATCATCCCCACCACGCTGGCTTCATGACAAAAGGAGTAGGTTACATATTAAGATTAATCTATTAATCCAGTACTGGCCAACAAATGTGAGTTGTCTGACATGCACCCTCATTGCGTAACAACACACTTTCAATCACAATTTGAAACATTTTGAAGGATATTGCTAATACATTGCTTCATATGTTCGAATTTTTTTTCTGCTCAACAACGTAATGTTCTTGACCTGTCAACATGAAAGCCATTGCTACTGTTAGGGTGTTACGCGATCACTCCGCTATAAGATAAGTGTAACATTCCTAGAGGTAAAGATAGGAAAAAATCATTCTTATAAGAAAATTGTAGAAGGAAATTCACTAAAACCGAACGTTGTTGGTCTAAATAATACGTAGAAAGCAAAGACCGAAAACTATGTAATAATAAGCCATTTCTTCCATTGAAACATCTATTTGTGGTATTTAAACACCATCTAAAAACATCTCCTAACCTTTACCAAAAGTTCAACCACAAAAATAATAGATATACACATCATCATCACATAAAGAGATTACACACAAAAACAAGAAAACAGGATTAATATATTTAAAGAGCTGCCAAACAAAACAAAACCTTATCCCAAAGATATATGACCCATAAAACATTGCCAAGTTCAATATATCAAAGGGCAATATGAAACGATGTGTCATGTAATGGTTAACCGACCATTTCTAGATGTAAGGAGGCTGTTCGTCTTCGGTAACTAGCCGTGACGATTGAATTCGGTGGGTTGCGACACAGGTGGCCCGCACGAACGAAAATAGTCTCAAAATCAATACAATACTTGCGAAGATGGTTATAGTGAGGGGATTAGGTTTCATTGGTATCGACTATCGATAGTCGATGGTTTGATTTAGAATGAATATATCTTTACTAGCTTAACTAATAAGTACTTGTTTAACGGGGATAGAAAGTAACCTGTTTCGTCTGAAGTAAAAACTGATAAAAAAAAAATATACGTTTGCCAAATTAGCAAAAAGTCATCATCATTCTCCTGCCACTACATTTTTTTTTCGTGGTGAAATCCTCGTGGATACCCTCCGTCTGGGAAGAACGGAGGATTATGTAGGACTACTACCGACTAAAACCCCACTGTTCCTTCTAGTACCATGAGTCCCAGGAGGTACTTATACATTCGCCGCACCAATGTGTAGATGTTAATGGTGTAAAATCGTCCGGGCTACCAGTTCAGTTAGGTGTACCACAAGGGTCAGTACTGGTTCCATTTTTGTTTTTATTGTATATCAATAACTTACCATTCTATTTAAAAGGTATCTGTGACGTTGTACTGTTTGCAAATGATACCTCTCTTATTTTTAAAGTAGACAGGAATAGACACAATTTTGACGACGTAAACAGTGTTTTCTCAATCCGTAAGGATTGGTTTACGTCAAATAACATAGTTCTCAATGCCAAGAAAACGAAATGTGTAAAGTTCGCCTTACCGAATATTAGAAATCTAGGACCCAACATCATCTTAGATAAACAGGTACTTGAAACTGTAGGCTCGGCAGTTTTTCTGGGCATAACAGTAGATGCCAAACTTCAGTGGGGCCCATATAATTATATCAAGTCTAGCGGGGAGGCTCAGTTCGGCTGCCTACGCTCTCAGAAAAGTAAGACAATACACTGACGTTGAGGCACAGTTCGGTTAGTCTATTTTAGTTATTTTCACAGCGTCATGTCCTACTGTATTCTGCTGTGGGGCAAAGCCACTGATATTAAAAATATATTTGTCCTTAAAAAACTGCAGCTGTTCGAGCAATTTGCCAGCTAGGTGCCAGAGTTTCTCGAAGATATTTTTTAAAGACATTGGTATTCTCACAGTTGCATCACAATTCATCTTAGCCAAGATATTAGGCAAAATATACACATATACACTAAAAACAGTGATATTCACAATGTTAACACTAGAAATAAGGACAAACTACGAGCCCTTTCACCGGCTTCATAACGTTCATAACTCATTTGTTGGGCTTGGTATAACCTTTTATAACATGTTACCTTCTCCCTTGATAGATTTACCTTTAAATGCGTTTAAAGCTCAAGTAAAATCCAATCTTTGTTCAAAGGCCCCATCCCTATTATATTTTGACGGCCCGTTGGTCTCGTGGTCGCAAACGCGACTGCTGAGCGTGGGGTCCTGGGTTCGATTCCCGGGTCAGGCAAAGTGTTACTGAGTTTTTCCATTAGGAATTTCTTAGTAACAGCCCGGAGTTTGGAAGTCGGCGGTGTGATACCCCCGCGACTCGGAGAGCACGTTAAACCGTTGGTCCTGCGTCTGATCTCTCTCCGGTCGTGTCGGATTGCCGTCCCACCGGAGTATGAGAGTGAAGGAAGAGGGAGTGCACCTGTGTCTACGCGCACACTGGTGCACTATTATATCTCCCGCGCCGAAGGCTAGTGTCCGTCGAGATTGGCCGCCATGTCCGAAATACGGTCTGGAGGACTTTATTTATTCCATCAACGACTACCTAAACGATAAGAATAGTTGGTCGCTGTAATTAACTCAAGACAAGGCTTATGTTATTTCTCCAGAAGTGGATTACCTACTGACAGATTATATGAATTCATATACAACGTGTAACGTTAAATGCGCACAACCTCGGACACCCCAACTGATTTTTAATTCAATTGACCTATTTCAGAGAGAAAATAAGTTATTAAAGAAATTGTAAAGGTTTTATGTGCTCTTTTTGTTTTACTGGACATTCTGATCGTTTCTTGCGTCTGCGACGACGCTTTACCGAGTGAGGAGTCGTCACCGGGCCGCTGCGCCGCGCTGACATTGGCTTGCTTGACCTATTAATAAATAGACACCGCAACGTTTTTAATGAAGATTTTTTGGAAAATGTCACATATATTAAACTATTTTCAGGTTTTGCGCATTTAACGTTACACGTTGTAATTGTATACTTTATTTGATTATGTGAGTCAATTCAGTTTAATTTTATTTTAATTTATTATTGATATATCTATGTACTCTTTTCAATGTTTTATTAATGAGTTGTATTGCAATAATTCGTTAGCTAGCGACATCGACAATTGATAATACTATTCTGGCCTGAGCAAGCGGCTGCAAGTTCGTCATACTCACTTAGATGTCACTACTTGCGATAGCATCGGGGGTCGGGTTACATCCTTCTGTACAAAGCTCAACTTTCACATAGTGCTAAAAATCAAGCTCACGAAAAAAAAAACACCGATATCTACAATTTAACATGCCGTGTCCCTACAATCCCGTAGGGTTGTCAACTCACTAAGTAATCGCCCATTATCTATATCGATTCACCCGCCACTGTCCACCAATTCTCGATTCCACTGAGGCGATGTGACCCTCACTTGGCGACCATTAGTTATTGTTACAAATCCATTGCTGCTTTTGAATGTCGAAATAGTAAAGCCGTTTGAACTAAAGTGGTAATGTATAACGTTTTTAGAGTAAAAGTCGTAGTCCTATGGATATTTTACTACAGTGTAAATACTGATTTTAACATCGTTTAAACGTAGAGGAGAGCTAATGAAGCGATCGGCAATAATTGATTCAGCCTTTTAAATCTCCCTCTATTTTTAAATCCTCTTAAAGGGTTGAATGATATTTCATAAGTAATTGAGTATTGGAAAAGCTTTTCTTTGGTAGGATTTTCTTGGATTTTTATTTAAGAATTTTGCTCTAAGGAAATGAGTTAAGCCTCACGGGTCGATCGATCAGGTAAAGCTACGCTTTCCGCGGTCAGTCCATGGATGTGTGACCATCTTTACAAATCGAGACCCCTCTGTACCTCGGAAAGCACGTTAAGTAGTTGGCCCCGGCTGCCATTCGTGGACTTTGACAGTCGTTACGGGTCATCAGAAGCCTGGAAGTCTGACAATCAGTCTTAGTAAGGGGTATCGTGTTACCCAGTAACTGGGTAGGCACTCGCTCCGCGTAAAATACTGGTATTCATCAGGTGCACGTGGTTAGACTGGAAGCCGCTCCCAATAATTGTTAGAAAAGGGCCAAGCAGGTGATGATGCTCTAAGGAAAAAGTTGTACCTACATACCTCCCACAACAACTTTCGAAGAGAAAAATTAAGCTCAATTGATTCATGATGAAACTCGGGTGCGTTGTTTGGTAACCTATCTAGAGAAATGAAACACGGAGAATCCATTTTTTTTTTACTAGTCTACACTGTCCCACTCCTGGGCAAAGGCCACGTCACTCCACTCCTTCCATCTTTCACGAGCCCGCGCGTCCTCCTTCCAGTTTTGACGGAACCAATGCATTTTTTTATATAAGTAACAGTAAGGTTATTTAATATTGTTTCACGAAACAGAGGATTATCCTAGCTAGAGTGCAGTAGGGTGTTCCTACTTTCTATCGCCTGGTCAAAACTGAATTTTGGTTTGGTGAGCATATGAAACATGTGCATATTCGCGTATGTGTCATTATAGGTTATCCGGATATGTTTGTAATCGACTTTATTACTTTATTCATATTTCTATGCTTAAAATAGGGTGATTGAATGACATTGTAACCTTTAATTTTAATCATAGAAGAAAAAGGAACTTTACCGTTGATAGTCAATAATTCAGCTTAAATACTTGATTCGTATGGCAATAAAAACGTATTCGTAAAAAATTACTTGTCATTCAACATACACACGTGACACACACACGTCACACGTTACATGTGATCACAATAAGTATTATCATATGTTCATATTTTGATATGTGCGTGTGCCACGTGTGTGTGTGTGTGTCACGTGTATATGCGTGTGTGTCACGTGTGTATGTGTGTGTCGGGTGTATGTGTGTCACGTCAATTTATTAATACGTCAAGCCATCACATGCGCAAAAACCGCCAAAATAGGTAAACAAACACAAATTGTTGTCGACCAATTTAAATTTTCTCATACGCGGGATAGTAATAGCTTTTATTTCAATGCAACTACGAATTTTTTAAGGGTTAGGAAGAGAATTGACGATCTGCACGAAGGCGAGACGTGCGAAATACTTGACAGTAGCCATGTTTACTTCAGTCTGAGCGGCGCCGGAACATGTGTCACAGGTGTAATTGTTTCATGCCGCCACCCCGGGGCAGCGCATGCGCGCGAATTTCGCGACTATGGCGTTTTTGTACACAAAAATTCAATATTGTGAAATGGTTTGTGAAAGTTTTGTCCAAAGCCTGGAAAAGTGTGATGGAAACAGTTAAATTACTGTTCAAAGATAACCCAAGTTCTTTATGAGCGTAGATAGTAAATAATAATGTCAGCGCGGCGCAGCGGCCCGGTGACGACTCCTCCCTAGACAGAGCGTCGTCGCAGACGCAAGAAACGATCAGAATTGCCAGTAAAACTAAAACAGCACATAAAACCATTAAAATTTTTAATGATTTTTTTTCTTCTAAATAGGTCAATCGGATTAAAAATCAGCTGGGGTGTCTGAGGATTTGCGCATGTAACCCTATACGTTGCATAATTTTTTTTTCTTGGTAATATTTTTGCCATGTGGCGCGGTGCGTAGGCGGACATTTTGCGTCTGTACGAGTGGTATGTCTATCAACAAAAATAAATACAGTAAACTCTCTTTTTTAACCAACTTCAAAAAGTAGGAGGTTATCAATTCGGATGTTTATATATATTTTTTTATTTTATGTATGTCCGTGCATAACGTGCATTCGTGTGCAATGCGCGGACGAGTACGGTCGCGTATGCGCTGCACAGTACGAATATTATATTCGCGAATTGCGCGGCTTTAGCCGCTGCCCGTTTTCCGCTATGAGTTCCCAAGCGCTCATAGTTAACGAAGTGTTGGCATTCATCAAGCATGCCATCGACTACATGGATGAGGTCAGCATCTTGCAGATCTGTAAGTCTTCGTACAAGGAAGATGAGATTAGCAGTGCCAAGCTGCTATTATTCACGACGCTCGGCAAAGTCAGCCAGATGCCGTCTCGTCGGAGGGACGGTACACAGAAGAGTCTCCAGGACATCGTGACGCTGATGAAGGAGACCGACCCGGACGACGTGCCTGAATTCGTGGCGAAGGATCTGCACAAGCTGCCTCCCGTCACGTTCGACCACGTAGATGTCACCAGGCTGCTGAAGGATATTACACTCCTGAAGCAAAGCCAGGCCGAGATGCAGCATCAGTTGGAGGTGTCCAATAACACCATCAGTGATCTACGAGCAGAAGTAGTGTCATTGCGTAATGCAATTTCTGCAAGTAGGTCACCTACCGACGCCGCCGCAAACGTGGACACGCGTCGCGGCGCACAAAACGCCTCCATCTGCAGTTTCGAGTCGGCGAGCTCGGATGCGTCACCAGTTGCCAAGAATGCATGCGTTGCAAGGCGTGCCGTGGCTGTCCCTGCCTCAACACAGGTGGAGACAACGATTTGTGTAGAATCGTCGGCCCCCAAACGAGCCTACGCAGCAATCGCCGCCGCTAATAAGCCTGCTGAGTCGCAATCGCAAGACTCGCAGGTAAAACAAGCGGTAAAAACCAAAAGGGGGTAAACGAAGCCGGTGTAAAACCCAGAAGGTTTTGGTAAGGCAGGGTCCAGGGAAGGACACGAGCGACGAGGATGGTTTCATCAAGGTGGAAAAGAAGAAGAAGAAGAAGAAGCCTCCTTGTCGGAACCAGTGCGGCACCGCGCCGGCAGGACCCAACATGCTGCTGCGTCCAGCAATCCCGACGACGCTGCTGTACGTGTCCAGGCTACACCACTCCACGAAGGTTGAGGAGATCGTGGAGTACCTGCGTGTGAAGACCAACTGGACTTTGAGGGTCGAGAAGTTGGAGCCGCGTCACAACACGAACTTCAAGTCGTTCGTGGTGCGTGTTCCGACACATCATCTCGAGAAGTTCCTCAAGGAAGAGTTCTGGCCGAAGGGTGTTGTGTATCGCCGGTTTCGTGGCCGGCTACATGACACCAGTCAGCGAAACACGACGCCGACACTTCGTGTAGTATAAGTTCTGTTATGTTGTATTTATTTATAGTATTTTTAAGTTATATTAATATAGTATTGTATTTTGTGATAATTTTGTATGTATTAGTTTATAAGTATGTTTGTATTAGTATGTATTGTTTTTTTCTATGGGTCTTAGTTGCCTGAAATAAAGGAATAAATAAATAAATAAAAATAAATAACTCCGTCATATATGGACGGATTTGCAAAATTCTATTTTGTTCGATAGAGGTTTATGTCCTCAAAAATCAATAAAATAGGTATATAAATTATTTGCCAGGATACAGATTTACCGCCATAAACAAGATGTTAATGTTTTATTTCGATTTTAAAACTTTCACAAAATGTTATGCATAAAAAACGGTGTGTTTTAATATGTAGTAAACCCCATAAGTATTTATGTGTGTACACTACAACACAGTTAATACAGCAAACCAGTGGATATTTTATTTTTACTCTTATTTCTGCTATAAACCCTGCAAAATTTAAAAAAATATAGAAAACGCACAATTTTTTATTCGACAGCAAAAATATATAATCGATACTAAAAACAACTTAAAGTGTAAATAATAGAAATGTTACGTTGCTGCAATCACTAATTCCATCTGTCAAAAAACGGTATACCTAATGGTTATAGGGAAGTTTAATCTTTAAAGCATGTCCTATCTATTCTATATTGTCTAGCTCTAGTTGCAGTCTGTAAAAACTCGGAGAAAAAGAAAACTCATTTTTTCGAAAATATTAATCAACAATCAACACAACTTACCGCAGTCCACTGTCCACGCGTTTCCCAAACTGCGACACAACACCCTGCTGTCTTCCACCTTCCGCATCCAGTCTCTCCTACCCACCTTATTTTTTTCTAAAATATAAAGTTTCATATAAATATAATATTGAACGAAAACCTTTACCATGGATTCAGTACCTACTTACTTACCAACATTATTCTCAAGGTTGAAATATTTCATGAGTTAACAAAAAATTTAAAAAAAGTTCACCCAAAAAAATGTGTCATCAAAAGGCGATAACCAAAAATAAAAACACGAACAAACAAACACAATGAGCGACCAATTAACTCTCAAACTCAAAATCAGGGTAAACTCACCAATTGTCGACCGCTCTATTTGAACGAAACGTACAAAGGGAATAAAAGGGGTTTAAAAATACGCCCAGGCCCAATTAATTAGAGACAATTAGCTACCCTTCCTGCAGCAACAAAAGGTAGAAAAACTCTTCTCATTAATTACGAAGCAAAGAGCACGAAAGGCGAAACAGGAAGGTACTAGATTTCTCCCCTTTTGTTTTTGAAGAGGAATCCATTTGTGAGACAGACGCGTTGCGGAAGATGCGGGGTCTCGCTGAGCTATGATTTTATTTATGTTTTATGTTGTGGATTTAATTATTATTTATGGTTGACCTATTCTAATTTAAAACTAGGGGTAAGAGGATTGATGTTTTCTTTCTTCATCCACTGCTTTTTAATCAGAGCTATGTTTGAATTTATGCATTTACATCGTCCTACTGCTGAGCAAAGCTCTGCTCACAAAGACTTCCGGAGCTTAATGGTAGATAATTTAATTAATAAAAATACTATAGGAAAAACATGAAAGAACAAGGAAGATGCAATTGAGAAAATTCAGCGATAAGAATAATAAAACACTTTTCAGCAAACAAAAAACAATAATCCTTTGACAGCTCATCCACTTGCTGGCTAATTACAATGCTTTCAACAACTCACAGATTACACGAACATACATTATCAACACTATCTGAACTAATCCTCAGCTGACATGCTATAAAAAATATTCCAGAGTGCCTTCCACGATAGTCGAACATTTTAATCGACACACAGATTATACGTGTCCATTAAATAAGTAGCTATCAATTACCGTACTTGTACTGATAATTTTTAACAGCACTGATAAAATTCGGCAGTGCTAATCAAGACGTCACCATGTGCGCGTGCAAGCAGAAACGATCTTTCCTAATAGAGGACATACTGAAAGATGCGACGAAGAAACCTTATAAGAACTTGAGTCAGGAGCCTAAGGAGCCCCTCAAGTGCAATGGAGTAAAGTCCGTCGAGGTCCCTAAGAAACAGAAGATGACGAAGATTGAAGAGCCGGCGAGTGACAATGGGAACAAAATTGATGTTAAGTGCGAAGTGCCCAAGGATTACTGTTTGAGCAAAGTCAATCTGGAACACAGGAGAAATACTTATCCGTTGTACCCTACACCGATTAAAGCCAATGTACCTCCGCTGTCTACTTCAGTGACATGGCCTCAGTACAGAGGGAAGGAGGCCTCGGGGTTCTTAGAGAGGCCTCCGTTCAGTTATTACAGCGACCCGATGCTAAATTCAAATCAAATACTAAGAAGTCAACTTGCTGCGAACAGATTTGTGTCACACCCATTCGCTATACGGCAAGCTTATGGATTTGACAGAGGTGAGTTTTTAATCAACTATTATAGAGCCATTCGCAGAAAAATATTTATTAAAAAAATATTTGAAAATAAATAAAATTGTGTGATAATTCTGACTAAGATTAGTAAGTAGTAAGTAATGCATTCTTATCAATGGCGTACTAAATAAAAACAAATAAAATAAGATTATTATATCGAATTTCGTCGATAAACAACTCACAAAATACATCAGTTGCTTAGTAGATTATTCACTAAGGGGATAAAGCAGTGTCTTAATGTCGCGGGCGCTATTTTAAATCCTGAATGCAACAAAGGATTCCTGGGCTCCCGAGCTTAGTGAGCTTTGAGTTAACTCCTGATCGAAACGAGAGAGTTAAGACTAGAATCCTGAGTGCAGTAAGGAATTCAAGCTCGCCCAAGACGAAGTCCTTTTATCCCCGTGGAGAACACTACTTTACGCACCTACTGCGAAGTAATAAAAACCAGTTCGACTATCGAATTAGTGTTTATGCAACTGTTAAATAACCGGGGAATACCTAGTTATGTACAGTGTTATACACTATTTACCCGACTAGCGACAGGACAGGGCTATGTTTTTATGCGTACGATCTATCGTGCGTATGTATCTTTGTATGTGAAATTCCTTATACCCTCTGAGCATCGACATCAACGGCCGGATGGATTTTAATACATACATGAGGTGTCTAGTGACTCATTTGGGTCTCGCAAAGGTTATAGGTTAGATTTTGTTTTTATAAAATCAAAATTACGGATTTTAGACAACAGCAAGTAAGGTCTTGAAAAAAAAATAGTACTACACTATGTGGCGTATCAAAATAAAGGGCTTGAGAGACGATTCCAAAAATATAACTCACTAAAAGGATTAAAATATAAATACAAAATCAAAACTCCAGTACAACTGAGATTCAAAACTAGCTCACATTTCAAGCAGTCTTATGCAGTTGGTAGCATTAAATCTGGGATTGAAATAAATAGCATACCTCCTGCATATCGGGTTTTTTTTATTTTATCAATCTAATCCTGCGCATTTTCATCAAAAACGCCATTAATAATATCGTCAATTGAGCGTCAGCCCAAATCCAACATCCTAACCCAGGGCTATACGCGCCACAGCAACCGATCATTTTGTTAGTCGACGCCGACTAAATCCTAAGTGAGAACTCTGGTCGACTTGTATATATATTTTTTTTATGTTTCCATATTCAAATAACATTAATGACCAACGGGTCATAATGAAATTCAGTACAAACTAAGAGAGAGGGTGAATTAACGTAGACAAAGAGTAATCGGACGGAGATAAAGAGGAAGCGATAGAAAACGAATAGTAAACGGACGAAAGCAGAGAGAGATCGATTGGAGACAAAGAGTAACTGGACGGAAAGAGAAAATGATCAAACGAAGAGAGAGAGTGAATTAACGGAGAGAAAAAATAATCGAATGGAGGGAAAGAGGGAGCGATTAAAGAAAAAGAGTAACTGAACAGAGAGAGAGAGAGATCGATTAAAGGCAAAGAGTGACGGGACGAATAGAAAGAGTGACCTAACGGACTAAACGAAGAGAGAGAGTTATCGATCGGGGGAGGAGGATCGAGGGAGATTGACCGAGTACAGAGAAAGAGGGCTGTAACCGAATGGAGAGGGAGAGTGGCCAAGCGAAGAGAGAAAACTGTAACCGAATGGAGATGGCGTTTGACCGAGTGCAGAGAGAGGGTTATGAACGAACGGAGAGGGTGATAGAGCGAGCGCGCAGAGACAGCTGCGACCGAACGGAGACGGAGCGTGACAGAGAACCAAGCGAAGAGAATAACTATTACTGACCGAACGACTGAACCGACGCCAGCGATCCACTGAGCAAGCTGAAAAAGCAGATGGCTGACCTGAAGAGAGAGATTGCAGCTTTCAAGGACCAGGTGGCCAACTGCCGTATATAAATGCTCAAAATCTAATCTCAGAATCAGGAGGTTCCACATCTTGAAGGTGCCAGCTTTCACAAAACAATCCTCCTGTAAAGTTAGAATTACTAAAAAAATAATTTTGATTCTAAAAATTAAATTAGTTGAAAATAAATATGAATTTAATAGTTTTTATGATATTAGTCGCTCGTCAGTTAGTCATCATCATCAGCCTAGAGCAGTCCACTGCTGGACGTAGGCCACTCCAATGGCACGCCATTCAGCTTGATTCTCGGCAACTCTCATCCAGCTGCTACCTTACCTACCGAAGATCTTCACTCCAACTGCCTGAGGGCATCCTACCTTACGTTTTGCGTCAATTAGTAACGCGTATTTATCAAGCGTCTACAAAATTACATACAAATAAAAATCGATTACTATATCGATTACCGATTATCGTCAATAAGCAACGACGTATTATATTTAGACCGAATTATTTACGTCATTCGTTTTCTTATCATAACCTTGCATTGAGTTCATCTTAATCTTAATCTACATAATAATGTATTGTCTCAAATTATTGTCAGTTTGTCTCCTTTTATTTATAAACTAACAAAATAAAACAAAGGCTTTTATCATAATCATCTTTCATTGTGATCACAATTACTTCTTAAACTTTCTTTTTTAACCAACATCTTAATTTGTATTTTTAGTAACTAGTAACCTACTTAACCCACATCCAGTAAGCCTAATTTTGAAATGCCATATTATCCATAGACATTCTAGGTCACTTTTGAAATGTCAAAACGAAGTCATTCATACCTGTAGTGCTATTCTGTATAAATCTCACCGTGAGAACTTAGGTGAAGTGAACGGGAAGTGAGCTCTGTCATTCCCTAATGGTAGGGATTGACACTATTAAGTGCTCACTTCACTTATGATTTCACGGTGAGATTTTTACAGAATCGACCGGCTGTTATAGCATCTGCCTTGAGCAAGCGTGGTGATCAATGTTCATGCCTTCTCTGTATGAGGTAGGTATGAGAAGAGAGCTTTGCCTTGCAGTGGGACAGTAATAGGGTGACACTAATATCATTTTATTAGGGCAATAAATTATCCGAAAAATCATAAAAATCCTTTAAATATACAAAGCAGTTGAAAGTCAAATAATCCGTAAATCGGTGCTTTCGCCCTAAACCGTTCTGCTTCATTCATAATTTTAATCTAGTACCTACGTTTACCAATCTAATTGGTTTATAATAATTATCAAAAATGTTAGCTTAATGACTAATCAAGTTATTATTGATGATTTTAAGTAGATAAGTTTAAGTGTCTTTCTGTGTAAGTATCTCTACGTATCTAGTTTCCTACTTTTTATACAGAAATGACTTTGAATTAATTATTTGTCGATCTCGGTCGAAACTTTGGAATCGACTCTTAAATCACAAAAGAAAACATTTTTATTTTTAGGGCGGAAAGCGTCAGGGTAGAAATTCAAATTTTCTTACGTTTAGTAAGTTTTTTTTTAGAGTAGGATAATATAGAGAGCTGCCGTGGGATTCTGTAACTATCTCACCGTGAAAGCTTGGGTGAAGTGAGCGTGGAGTGAGCTGTCATTCGCTAGGGATTAACACTATTAAGTGCTCACTTCACTTATGATTTCACGGTGAGATTTTTACAGAGTCGATCGGCTGTTTTGATGATTTTTTTGACAATAGCTACCTATTATACCTGATAATGACCTAGAAATTGTATGATTTAGAAGAGTTTCCGTGGAGTTTCTTGCCCGTTCTTCTTCGTCTCCTACTACACTAGCATGGGCAACTAGCTTCATCTTTCTGACTGACCGACCCCTTTACAATTCAAAAGTGCCTGTAATTGGTTTATTTGAAATAAATGCTTTGAGTTTGAGTTTGAAAACAAATTGCAAAAAAACGTAAGTAAATTTGAGTTCCCCGGGGTACCATACATAGCGCATCCCCCAGTCTAATATTTACCAAGAAAATGTACGAAACAAATGTTTTTTGTTCAACTTACGTAACGTATACGTGCGCACATATTGTTTTTGGCATGCATGAATGAGCCTCCTCGTGTAGCGCGGTTTGTTCTTCCAGTTAGTCAATTGAACCGAGCGCTCGGTGCATCCTGGACAGTCACGCCCAACACCTTATTTGACTGGCCAATTCTTCCCTTGAGGTGGTAGGGCTAACGCTCGCCTGGTTTGCGACCACTCTCCCACTGGACTACGGTGTCAAGCAGCCTGCTGTGTTTTGTCGATGCGTGGGAGTTCCAGTGCCTCAGGCATCTTCTGGGCACGCTCGTTCCATCGTAGACCTCATCCATCGCTTTCCATCAGGCGTGATCGAGGTCAAGAGCAGGCCTAATCAGCAATAATAAAAATAAATAATAAATAGATACCACTTTTAACTCCTGGGAATCAGATCCAATAAACATACTAGTGATGTAGATACCTATTTTGACACACCTTTTTTTATGAGTCTGCAAGTTAATTCGCAGTGCGGACCCGAAGTCACACCAATGTGACTTATAGAATTCATTTTTTCTGTTTGCCACACTGCTAATATTTGTACACCATATTGTAACACTTAATAAAATTATTAGTGCAGTGAAAAATATCGATTTTTTCGTAAAAAGCCTTTTCATGTTGTTAAGCACAGTCCATACCACGAAGTTAGGATTTTACTATCTAACTAGCCTGTCGAAATCAAAATCAAAATTAGAAGTCAGTTTTTTTTTTTTAATTAGGCTAAGATCATTCACCGATTGCCTTGATAATAATATTCAATCTTTTCATCTAAAATAATTGTGAAAAAATTAGTGTGAAAGTATTAGAGCTTCCGATAAGATAATTATGTAAGAAGGTACCTACTTTTTGAAACGGAACCAACCTATTTGGTTTTATTTTTTCACCGACTTCAAAAAAAGGAGGAGGTTCTCAGTTCGTCGGAATCTTTTTTTTTTGTATAATGTTCCCCGATTACTCGATGACGGCTAAGCCGATTTGAAAAAATATTTTTTTGTTTGAAATATACTTTTTTGGTGGTCCCATTGTGATCAGGACAGGATCTGATGTTGGTATCCTGGAGAAATCGAAGGAACTCTTCAAATATTATAGGCACACCTTTAACGATTTGGGTACTTTTTATAGTAACTCGTGCACTTGCTCTCGGAAAGCACCATTTGGTGAAGAGGATCACCAGTTTGCTGATGATGAAGACCACAGATGGCCACCAGAACTACTGAATAATAAGTATTTCACGAGTTGCTATTCGATTACTTTAATATGGTTGCCAAGCAATTTATACTCGTCACAATGCGAATGGTGAAATGGAGCTGATGGTGAAATACCAGCAGAACTCCTCAACAATTAACGTCCCCGTATCGGAATAAAGCGATGAGCAAGTTGACATTAGGTTATTGTAACTTACAGAAATTATAAACAGACTCACTAAAAAGCGATACATAAAAACTTTGTAACAAAAAAAACTTCCAAAAAAACACTAGAAAGTGAAAAATAACTTTAATTTCGGAATTCGGTGGCAAAGAACTTAAAATACAGATTCAAAGACACCGACTTCCGAAATTAAAGTTATTTGTCAAACTGTAGTGTTTTTTGGGAAGTCGCTTTTTTTTGTTAAAAAGTTTTTTTTATTCTAAAAGTACCTATAATCTAAATGCAATATTTGCGACCATTTTCATTTACATTTCTAATTGACGTCACAAATAGGAATTATAGCTATTATTATAGCAATGAAGAATGAAACCAGATAAAAAAAGAAAATAAAAAACAATTTATGGTTAATTCATTGCCTACGCTCATTGGTAGGTATAACAGTACCAATAAACGATACTAAAAATAAAAATAAATAAAAAAATTGTACATTTGTATTGGTCAATTCGAGTTGTAAGCCCGTGACACACTGAAATTATTGGTCTACTCACTATTTTGACCATAAAAATTTAGAGTGACAATATGATATCACTAGATTCAGGAATGATAAGACTAATTCAATATCATAATTAAATACCTGGGCTGCAATGTAGTAATCGACAGATATCATTCGAAACCAATAATGATCATCGCTGTGCGATAAATGACTGGATAATTCGTAACCTATCTCACTTTATCCGTCATACCTATTTATAGTCCATACTAATACTCGTATTATAAGCTAACTTCTGGCTGCATCAAAATTGATTTTTTTCTGTCAGGAATTTCTCAATAGCAGCTCGAAGTTTGAGTCGAGTCTAAGAATTCTATTAGTTTTAAATGCGTATCAAAGAATGCATCCTGGAACGATACTCATCTATCTCTATCCAATATTTAAATGCTAATTGCGATGCATATTACTGATGTTCTTCTAATAGAAACATGCTTGTCAATCGATGGGAATCGAACTCACGAACTCCTGATTGCCCCCCTTGTGGGCTATTATAATACCAGCTTATTATTGTCCCACTGCAGGGTAAAAGCGTGATGTTCAATGCTCGTGACTTGAACATCACGCTTGGTCAGGATGGGTTGGTGATTTCAGACTTAAATTAACTACAAGTCTAGGTTTCCTCGCGATGTTCTCCTTCACCGATGTCAGTAATATCCAAGATAAACTCAAGAAGTACTTATGTATTGAATAGTAACATTGAACTTGTCCGGATTTTAACCCACAACCTCGTGCATGAGAGGCGAGGCCTGAACTGCTGGGCCATCACGAATAAAGAAAGAACGAAAATACACGTAGTTAGCGCAGACTAAAAGGCACACAATATCATATACAGCAAAGAAAAATCAAATAAAAGGTGTAAAGCGCGATGTAAGAAATAAGGCTATTGCCGCGAATAGGGCTATTGCCGCATGATCATTGTAGGTGTTCCACAATTGAAAATAACATTTTACAAGATTAATTTAACAGATAATCTAATGGGTAGGGCTTTACCTACTTCCTTAACACCAAAAACGTACAGATTATAAACGATACTCATATCTGTTCCAATTAAAAAATACACAACGCCTTATCGATTTAAGTATCTATTAAATCGATAACAATATTGGTTATTATTAAAAAAAATACAATTTTCCATCGATTATCTCGCTATCGAATATTTTTTATCTATTAATACTCACTATTTTAAATTGTTGTTTTATTGTAACAAGTTAGAATGAGGTCTGTTATCGTCAAATTGCTCCAATTTGTTGGATTAACTATTTTATTACTATTTTAATTTTTCGATAAGTCATAGTTGTCTATATTTACCTAATTGATTATAGTAGGTACGAAAGTTCACCTGAGTAGAAATTTAAGGCCCATACACACTGGCGGGGACGTCGACACGCAAACTGTAACCATGTATTTAGTACATGATTCTGAATTTTGTTAAAGAAAAAACCGGCCAAGTGCGTATCGGACCACGCACAATGAAGGGGGTAGTTGGAATGAATTTATCCCAAGAACAAACTCAACATTGTAGTTGACAATCATGTTCTCCGATACATTGCAACCGCAAATGTAAGTTGGTCAACATTACTCTTAAACTTGTAAAGCCTACTTAGCTGTGATAGTTTTCCTTTTAACTTCGTTATATACACTACTACGACTTCACATATCCAAAATCAACCATTTAGCTGGCGTGACACTTGACTAATAAAAATGGCACTTTAAAGCTTAATATTTCACATTGTTTGCCTATCCAACGATACCCCACACCATAGGATAGACGAGAAAAAAAAACATCCCCACTTCTAGGTATTGCACTTTTCTATGAAATAGCAGATTTTTTTTTTTAATAACCGACGAAAAATGTATACGCTATGGGGTTTAGAATCATTTACTGAACTTTCAATCTATTTATTTATTTTATCATCTTTTCGCACACAAAAAGGTACAAAGGCGTACTTAATGCCTTAGGCATTCTCTACCAGTCACCCAAGGGTGGTGAAGAGATTAGATGGCAGGTGCTTTGGTTGAGCCGAACAATGATAAAAAAAAAACTATTAAAATTCAGTCTACGTGAGTTGAATTTCATACATCGATGCCTTAGTTCACAATTGCGCTAACTACGAAATTTTGAGGAGCTTTAAAGTTTTTTCAAGTTTAGACAAGAACAGTACAAAAACCAAGTAAAATAGGTACCAAAAAAATATGCATCTATTCATAAGACGAGACGGAATAACGGTATTTCGATACGCGGAAACGAAATAGCATGAAGTTTAGTGTGTTTGGCATTAAAAAGTGGAAATTGAAAATTTTGTAGTTAGTGCAATTGTGAACTAAGGTATCGACATAATAACATAGGTAAATACTAACGCCATCTACCGGGTAGTAATGGCAACTTTATGACACTGATTCCCTAAGATTTTCCATTACGTTATTAACGAATTATTACTCTTTTTTTTTTCAACACTTTTAAGTACTTGTACCTGTGACTTGCACACATAAACTGATGAGGCCTCTACCTTCGGAAAATACAGGCATGATGTTTGTAATGCTCATCATCATCATCGCTGGCAGTCTTGTTCCACATGCTTCCCTGGTGTGTGTGAGTTCTATCCAGGTCCCCTCGGTCTTCTGAATGTCATCCACTTAATGTTATTGTACCTATTCATATTCTACTTAATAAAAATCATAACTTCATTCATTCACTGCCAAACAACGCACAGCCTAAGCCGCTGGGTCTAGAAGCTTGAAATTGTGCGCATAAAGTTCCATTTACAAGGAAAATGAGCACAAAGAAAGAATTTTCTAAAAGTCATCTCCAAGGAAGTTCGTTATTTTTGCTGATAGGAAATCCCATGGGGCGCACGGTTTGTTACTTAAAATTATATAGGTACTCAGTTAACTGTTCTTTCTCAGTACCGCCAAGCTGCTGCAACCCCTGGTGGGGACTGGGCGGCAGAAGGAAGGGTGGCCAGGTACGCTTCACGGCGGCCCAGACGGGGGCGCTGGAGAGACGGTTCAGCGCCAGCAAATACCTCAGCCCGGACGAAAGACGAGCCCTGGCGAGCACACTAAGACTTAGTGATCGGCAGGTAAGCAGATGATCTTTCTTTTTAAATACAGCTGTACAACGATCTTTTGACGCGTGGCCAAAATCGGAACTAACACCTCTTTTTTTTTCAATTATAATAATAATAATAATTTTCACAAAGCGTCCACAGTAAATGTTTACCAACAGCGGCATTCGGACGCCAAAAGGTTCTTGTTGCAGTGTAAGTGCATACATAACAAGCTGGAAATAGGTGTCACAGACCCACCTACACTTACTTGCAGATTAGTAGGAAGTATTTTCAGCTCACTTGTTCGCAAAATGTCTGTTCATGCACCGCATTTAGTTTCACAAGCGTACTGTTCCGTTTGCTTGCATTCTCAATCTATTCGCGACAGGTAAGTAACTATAACATGCTAGTCAAATACGTGCATTTTTTTTTAGATTTATATTATATTATAAATCAAAAGCTGTTTTGGAGGCTTCGGGTCAGTGCCTCTCTTTCAAAACAAGAAGGCAGCAAAATACCCTCGAGCCATTTCCCACAAATACCTATTTGTTACAAAATGTTGTCTATAAAAAAATTGGTATATTTTTTATTCGCAAGGGTGCTGAAATATATCGTTAGTAACGCGTGGGCATTGTCATTGCATACTTGCATGAAAATGTAGGTACCTACTAATGTCGATTGACGAGCACCGAATACCTACTTAAATTGGTCCATTGTAGAATGAATGCCCCTGTGAGTTGATCGATAGCAATCTACTGCTTATTGGTTGTAGCCGCTGCAGAGCTCCAATTGTAAAGAGACAAAATAGGTACTGAAGGCAACTTTAAAAGGGTTCTTATCTAATATACCTAGCGCTCACTTGAAAGAAGCAAGCTTGCGGGGCTTGCCCTTATCTGCATGATCCAGGCAGTTTAACGTACACAAATAATTTAATCAAGCATACCTACTTGCTAAAAATGTACAAAACAATTTTAGGTACCTTATTATAGGCGCATCAATAATCCAGTGCATTGCGATAGGATTTGATTGATTTGTTGATAACACTGCTACTGATCGGGTATTATTATGTGGATTACAATTTATTATAAAGTATTATTAACAACATACCTACATATCTACGTAACTTACCTACCATAACATCACGCCTGTAATTCCCCGTACGATATGGATGGGCAGTAAGGTACCCATGAAAATGAAAACTTAAAAACAATTTTCCAGATTCAGGGATTGAGTACAGAACCACTATACGAACTGTCTCGGGTGTTATAGGAGCTTAATTAAGAGGGATTGGGAATACCTACAATACACTCTTTAGCATAGGGCCTATTCTGTAAAAATCTCACCTTGGAAACTTCGGTGAAATGAGTGTAGTTACCTACATTGCACCTGGTGCTAGGGATTGACACTAATGACCGCTCACTTCACCTAACTCTTCACGATGAGATTTTTACGGATCAGATCTAAAGTTTCAGGCGATTTTGTACCACGCGCGGTATAACTGTTAACTGTTACTGCACCTTGACTCGCCCTGAACATGTGACATAACTAGCTGTGCCCGCGACTTCGTTCGCGTGGATGTCGGAAAACAATAATGTCTCTTTACTAATTGTTTTTCTTTTTTTTAAATAAGTACTCTTTATGACATCAGCTATCCGATACACCCTAAAACATCAGCCTGAGTTACTCGTTATAACATCAACTATCTGCCAGTGAATGTCCTGTCAAAATCGGTCCAGCCGTTTCGGAAATTAGCTGGAACAAACAGACAAGACGGACAATAAAATTAAATATTGTTTTTTTGTTTTAAGTACGGTAGGCTTTCATATGCATTTAGTAAAAAGCTGTTATTTTGATATTACAAACAGATATTTAAATTTTATTTATGTGTGATGTAATAATTGTTTTGTGAAATGTTCATTAAATATTATGTTGAAAAAACAAAATGGTGGTTTTAGTTCTGAATGTGGCCACGCTCCTGATGAACCTTGCAGCGCTATAAACTATCCGTAACGGATTATGGAATCGAACGAAAAGTTCATCCATTTATAACAAACCTGTTCCTTCTTCAGGTCAAAACCTGGTTTCAAAATCGTCGCGCCAAGTGGAGGCGTACTACACCGGATTCAGCTGATGCTGGGAGCCCTCCGACTGCCGATGAAGGATCTGACGACGAAGTCCATATAGCTGATGAGGAATAACGATGACACATGACTGGCACACTATTGAATAAACGATTATTTTAGACTGCGTGTATATAACTATATATTTCCGTTGTTTTTTTTTTTAATGTCTTCTGCGGCGCAGATAAGTTGTGTGCGTAAGATGTACAGATAAATTGTCATACCAGAGACAAACCTGAATGTAGAACAGTTGTGCCTCATAATCTTCCAACCAGTAGGTCCACCAAAAAGCTTATAGATAAAAGTGGAGGCAACACTCTAAATCCCCAAGTGAAGACGACTGTGTGGTCGGGCACTCTTTCTGAATACATACATAAGACACAGAAAACGCATATCACTGTCTCGTTCTTATGTGTGTATTTAGAAAGAGAGTGTCCGACCACAATCGTCTTCACTTGGTTGCCTCCACTTTTAAGCTTCTTGCAGTACACGCAGCGACGCGGCAGAAATAGGTATGGGGAAGTGGTAGTATTTCACCGAATGAGGTCCTTCACAATAATTAAGCTCACTATAGAAAACAAATTCAAGTAATTTCAGTTACACGAGAAGGTATTTGCGCTTCGATAATCTACGTGTTTCCGAATTAACACGAACGTCGCATCACAGAGTGACCCTCAACAGAAGCAAAGCTTCTAAGTTTTTTACTTCCCTGCTTTGTAGTAGCGCACCTATCATTGCACGTTTGTATGAAGTTTTCTCTCTGCCGGGTTACCTACACCAATCACAGATAGTCTTCTGTCACTTAAATGCTTTGAAAAGTTTTTTGGAATTGCATAGAGTTGCTATTTTTGTAATCATAGTACTTAATACAAAATAGGCAAGTAGGTACTTCCATGGGTGCAACAGCACTATTATATAATAGATGTCATCATCGCGCGTTCATATTTCCAAAGACAGATGATGATTCCCAAAGCGCATACTTATTTTGGGATATTTAAAACTTAAAATAGCAAAACAGAAACTTAGTCAGAATATCAAAATTAGTTTTTTTTTTTTTCTTTTTTTCCTAGATGAAAACCCCACAAAATAGTAATGTTTCTACAGTTAAAATACTAGCTTTGAAATTATATAAAATGATCAATAGTTACCATTAAAAATATTATTAAAATCTCGATTATGATCGTAAATGTATTCTTGGTCAATCCCTAGTATCAGGTGGGATGACACTGACAGCTCACTACACGCTCACTTCACCTAAGTTTTCACAGTGAGATGGTTACAGAATCGCAATGCAGGAGCTTACAGGCACTTTTGTTAGAAGATACATACGTCAAGTTCATCAATAACTTCTGCCCGCGACTTCGCCCGCGTGTAATTTCTTGCTCCCCCGCCCCACCGCCCGTGGCTTCGTATCGTTCGCCCGCGTTATTACTTCGTTTTCGCTTAGCGTTCTTTTTGACTTTTGCCGTAGCGTGATGTTAAATAGCCTATAGTATTCCTCAAAAACAAAAAGAATTTTTCAAATCCGACTCGTAGTTCCAGATATTAGCGCGTTCAAACAAACAATCTCTTAAGCTTTATTATTAGTATATAGATTAATAGGTAAGTTCATTTCACGGAAATTGAAGATACACAAACCGCTCCCGTAACTAGATTTCTTCCATGTCAAAAACATGTGATAAGCAGAAGCTTAGAAATTTTCGACTTATTTGATCGATTGGACAGTAATCGTTGTAGCAATACAAATCATCTTCAAATTCCTTTAAATTAAGGTATTAACGATAGATAACTAATCCGAGAGATCGTTCGACGTTCAATAACAAGCTTAGGATGGGTCATGTGACTGCAGTACGCATTATTCACGATAATGGAACAAGCTTAACAGATAATGATAATATGGATTAACAAGTTTGTTTTGGGGCTGGATTATCTTTTTCATCAACTCGCCAGAATTATTTAAGTAGGTCCTTTGAGCTCATCAATCTTATACCACGGAAGTTTTAAACACTAATTTATTTATCTAGCTAGTGCACCTATCTAACGATTTACAGGTATGACCTATACTTATATCTAGTGGACAAACATAAGCACAAGCATCTTATAGTATAGGAAAAGTAAAGTAAAGTAAATTATGTAGGTTTATCTAGAAAATTGAAATAAACTATTTCAATTTTCTAGATAAACCTACATAATTTAAAAATCAATGTCTTAAAATAATAATATGTAAGTACAAGTATATAAAAACCAGTTCATCAAAATCACTTTGAGGAATGGCCGCCCACGTTCTTTCTAACAAGTCAAAAAGTTGTTGTGGGGTATGCACGGCATCCATACTCGCCAGAGCTCTTCTTTGGACCATATCCCATGCGTGCTCAATTGGGTTGAGGTCTGGCGATTGAGCAGGCCACGGCAGAACGTTGATGAGAGCATCGGCAAGAGTGCGTGTTACGACTTTAGCCGTGTGTGGACGTGCATTGTCGTGCATTACTCGAAACGAATCACCCAACCGGCTTCGCAAAGGGATGATCACTTCTGAAACAATCATCTCCGCATAAATCTGAACATTGAGGTTGCCCCTGATTCAAATGACATCGGTTCTTCCACCGATCCAAATACCGGCCCAAACCATGATTGTTCCACCTCCATATGAATGAAGTTCCTGATAAAATTTCAAACGTTCATGACGTCCAGAGGTCCTCCAAACTTGAGTAACTCTTGTATCCGGCCTCATACCAAAATGAGATTCATCGGAGAAGCAAACACAACGCCAGTCTTCTTCCTCCCAATTTCTGTGTTCGCGAGCCCATTGTAAACAGGCCCTACGACTGCGGGGTGCTATAGGTGGATCTCTCAGCAGCCTTCGGGAACGCAGACCCACTACACGTAAACGATTTGGGATGGTTTGGTGGCTTATCAGCAAACCTGAAGAGCTGTTGAGCCTCGTAGCCAACATCATGGCGGTCATGGTACGATTCCGTCGAGCATTTTGGATGTACCGATCCTGTCTGCGAATGGTGATGCGATATCGTCCTCCATGTCGCTCGGCCACGCTTCTCGCGTGATTCGATAGCGTGTCCAGAGGCGGATTTTGACGCTCTGTGTAGTGCCAAGAGCGACAGCCACAGTACGTTGCCTGGAACCAGCTTGTAACATTCCGACGGCTCTCATCATCTCTTCTCATGTCAAATGATGTCGTCGCTCCATAACGATGCAATTTTTTTCAGTTCCGATGCAGAAAGTGTAATGGTTTTGTAAAAACGCTATTACACACTTTTATAGGAATCTTGATTGACAGTTGATTTTCCATTTTGAATCAAAATTTAGAGAAAAATCTATCTAATAGTAAAATTAACTATAAATAACCCTCCCCACAGACTGGCCCATCTTGAAACCTGAATGGCCCACATTCGATCCTGCGCCGCGTGCCCTGTCACCTATGCACTTGATAAAAAAAAAATACCAAATGTTTATTTCTGTACCAACTGCGTTAGTGAGCTTGCAGAATTTCACACAGCTGAATTTAAGCCAAAGATGTTTAAAATTTTTGCCATCGATACGCTAAGAAAAGGAAGTGAAGTAATTTGATTAGCAAAACGCCATCTATCGGCCGTCGTCGCCCAACTAGATGCACATTATAAGGACTGCGTAAGGTTGACAATCGCGGAAACTGAGTAATAAATACACAGTAATTTTACAAAATATTTTATTATTTAAAAAAACAAATAGACCAAGGGAAAACTTTCAAAACAAACAAACACTTACATCTATAAATTGAACTGAAACGTAATAATATCGTTTATTTACATCTTTACACTTATACATCGTGTTTGGTAGGCCATTTGTCTAAACTTCGCGTTTAAAAATACATTTTAGAGATTAGGAATTAAATCTTGCAAGACATTTACATGTTACCGTTTACGGATTGGAAAAAAAAAAATTCGCGCTATTGATAAGGGACTGAGACTATGCATTTCTGTGAGGAACAGACTATTCTGTAAGCAAACAGATAGGCAGAGATTACTTTTATTCATAGCAGTCCTTTACCGTTCTCGCACGACCACCCAGAAGGTTGTCGGCTGCTTTTTTATTGAATCCTTTGTCATCGGGGTGGCGCTACTGACCGCAGCGCTGACTCGTTTTTTAATATCCAGTATATTGTTATTATAATTATGTGTTGTGTTTGTATTTTTATTATTTTTATTTTTAACAGTTACTACGGCGATTTAGGATGTATTTTTCAAACGCAAAGTTTAAGACTAGATACATTTTAGAATATAGGTATTACTTTGTAACATTCGCGTAAACATTTCATTAAAAAAAAAACTCAATCGATCGTGGCACATTAATCAATATTGATGTCCGTGCGTTTAGTTACAAAAAGTATCATACAAATAACAAATAAATTAAGACTGACTCACACTTATACTTACAACTTTTAACTTGTAATAATAATAACTATTTAAAATTCAACTATTCAGTCAAATGTTTCACTACACCACCCTAAATTGCTTTTTTACCCGAATTTTGAAAGAAAAGCCGCCATTTTTTTAACTCCAAACAGTTTTTAGTTAATTTTACTTTCTCTATGGAACTATAACATCAATGTAAGTACTTATGTACAGTGTTATATTAAATATGGATTGAAAAATATATCTAGACTGGGTCACACGTAATTTTAATATTATAATTATTTGATGCATACTTTAATCACCGTAATAAAAACAAAGCACATTTTCGCGTAACCCAGTCATATTTTTTTATTAATCAAATGTCATTTGCGCTTCAAAACTATAGTAACTATTAAAAATACTAACACGTATCTAAAATAGAAATTGAGTTATATTTTCTTTCCTTATCTACTTTATAAATTGTTTCTTACTTTTTTTTTATATAATACAACGTAAAACTTTTTTGAACAATACCATTGCCTTAGGCCAGCTAAACACGGGCGATTTGTTTGGCGCACTGGATTTTCAACGCACTGATAGGCACAGAGTCGAAAATCCAACTGTGTATTTTTATGACGCGCTGGGATACGGTCTGTTGGATTGTCAATGGTCGGCTCAATACTAACAGTTGAAAATCTCGTATGCGAAAAACAATCGCCCGTGAGAACCAGGTCTTATTTGTCCAGCTTATCAACATCTTAACATCTTACAGGTATGTATGCAATGGATGCCAAAAATAGATATATATTTTTCTCCACGCGTATTTCGGACCTACACAATTCTTTCGACGGGTATACAATTTAATGTTAGTTTAATAAATTATTTATTATTTACATGAGCTTGTTCGGCTATACTGAATACTTATGAAAAAAGACTGTATTTAAGTAATATTAAGTCGATTTGTAGGACAGGTACTTAAACCAATTTTTCTTTAAATAATTCTGTATACGTATGGCCAGCCAACAACATCTGCAATTTAACCGTGATTTGTAAGTGTGTTAAATGGCCAAAATATCCTGTTCAAACTTAATTTTTAAACAAATAATTTTATATAATTTGCAACAACTATGTTTAAAAATGATGCCAGTTGTCACGTCATTCCCTTGTCATGTAGTATCATTCTAAATGTCAGTTCTTAAGAGTACAACTATTCTGATCTTACCTCATAAACCTTATTTCCATAGACACCAGTAAAACTGTCGCAGTCACTCTGGCAGTGTGCTTGCGTGATCAAAGGAAAGTGGACCGTATGTCTATGAGATGTTAGTCGGATTTCCTTAGCGCGCCCCTTGCGCGCCATGCTTTTAGAAGATTGTATGAGAAGTACAGTTGGAAAAAGTGTATTTGTGATGCGAGTAATACGAACGCGTACCATAGGAGGCCGTATGGATAACCCTGGAAATGAGAGAAAATAATTCAAATTCTTTATTTCAGACATGAGTCCAAAACAAATTATAATATTATTATATCCGCGCAGTATTCACAGGTAATAAATAAATAATCATAATTTATTCACCAAAATAAGAACACGTATTACAAAATTGAATAATTACAATATACGGTATATTGCAAATCTGAATATAGTTTGTTCAAAATAAGTAACTGAATCGATTCCAATAATTTTCACACCATGTTATATTTTGTCCCAAAAATATTTAAAAAAGGCTGTTGAAGTTGAACACTGAGCGACACTAAGTACATATCCGCAATCATATGCGCACAACACAGGTCACGGCCGGTCATAGCGGCACTAAGCGCGGGCGCAAAGCGGGCTGGAGACCCAGGGGGCGCGGGGGCGCCGCGTGGTGTGAGCATATTTTTGTACGGACATCCAGGTAACATAACAAGCTTATATAACTTTGTGATTTTTCATTATACAGTTTTGGAATTTTGTACATAGATTCTTTACATAAAAATACTAGACACTTGTTTTGGGTTTCGCATATACTAAAACTAATGTTGTAGATTACATTTGAGACCCATAAATAAGTGGTGAACATTTAATAGCCACGTTAAAAGTTTTAAACATTATAAGATTCCAATGTAAGAATGCTTATGGGGATGCACAGAATGCCCAAGGCATTAAGTCTAAGTCTCTGTAAGCCTCTTTTCCCTTTTTTATTCATAACTAGCGACCCGCCCCGGCTTCGCACGGGTGCAATGCTGATCACTACATAGTGTAAAACACAATCGCTTGCCACTGTTTGTCTGTCCCTATGTATGCTTAGATCTTTAAAACTGCGCAACGGATTTCGATGCGGTTTTTTTTTAATAGATAAAGTGACTCAAGAGAAAGGTTTATATGTATAATACATGCATAATATAGTAGAGAAACACTGTTATTTTTATAGTCATTGTTTTTCGTAAAAAGTATAGGATAAAAAATGGTTATTGTGGGTTATCCCTAAGAGATAGACATATACCATCGCGGACTTTTTTGTAGACCAGATTTTTTGTAGAGTAGATTTTGATCTATCTCGTAGGGCTCAGCCAGCGTTTGCAATGTAAGCGCCAAAAAAAGTGTTTAATTACGACATCACATTAGAAATCTCTAAAATTATCGGTGTTTCTCTACTATATTATGTATGTATTATACATATAAACCTTCCTCTTGAATCACTCTATCTATTAAAGAAAACCGCATCAAAATCCGTTGCGTAGTTTTAAAGATCTAAGCATACATAGGGACAGACAGCGGGAAGCGACTTTGTTTTATACTATGTAGTGAAGTTTAATAGTTAAACGAACATTTACAGAATTTACAGAAATCCAAGATGGCGGTCGTATTTTTTTTTTTCATCATGGATGTCGTTTTAACTTATGACTTGAAAAATTGTGGCTTAGCTCCATTGGCCTCCAAGGCGACGATATATCCTATTGAGTACTTATCATTCATTTTTTTGAGATACCTGTGGTGGTAAAAATAGTTTTCTTTCGTACGACCCATGAAGATTTTTTGCGGTTAAAGTTCTTAGAAGGTACATAGTGGATAAGAAAATAATTTGAACATCCAAAATAGATACTTTTGTTATGTTTATGATTAGTGGCCGCGTCTGCCTAGACTAGACCCGGCCTAGTGCCTGCCTACCTATTCTGAAAACAAATGCAGGCGACTGGCCTATGCCAGCCCAGTTAGAGGCCTTAGGGCTTAAATCTAACAAATGTCAATAGTACAAGCAAAACATATTATTATAAGTAGCGCTTTTTTTTTGGTATTGCGCTCTCAAAATCATAAATATATTAAATTATTGAGTTAAAAATTTAATGCCAAGTTCAGAACCCAAAACCTGGTAAGTACATAAAAAGCAACAAACCTTTGCCACCACACCACCCAAAACCAAACCCGAATAGAAAATGTCTCATTTTAACTTACACCCACCTGCCACAGCTCGATATCTACTTCGCTGCTGTCATCCTCGTCCTCATCCATCGTCAGGTATCTCCAGACATCCCCACAATAGTATAGGATGCAGTACAATAAGGGTCCGAAGCCTAGCGCAGTGATCCCGTACATGTACCGTCGAAGCTGTCGGATGTTGTTCCGTTTGATGGCTGATAGACCGAGGAACGACAGTAAGAGGGAGAGGCACCAAATGTACTCCCACCAAAGAGGCTGGAATTTGAGACGGCAGTTGTTTAGATATTAAGTCAAATAGCTTAGTTACGTCGTAACACACTGACGATAGTCACAATGGCAATCCCTTAAAATTTGTCATTAAAAAAATTACTCGGCGAATGCATAACCTCCTCCTTTTGAAGTCAGTTAAAAACTTCGGTCGGTTAGGTACATGATTAAATAAATAAATAAATATTCATTGCTTTAATGAAGTTGTTAACTAAACGAGTTTTTAAACATGAACCAATGGATTTTGTGCCCCTTCAAAATGAAGAGGGTTGTGACTGCGTGTGAGTAAGTTACGCAAATGGAGAGGTGGAATACATTACATTCCACAAATGTGTACTTAGGTAGTAACTTAAAATAATGAGATTGACATTACGGACCCTATTGGGCTCAGCAAAATGACCTACCATTTTGATGAGACGAAATTTTAAAATATAACTTGTCAGTCTACATACCTATAATTATCTAATGTTATTATAATATTATATTTTACATTCCTATTTGTCCGTCTTGTTCCAAAAAATCATGTGATAATGTTCCAGTTCATTGTTTCTGTGCAATTATTTATATTTTGTTAGTGTAAATTACGTAAACTGTAGAATTAAGTCTAATCGGCTACTTCAGGTCATTTAGCAGTTTTATAAGTGAAATTAAAGATAACAAACAACAACAAATATCCTAAGTGGAGAAATTGTATTTTTATTCTAAAGCTGCACCATTCTTAATTGTTTCTCATCATAATTGGCTAGTTCATAATAATTCTCCTGCTCTTATCCCAATTCACTTGTGGGCAGCACAACACATCTTTTTCTTACACACTTCTCTATTAGTCGTCATCTCGGTAGTCACCCCCTTTCTAACCAGTTAAAATCAAATAGGAACCATTAATTATATTACCGGTGGTATCTGCAACTCTTCGATCTCCAGTATGAATATGTCAAGTTTGTCGAGGATGTCTGCGGAGAGCTTGGCCAGCATGACCAGGAACATCACATGGTGGAAGAACACACAGTACTTCAGACGAGACTTGTTAAGAGCACTGGAATGAGAAATATTTAGCTAAGTAACGTTTATTATATGAGTAACAGTCGCATCAATCTGGTGGCTATGAAATGCGCTATTTGCTGTGCAGTACCCCACCCCTCCCCCCCGCTGACACATGAATTTGTTTGGACGTTTTGTCTGTATTTGTTTGCATTTGGTGGGATGTTTTTTCTGAAATAATAATTTCATATTTTACTGTTTACTACAAAGCTCAAGTTGATAACACAAAATCTAGAATGAGCACCCACAAATAATATACTTGATAAGGATAGTTTAAGAATATTTTTTAATGTACTACAAATAGCCAAATTACTTCCTTTCCAAGATAATCCAAAGTATTTAAAATACAAATAAGTACACCAAATTGCTTATATGATAAGACTATCTCCCTCGTTACACATAATTTTTAGGTTCTTTGCACTTGTTTTATGATTATTATTGTATATATTTATTTATATTGATAAGTATATTATGTTTTAATGTTATGTGGAAATGGTACACCACAGACTACCTATTTATTTATTTTATTATTTCTGTACACACAGTAAAAAAAACATGGATATGACATAATTATAATTTGAGTATTTGAATCTCTCCTTTCGCCCTTAATCCATACAAAGGCTGTCTTTAAAAGATCACTTTTAGCAATAAGACCTCGCATTGTCACCTGTTTTAAGACTTCTACATTTATATCTGTAGTATCTATGATATACAAAATAAAGTGTATTCTATCTATTTATTATGCTAAATGAAAGAAAAAGGAAAAGTTACATTAGAATAGTTAAACATGATAGGGTTAGCTTCCATCATCATGATAATGTTGATTGACCGCATTCTTGGCATCATCAATCTCTTACTGCCCTTGAGTAATCTCTAACTAATGTAACATTCAAGTTTGTGATGGAAATAAAGTCTTTATCAATAAATTTTCTTTGGTCAGAGAATATTCTGTATAAAATTCATTTATATACCTGAAAATTCCTTTGGTCTTTTAATTTAAGAAATTGTATAATTGGTTATCTTTGTCTTTATTACATTTTCAATCAAATCATAGTAAAAATGGGTTGTTGAAATACTTTTTGTGATTATTGTACAAAAGACAGAATGAAAATCAAAATATATGGGCACCTATGAAAGGTCAGAAGCTCATCAAAAATGTCAGAAGAACCGGCAAGAAACTCCAGTCTACTCCACAGTCATACTCTTTTAAAAATAATTGGCTTTTGCAATGTTTTCATTAATTGGATATGAGAGGACAGTGTAGGTTGAATCTGCAAGAAACATCATCGAAATTCTTAATCTATTCCTAATTATGTCTCACTTATTATGTTTAATAATGTTTTCATTTGATATTGGACCAAACCAATCATACATTTGATGATTGAATTATTATTCTTACTTTATAACCACATAAAAACCACATTTTTTAGAAAACTTTTCTTGAATTTTTGCTAATGAAGGAAGTAGAAACCTATAAAATTTTATGTTGCATGCAGTAGCATGTTGACCATTAAATATTATGTATGGCTTCAGTTACTACTTTATTTTATATGCCTACACAATTTTAATTGACATGCGACATGTTTTCAAGATCGCCATATGGTTGATGATTCTGAATGCGAAGATAATAGAAACGAATGCTTTCATTAATGAAAATTAAAATCTAGCATATATGCGTGAAACATGCACTGGTTTAGTGTATATTCTTAGAGAAAACTGTAATGTTTTGATTTTACTGACATACATAGTTGGGTTATCATTTTCATCAAGCAATTTTTCTAAATGAATTTGAGGACGTTAGTATTATTGCTATGTAATTGAGTAATATGTGGGCCTTTTCAAATAATTGGCGCGAAACATTATTCGCTATCGACTGCTTTTGTCTAAAAATAATTTGACGGAACTTGGTCGAAAAATATATCAACTGTAGATCAAGCTTACATTCGACTACTAATTAAATTCTTCCGTACGGCCTTAAATACTTGTAAATAAGCCAAATTACGTACCTAATCTGATATTGTGCTGCTATTTTCTCTCTGTGTTCGAAATCGGCACCGTTCGTACCAGTCACCATAACACCACCACGCGAAGCCATTTTTGTAACTAAACAATTATATAAAAAACAAAATAAATACTTTTTATCGATCTCAGATCACTGAAATGACATCATTCAGATAATCCTGGCAAAGATTTTTCTTTTCGATCAATTCATTTTTCCTATCTGCCAAACGAGAGCCAACGAAATGCCAAAAATGCCAACGTCTCAAGGTTTTTTGCCACGTTCCGAATGTCACAATAAATACTTTTCATTAGTAGCATTTCAAACATATTATGTAGTGCGGCTAATTTTATAAAATAAAATATATATTTTGTAATTTTGACAAAGGAAAATAACTAATTCTTAATCATATTACAGGTGAGTTTTAAATCTAAAATATTGAAATAAATCCTACAAGGTTGCTTCATAAACGGAGAACGGAGCGTTAATTTGACATTCGTAATTTTACGTTCGGATACACGTTCTGTCAGGGAATTTGCAAAAAGGATGAGACTATTTTATTTTACGAGAAAAAATACTTCTTATTCGTTTCATACTCATCAAGGCAGTGACAAGAATTTCAGCAAACAAACTACCACATAGCTAACCTGCCACGACGTTCACTGCTTCGAAATAAAAGCACCGTTTATGGTTGAGTGGACCACTCACAGGTTGTATGAGTGAACAACCTGTCAGTGGTCCACTCAACCATTAAAATAAAAATCTACAAAGTACAAAAGATTTTTTTTTCTCTCTATCCCATACTCTCCCACTTCTGAAGCAAGGCCTCCCCGAAGTCCTTACAGGCCCTCCTAGTTCGCGTCTAGGCCGAGAGTGAGAGTCGGTCTCGGCGGCACCGGTCCATATTCAATGTATGGAGACCTCGAGATTCTTGGCCGTTTTGGTGAAACTTATTAAGTAGGAATATTAAATTCACTGCCACAATATGATAACCTACGATGCGCAGTTAACCTAAATTTCAAGGAAAGCGACGTTTGTATTATAAACAAGCAAAACCTAAATGCATCCTCAATCCTCATGTCTTATGCGTCGACGACGGCACTGTCAGTAGGTATTCTGCTGAACTGTTTCTGCAAAAAACAATTATGACAAGCACAATAGTATTCCTGCATCGACAACAAGCATTTCAACGTACCTACAGACAACGGAACTCATCAATAAATACCAGTAAACAACCGCGATTGGTGCTATCGCATATGTACAGACACCAGCACATCAAGCTACCCTAAACTGTCAAGTTTTCCCAATCAACTTTGAACCTCATGCTTTAGCGATAAAGTTGAAAATCTATTAAAGAAATTCGACAGATTGTAGTAGCTTGATGTGCTGGCGTCTGTATATACCAAAGACTATTATAACCACTTGACTGCGTATACAGTGCCCCGACGCACGAAAACTATTAGTATTTTGTCGCCTATGTATAGGCTACGGTACTAGTAGCAATTTTAGTTGTGTCCAAGTGTTAGACCTGCGTGCACGCTAAATTAATATAATTTTTTTATAACGTTTATGCAATTATAACGCATCAAAATGCCTTCATGCGCGGTGAAGTGGTGTGGGAAACTTTCTTAGACATCTAGTTACAAAAAGGATGACATAACTTTTCATCGGTACATAAACAGTACGAAAAATTATTTTTGATTTAATCAGATTTTAAGCCACTGCAGGGGTCTATTTAAAATGGTGGCTGGGTAAACGAGCACACTTTTTGAGTCGCGCGTTGATGTCTTTTGGAAAAGTCTCGTTCTTGTATTAGACAATTCTAATGCTTCTATCCCTTTCTTTCCTTTTGTATGTTTATCGTAAAAAATAGTGCTGTTATCTTTAATAGCTGAAAGTTGATATCGAGAAAAATAAAATGAATACATTTTTTATTCAATTCACATACTTTAATAAAATAACTATCTACTATTAACCGACTTCAAAAAAGAAATACCGACGAACTGAGAACCGAGGAGGGTTTTCAGTTCGTCGGTTTTTTTTTTTGTATTTTCCGGGATTTTTTAGTTCTTTCTGTCCCCGACAGTCCATTTCCGGGATTTTTTTTTGTAATTGATTGATTTTGATTAAATATTATTTCTATGATTTTGATTTGGTATTTATTATAATGTTAAAATCCATTTTATCGATATCGACTATTTTCTCTTAATGAAGTAAAGCAGCCCTAACGATGCAAATTGACCTTGAACTGACCAATTGCAGCCGCGCGTTCTTCCTCATCCCCCGGCCCGCAGTAGTGAGTCGTGTGCTTCGAAGAAATCGGCCCATACGCTCTCTAGTGGTTATATTCTCTATGGTATATACCTATGCATTGTTTACGCAATCGCACAACATAACATTACGTCTGTACGCTACAAACGCTTTCTGTCACTGATGTTAAACTACAAACAAATAATGGCATCAGTAACAGGAAATGTATTTAATCCTAAAACCAACATTACTGTATTTGTAGGTAACAGTTCTAAGGTCAAAAAATATGAAATCACTGACTGTGTAACTGAGTTGTTAAAGTTAAATTGTAGTAAAATAATATTGTGTGCTTTCCCATATTTTGAAAAATTAACAAATAGACAAAACCATTATATTCATATGCTTAATAAGCACATGCACTTTTTAGTTAGTCATTATAGTGACAAGCTTGTGTATTTTGACACCAATAGTTTCATAGAAACATTAAAGTCGACTAGGGATACTGTGTATCTGCCTGTTAGTTTTAGACACATAACAGCAAGGCTGTTAGCTTTTTATATAAACTCAGACATAAGTATTATGTCGAAGTCATGTATTATTAACACCGCCACGGTTAGTAACAATAATACTAATAATACAGTGGTTAGCCTTAATGAATGTAGCTCAAATGCTATAAATATTTATACAAATTGTACGAAGGAGGTTCCATTTCCCTCTCGCACTATGAGCTCACTGCCTGGTGATGACATTGAAGTAGTGGGATTAACTCCGGATAATCATTTAAACTAATTTGTAAGACAACAGAAGGTATCAGTAATAAAATATTTACACCTAACAACAACAACAAGGTATCTTCTTGCTCTAAAATAAATAAATATCAAAAAGGAGATCAGCAGAATGCCTTGAAATTATTTCATCAAAATATTCAAGGTATTTCTTCCAAATTACTAGAAATTGAAATGTTTTTAGAAAAAACTAAGTTTGACATTGTTTGCTGTACTGAACATTGGTTAAAGGATTACCAAATGCTAATTAATTATAAGAACTATACTGTGGGCAGTTGTTTTAACCGTAAATCTATGTTGCGTGGAGGTTCGTTAATCTTGATAAAGAATTGTTTAAAATCCAAGCAACGTAATGACATAGTGAGTTTATCAATTGAACATTGCATCGAACTGTCCTGTGTTGAGCTAGATAAGCATGTTGTAGTGTGCGTTTACAGACCCCCTAATTATCAAAACTTTTCTTTATTTGAGTCAATAATGGAAGATGTCCTAGCGAAACTTGCATCCAATAACAAAACCGCAATTATTTGTGGTGATTTTAATATTAATATTTTAGAAAATAGTTCAAATAGCAGTAGATTATTAAGCCTTTTTAAATCTTTCAATTTATCTAATGTTTTTACAGAACCTACTAGAGTAACTCCAACTTCTGCTACTTGCATCGATAATGTTTTTTGCGATTGTGATTATTTAGATAAAGCCATCGTAAATTATCTGCCATCTGATCATAGTGGACAAACGGTGACTTTTAAGTTTAAAACACCTTTGCAAAAAGTGCAAATTCAATTTAGACCAATAACGACTGGTAAACTAAATAGATTCAATAGTACCCTAAATAATAAGTTAAATGATGTGGACCATAATATAGATGATGCAAATAAATTGTACGAGAATTTCTTTTCAGTAGTGCACACTCAATTCAATAACACCTTTGAAAAGAAAACAAGAAATATTTGCCCTAATTTTATATTTAGTGACTGGGCAACTAGGGGTATTAGGATAAGCAGAGAAAGACTGTTCGAGCTGTACGGCCTTAAGCCTTACATCAATACTGAAACTTTCAACAAGCATGTTGCTACTTATTCAAACATTTTTAGAAATACCTGCAAGATAGCCAAAGCACTGTACATCAGCAACAAAATTAAATCAGCAGAAAACAAAATAAAAACAGTTTGGAAAATTATAAATAACGAAACTAGTAGGAATAAAAAACGAAACACAGATTACACATTGGAGACTTCACGTGGTGCCATAAGCTCTAACTCAGAAGTAGCTCAAGAGTTTGTAAATTTCTTTACTAATATACCTTTAAAAACGACGGAAGCCTTAAACTCATCAGCCGACGTATCAATTGAATTATTAAGAGCGAACGTTCCAGGCTGCCCGTTTGAATTTCAATTTAAACATATAAACCCTATGATAGTTATGAAAGCCTTTCGACAAATCAAAATCAAATTGACCGAAGATCTATGGGGTATGTCTATCAAAGTTTGTAAATCCATAATCGAGACTATAGCACCATACTCAGCTTTAGTATTTAATTTGTGTGTAGATCAGGGAGTCTTCCCAGATTTAATGAAATACAGTAAGGTTATTCCACTTTTTAAATCTGGGGACAACAAAGACACCAATAATTATAGACCAGTATCCGTGTTGCCAGTATTCAGCAAGGTATTCGAAAAGGTAATGCTCAATCAAATGCTTAATCATTTTAACAACAACAAAATCTTACACGACCAGCAATATGGCTTCACCAAAGGCTGTTGTACAACCGACGCCGGTGTCACTTTATTAAAACACATATTTACAGCGTGGGAGGAGGCCCAAGATGCCATAGGAATCTTTTGTGACCTCTCCAAGGCATTTGACTGCGTTAATCATGAAACCTTGCTCTTGAAACTTGAGCATTACGGATTAGGTAAACTTGCGCTCAGTTTAGTAAAATCTTATTTAAATGATAGACAGCAAAAAGTTCAAATAAACGGGGTCAATTCACTTGGTTTAAAAGTAAAAATGGGTGTTCCACAAGGCTCGATATTAGGTCCTTTCCTCTTTTTAGTATATATTAATGATCTACCCCATTTATTAAAAAGCCAACCAAAAATGGTGTTATTTGCTGACGATACTTCCTTAATTTTTAAGATAAATAGACGTGCATCAAATCTTGACGACGTAAATAACGCCTTACTGCAGGTGCAAAATTGGTTCACTGCTAATAATTTAGTGTTAAATGGAAAAAAAACTAAATGCATAAGATTTGCTTTACCAAATGTTAAAAGTAGTGATTGTGACATAGTATTGAATAAAGAGAAACTAGAATTCGTCGATAAAACTGTTTTCCTGGGGATCACGCTCGACTCAAAGCTGCAATGGGGTCCTCATATAACATCTCTTGCAGGACGGCTAAGTTCAGCAGCATATGCTGTAAGAAAAATCCGTCAATTTACTAATGTAGATACCGCGAGACTAGTCTATTTCAGTTACTTTCATAGTATCATGTCTTACGGTATTTTACTATGGGGACGGGCTGCAGATATCGAGTCTATTTTTATTCTGCAGAAAAGAGCCATCAGAGCAATATATGGCCTCCGCAGGCGCGATTCTCTAAGGGAACTGTTTAAGGATATTAATATCATGACGGTACCTTGTCAATACATCTATGAAAACATCATGTACGTAAGGAAAAATCTAAATCATTTCACTAAAAGAGGTGACAGACACACCTATAGGACCAGAAATAGGGACCAATTAGTTCAACCAGGCTTCAGACTGGCTAAAGTAGACTCATCCTTCATGGGGTACTGTTTAAAATGCTACAATAAAATACCTCCCCACATACTCCAACTCAACGAAACTAAATTCAAATCTTATATAAAACGCACACTATGCAGCCAAGCATATTATAAGTTGGGGGATTACATCGCTGACAAAAATGCTTGGTTCACCGCTGGTCCTGCTCCACAAGGGCGCATAAACTAATTAATTAGCATTCGAAAATATAGTTGTGAGCTGCTGAAGATTGAAAAAACTATCTTTGTATTGTATAAATTCAATCTCTTAATATTGTATAATTGCATAACACACGTGTGAGCACTATGCAACTAAACTATCAAGCTACCATTTACTGGGTACGTCTTTCATTGACTTGAATGTGCCCTGGCGGCTGAGGGTATGTTATGCTCACTCAAATGTCTCGCTGGTGGTGGCGTGTGTGTTGGATCATTGAGTTCCCTTCAAAATGGTTGAGCTAAATGGTGCTGATCCATACGTCATGTTCGTGAACGGGCGCCGCCAGTAGGGACTGGTCATCTCTTAGCTGCCAAGGCTTATTTTAATTTTAATCTAAGTATTTTCATTTCTGAATTGTTATTTTTTTGTTTTTATCTTTTTTAGTACGGACGCTTTTAACGTGCACGTCTTTCTACATCGTTCTCACATGTATTATTTCAAATTAAATGATGTAACCAAAATTTTGTAACGATTTTTATGATTTAAAAGAGTGTCCGTGGAGTTTCTTGCCCGTTCTTCTCCACAGGTACCTACTACGCTTTGGAATGGGCAACTAGCTTCATCTTTCTGACTGACTGACCCCTTGACAATTCAAAAGTGCCTGTAATTGGTTTACTTGAAATAAATGCTTTGAGTTTGAGTTTGAGTTTGAGTTTGATATTTACGTAGCAGTGTTATATGAATTTGTTTGGGGTAGGTATAACTAAAAATTGAAAAATAAAAAATTGCTTATAAAAATAGAACAACCGACTTCCAAAAAAATACTACAAAGTGAAAAATAACTTTAATTTCGGAAGTCGGTGTCAAAAAAACGAAAATGAAAATGCGGAACCAACGACGCCGACTTCCAAAGAACAATGGCGAAATTTTAGCTGAGTTAAATTTGAGCGTCTAAACGTGACTTATGTACGAAGGAAGTTCCATTATTTTTCTACGTTTTTTCAAATTATCACATTAACTAGTCCAGGCCGGATAAAAAAAATATTTTAAATGAAAAATTAATTGATTTTTTCATTACCGTTTAGTGTTGCCATTTTATATTTATCTGCCAAGTGACAGTAAGTACAGCATTATTAAATTATAATCAGTTTTATTTTGTTATTATAATTAAACGAAGTAAGTGAATTAACAACGCAGTTTATTTTTAAGTGTAAGTGTTCATTGCAGGGAGGTAAAAACACGTGTAAAAAATAAATGAATTACTTTTAATTATTGACCGGCAAAAAGACTAGTATCCCAAATCAAAAAAAATATATAGCTTGGCTATTGACGATTGTTGATTGGTTGCTGTAGGTCGATACCATACTCGATCACTGACGCTTGCGTTCTGTGTTTTGTTTTCGATTGTTTTTCCCGTTTTCTTTCATTTTTACTTGACCCGGACTGCTTATGGACTGTGATATTGCCCTGTGTGACCCTGTGCTTGTTTAAGGACTCTCGAGATTTTCCCTGTGTGACATTGTGCTTTTTCTTTACTGGACACCGATCTTGCCTAATTGTTTGGATTAGTTACTATTGAACTAGTGTTTGAAACTATTGAAACCGCTACGATGGAAAGTCGTCGTGGCAGACCGACACGAATCCTGTGTATCAACTGTAATATATGCGTCAATACACTGCGACGATATTATGCCAGTATTGTTGTAATTGTTTAGTTGGTCGGCGCACAGTAGGATGTTGCGCTCATGTAATGACGCTAGTCTGGTACTTAGGATGGGCCAGACATCAACAAAATATTACCACACCTGCAGAATTTCTTGATGAAATCATTGTTAGAGAGGATGATGAAGAATAAATAGATGTAAAAACAAACTTGTTTTATTTATTCACATCAACTTAACATATTCCTCACACATTCTAGGATTTTATAAATACTTGCTAAGCTGAAACTTAGCAAGTGTTTTTAAAATCCTAGAATGTTAATCCTATGGCTTGCCTCAATATCTAAAACAATGCTCACGGTGACTGGCAGCCTTATTACCTGTTTTAACCCGTGAGAAGGCGCGCTATGAGCAATTTGCTCACACAAAAATCTAATTCAAAAATTTTTTGTCTTTCCCATGCCACACCAATTCAAGCACTTAAGTACCTTCCTAAATATTCACCCCCTCTCCCCTGACGCAATTCTCGATCCGCTCAGTGGCGTTGCGACCGCGCAGCAAGGCGTTTGTGGAGGCCATGTACCAACGTGCGGCAATTTGCTCATCACGCGCCCAGCACATTACTTTGCACCGAACATGTAAAATACATGTTTTCAGTGTGTTTCGAGAGGCACATTAGTGTAGATTTAATGGATGAATAACACTTTTTAGTTTTTGTTATGGAACAGTTTTTATTGTGATTTTTATGAAACGTGCCAAAAAAATTAATTAATACTAGGTTGTTTTGTTATTTGCGTTAGAAGTTGCTATTATGTTCAATAGTTTTGATTAAAATACTTGTTTTCTTACTTACTAAACCTTGTGTTATTTATTTAAATACATTATAAGCCAATAAATATAGAAACACTAAAAATATAAACATTTTATGATAGTGTGAGCAATTTGCTCGCACGCGCCTACTCGTGTAAGAAAATTAGGCGCGCCTTCTCACGGGTTAAACACCTATTGTATACACATTTTAACGTACCGTGTATTTTATCTTGACGGTAGCGTCAAGTATACTCGGTAAACGACCAATATTCGCTTCAATCACGACTTGTCAAGTGCATTTGATCGTCTCGGGACCCTTAGCCAAGTTACCATAGACATAACCTACAAAAGTTCATGACTGAATATCTATTATTCTCGGCCTTCCCGAACAAAAATTCTTGCACAAACTAATTCAGAAGGTGACGCTGAGTTAAACAAGATATTTTTCATTTAAAGACGTAGGAATTTAATCTCAGCTAAAACAATGTATGGGCGGCTGCCATTGTTCTTTTTCACTTTGTAGTTTTTTTTGAAAGTCGTGTTTTTTTTTTATAAAAAAAAAAAATTGTCATAAGTATTATAATATGAGAAAAAATACTTTTTTTTTACTACTCAGAATATTTCGTTTCACAGAAAATGTTTCACATAATATTTGATCCATAAATTTTTATTTCGAATATCATTGTTTTAACGACTAAGTATTTACTTGAATGAAAATATTTCACAGAAGGGTACTTATGAATTTTACTAATGAATTTTATAATCACATATTTTTATCAAAACATACTTAGCACACCTTTAAATATAATTTTACTTGGACTATTTTAGAATTGAAAACACTATAAGTAGGTTCATAATTGTCGGAATGCCCTAATTTTTACTGCGACCAATTTCGAGGTAGCGCTCGCCAGCACCGCTCGCTTCGCTCACTCGGCTCGCGCGTAGTACAGTTCTAACCTATGTGGTCGGAGTGAACGGAACATTTCAATGTTAAGGTAAATATCAAAATGTTGTAATACGACGTAGTCGACCCAGACCCGCCAAACTGGGCTCCTATTTCTGTCTGCACGGTTTAAAGTAACCTAACACGCCCACTTTTACATTTTCGTTGAAATAAAATACGAGGGAAAAATACATCGAACAAACAACATTCGTTCATCAAAAGTAATTCTACTATTTGATAATTTTAAGTTTGTTAAATAAAAAAAAAATGTGATTATAAAATTCATTGAATTGTGTCTGTAAAATATTTTTCATTCAAGTAAATAGTCATTAAAACAAGAATATTCGAAATAAAAATATAAGGACCAAATATTATGTGAAACATTTTCTGTGAAACGAAATTCTAGGTTTTTGTCTGCGAAACAAGGGAACACCATTTCAACGATTAGTAGGTAGGTATTGCAACATTTTCTTTCTAAATGAACATAGGACGATCCTCGATACTGTTGGAATCAATTTCATTAATGAATTGATCACGTTACTAGAAAGGTAGCCATGAAATTGATAAAGCTAAAGTTAAAACACGTGTAAGCAAAGATTCTTGTGTATCTAATCACTATGCAGTGCGTGGAAAATTCATAAGTTTTCATTGATTTGTAGGATGACTATTATTGTTTTAACATAATTAAGGACACAAATATGCATTCTTCGTTCATGTCTAATAGATACATAAGTGTTAGGATACAACCGACGGGGCTCACAATGTTCTCATTAGGTATTATTTATAAGTTTACCACCTATGTTGTACAGCATACCTTCCACACGATTGCTTCAGTTAGGTGAGTGAACCTGCTAACAGAATAATGGGTTGATTGAGGAATAAGTTCGTAGCGTTTTGATCAAAAAGTTTTATTTGAACAAAACCAATAATTGTCTCAATACATTAATGAACAATATATTTGCCGTTGCTGTTTACGACCTGCTCCACCTCTCAACCAATTTATTGATCCCTTCCTGCCAAGAATCGCTCGGCTTGGTGTCAAAGAAGTTGTTGAGCCATATTTTGAAATCGTCTTCGTTGTTGAAAGTAACGCCTTTCAATTCGTTTGACATTGAGCGGAACAGGTAGTAATCGGTTGACGCCAGATCTGGAGAGCGGATGCTGAAGAACCTCCCAATCGAGCTTTGACGACTTGAGCAATATGGGGTTTGGCGTTATCGTGAAGAAGAATGATTTGGCCTTGTCGATCGGGTCGCTTCAACTGAATTGCCTTATTTACGCAGCGCAGTTGGGCAGTATAAATTTCGCGGGCTGCTTCGGCAACTTTTAGACCTCGATGAAAAGCAAAGAAAAGCAGATGTCGAAAATGCTAATATTTACCTCCTGGATACTTCATTTCTAAACTTGAAAAGTAAAAGATTTTGAAACAATGATTAGCACAGTTTTATAGAGCAGAAAGAGCTCTTTCGAATAAATGTAAATATACTTCGTCAAATAGTGAACACATATCGTATTATAACAAAAGAAAATATAAAACGCTACGAACTTATTCCTCAACCCAATAGAAAATGTCGCTAGCACGACCAACGATTAACTACAAGTCTTGGACATCTATCACTGAGTTTAGATTACCAATTATCATCATGAGGAATAATTGTACTACTAAAGTAGAAACCCCTAATGGCAGCGAGTATACTTCTTCTTCGTCTTCGTACCTATCGCGTGCACGGCAGTTGTTCAAATTTTGTTGGCCCGAAACTTCGCCACTTCTACGCCAGTCTACTAATCTATTACTATAACTAATGGCTCGTGGTGCCAAATCATACTAATCACCAGGAAGGTACGTAGTGTATAGGCAATTGACAAGTGACTAATCTAGCAAATTATTAGGAGTTTTCCTGTCAGGATGTTTCCAGGAATAGACATAGACTCCTAAGAAATTGTTCGGCTTGCCTTGGAATAGTTGGAATATAAACTTATCATGAGCAGAAATGTGCGTGGCAAGGTAATTATAAACTAAGGCCTGCCTAGGCCTCAAAATGTGAAAACGACACATTATTTTGGGACAATGCAAGGCTAGACCGCTCACAACTCTCAAGCCCTCACAACTCGCAAGAGCCCTTAGTTCGTTTGGGCCATGTCAAATAAACCTTGCCAAATTTCACTGACCCATCTCATGGCATGAGTTATGGCATGACCTATAATATGAATATGACGTCTGGGAAGCTTCTGGTGCGATCCATGACGGTTCAACGGCAAGAATGAAGTAGGCAGTAGCAATACCTCCTTTACAAATAATATTTGGTCCTACCTTCCGCAAACAATCCAGTATACTCCAACTAAAAATTGCTCGCTGGGTTATTGAAGGTGTAAATCATTTTACTTTTTTTTTATTTACTGATGCCGAATAGCTCTTCTGTACCTGCACGGTGTGACCGGGTTTGTATGAGTGAATGGAAAGAAAATTAGCCTGGGACGCTGTCACCGGATACGGTGAAGAGTACTATATTATATACTTAGGTAGGTTATGAAATATTTACCGACCTAAGTATATAGGTAATATAGTCCTGTCTGTAGTAGTCCTCTGACAGGGATTTTCAATATATTTTCCTTTAATTACGTAGAAAAAATCTTCTGTTGAAAAGAAACTGATGACACTGTTGATGAATATGACTATGAACTTCAGAAGAGCCAGCAATATCCTTAAACTTTCCTGAAACGGAAAATGGATGGCCACTGCCGCGACTGACGTTACCCCTACAGTAATATTGAACAAGAACGCGCGGCAAATTAGAAACAAGCTCATAAAACGATAACGATTTTAATTGTTCCGCCAATCTTTGTTTTATAAACAGAGCTCATTCTCGATCCGATCATAATAGTTATTTTGGTTCCAACCTCCCCCGGCGGTTACGTTCACTGTTATAAATTGAAACCGTACAATTCTCAAGTTTTATTGTCATAAAGTTGGACGATTGTGAATATGAAGGTTCTAGTGGCTATCGCTTTATTCGCCTGTGTGGCTTTACAGGTACGAATTTTTAATTACATGTTGTTAAACTAATTTGTGAATCAACTGCACTCGAAGATTTCTTAATTTCACACAAAAAATAATTAACGTTTAACTAATTGTATCGCGTTACTTGAAGAAATTGCCAAACCAATTGCAACATTTCGTGGTATTCCTTCTCCCGGATCTAAGGACCAAATTCACCAGCTCTTAAAAATTTAAAGAGTTCGCCATCTGTAGTAGGTAGGTATCTATATTTTCAAATGTACAAAATGTACGGATGGTGAGTTTCGTCGGCGTGCTAGGTCCTAGCCTAGTCCTGTAGGTAGCTATTAACTTCAACACCCGAGATAATTTTTACCTTATTGTCTGCTTGTGTAGGTAGGCCGGAGTAAACCTACGTATGAAACGGCGCACGTCGAAGAGTGTCCCACGTGGATCGTTTATTTACATTCCGTAGAATCAAATGTAATTCAAATTTAAAATGCTTTAATTTAATATTTTGAAACAGACAGTACCGAATTCCGGGAAAAGGACAACTCGATAGGAAAAGGTGCTAGTCCTAAGGTGGTCCTTAGAATAGAGATCTGTAGTTAAGCATGCAGCTCACAACTACAACCGATTCTATTTTGCGCAGAACGTCAACCCCTATCACGAAAAAAATTACACGCAATAAAAAAATAGGTACTACCTCCAGGTACCTACCAGAAAATATCTATTCTGTAACAAACAAACCTTAAACCCAATTTAGCTGTTCTCT